>OU900094.1:15942943-16382943 GCA_918026865.1 Phyllotreta striolata | reverse complement strand
CTACCCTACCCTACCCTACCCTACCCTACCCTACCCTACCCTACCCTACCCTACCCTACCCTACCCTACCCTACCCTACCCTACCCTACCCTACCCTACCCTACCCTACCCTACCTACCCTACCCTACCCTACCCTACCCTACCCTACCCTACCCTACCAACCCTACCCTACCCTACCTACCCTACCCTACCCTACCCTACCCTACCCTACCCTACCCTACCCTACCCTACCCTACCCTACCCTACCCTACCCTACCCTACCCTACCCTACCCTACCCTACCCTACCCTACCCTACCCTACCCTACCCTACCCTACCCTACCCTACCCTACCCTACCCTACCCTACCCTAGCCCTACCCTACCTACCCTACCCTACCCTACCCTAACCCTACCCTACCCTACCCTACCCTAACCCTACCCTACCCTACCCTACCCTACCCCTACCCTACCCTACCCTACCCTACCCTACCCTACCCTACCCTACCCTACCCTACCCTACCCTACCCTACCCTACCCTACCCTACCCTACCCTACCCTACCCTACCCTACCCTACCCTACCCTACCCTACCCTACCTACCCTACCCTACCCCTACCCTACCCTACCCTACCCTACCCTACCCTACCCTACCCTACCCTACCCTACCCTACCCTACCCTACCCTACCCTACCCTACCCTACCCTACCCTACCCTACCCTACCCTACCCTACCCTACCCTACCCTACCCTACCTACCCTACCCTACCCTACCCTACCCTACCTACCCTACCCTACCCTACCTACCCTACCCTACCCTACCCCTACCCTACCACCTACCCTACCCTACCCTACCCTACCCTACCCTACCCTACCCTACCCTACCCTACCCTACCCTACCCTACCCTACCCTACCCTACCCTACCCTACCCTACCCTACCCTACCCTACCCTACCCTACCCTACCCTACCCTACCCTACCCTACCCTACCCTACCCTACCCTACCCTACCCTACCCTACCCTACCCTACCCTACCCTACCCTACCCTACCCCACCCTAACCCCTACCCTACCCTACCCTACCCTACCCTACCCTACCCTACCCTACCCTACCCTACCCTACCCTACCCTACCCTACCCTACCCTACCCTACCCTACCCTACCCTACCCTACCCTACCCCTACCCTACCCTACCCTACCCTACCCTAACCCTACCCTACCCTACCCTACCCTACCCTACCCTACCCTACCCTACCCTACCTACCCTACCCTACCCCTACCCTACCCTACCTCCCTACCCTACCCTACCCTACCCTACCCTACCCTACCCTACCCTACCCTACCCTACCCTACCCTACCCTACCCTACCTACCCTACCCTACCCTACCTACCCTACCCTACCCTACCCCTACCCTACCCTACCCTACCCTACCCTACCCTACCCTACCCTACCCTACCCTACCCTACCCTACCCTACCCTACCCTACCCTACCCTACCCTACCCTACCCTACCCTACCCTACCCTACCCTACCCTACCCTACCCTACCCTACCTACCCTACCCTACCCTACCCTACCCTACCTACCCTACCCTACCCTACCCTACCCTACCCTACCCTACCCTACCTACCCTACCCTACCCTACCCTACCCTACCCTACCCTACCCTACCCTACCCTACCCTACCCTACCCTAACCCTACCCTACCCTACCCTACCCTACCCTACCCTACCCTACCCTACCCTACCCTACCCTACCCTACCCTACCCTACCCTACCCTACCCTACCCTACCCTACCCTACCCTACCCTACCCTACCCTACCTACCCTACCCCTACCCTACCCTACCCTACCCTACCCTACCCTACCCTACCCTACCCTACCCTACCCTACCCCTACCCTACCCTACCCTACCCTACCCCTACCCTACCCTACCCTACCCTACCCTACCCTACCTACCCTACCCTACCACCCTACCCTACCCTACCCTACCCTACCCTACCCTACCCTACCCTACCCTACCCTACCCTACCCTACCCTACCTACCCTACCCTACCCTACCCTACCCTACCCTACCCTACCCTACCCTACCCTACCCTACCCTACCCTACCCTACCCTACCCTACCCTACCCTACCCTACCCTACCCTACCCTACCCTACCCTACCCTACCCTACCCTACCCTACCCTACCCCTACCCTACCCTACCCTACCCTACCCTACCCTACCCTACCCTACCCTACACCCTACCCTACCCTACCCTACCCTACCCTACCTACCCTACCCTACCCTACCCTACCCTACCCTACCCTACCCTACCCTACCCTACCCTACCCTACCCTACCCTACCCTACCCCCTACCCTACCCTACCCTACCCTACCCTACCTACCCTACCCTACCCTACCCTACCTACCCTACCCTACCCTACCCTACCCTACCCTACCCTACCCTACCCTACCCTACCCTACCCTACCCTACCCTACCCTACCCTACCCTACCCTACCCTACCCTACCCTACCCTACCCTACCCTACCCTACCTACCCTACCCTACCCCTACCCTACTACCCTACCCTACCCTACCTACCCTACCCTACCCTACCCTACCCTACCCTACCCTACCCTACCCTACCCTACCCTACCCTACCCTACCCTACCCTACCCTACCCTACCCTACCCTACCCTACCCTACCCTACCCTACCCTACCCTACCCTACCCTACCCTACCCTACCCTACCTACCCTACCCTACCCTACCCTACCCTACCCTACCCTACCCTACCCTACCCTACCCTACCCTACCCTACCCTACCCTACCTACCCTACCCTACCCTACCCTACCCTACCCTACCCTACCCTACCCTACCCTACCCTACCCTACCCTACCCTACCCTACCCTACCCTACCCTACCCTACCCTACCCTACCCTACCCTACCCTACCCTACCCCTACCCTACCCTACCCTACCCTACCCTACCCTACCCTACCCTACCCTACCCTACCCTACCCTACCCTACCCTACCCCTACCCTCCCCTCCCCTCCCCTCCCCTCCCCTACCCTCCCCTACCCTCCCCTCCCCTACCCTCCCCTCCCCTCCCCTACCCTACCCTACCCTACCCTACCCTACCCTACCCTACCCTACCCTACCCTACCCTACCCTACCCTTTTTTTTTTTTTTTTTTTTTTTGACAGGTGGAAATGCTTTATGCACACCGGGTACAGGTTCTTCCCTTCCCCGGTAGTGTGAGGACTCCAAGGCGGGGTGTGCAAGCCTTGTATACCCACTAAAACCACCTCGGCTCGCCATCCAAAAGTCGGAACCGCCGTCGCCCGGCATTCATCGAACTTTTGAATGGTCCCGCTTCGTTTCATTTACCTTATCTCGTTGATCCTTTCATCTTTTTCTTTTTCCGCTAATATTTTTCCAATAAAACTTTTTACCCCCTCCCAATTAGAAGGGCTTTGGCACATAATGTCAACCAAGTTATCCGGTGTAATCGCCACCTCTAGTAACTTCTCGATCTCCTCTCTTTCTCTATTCCATCTCACACAAGCAAATACGGTGTGGGACGGTGAATCGCTCTCCTCGCAGTACATGCATTTATCGTCATATACTTTCCCGATCTTTTTAACATAGCTTTGAAAGCATCCATGGCCTGATAAAAATTGCGTTAAAAAATAGTCTAGCTGTCTGTGTGAGCAGCCCACCCAATCCTCAATGTTTTGGATCACACTCTTTGTCCACTGTCCCACATCGTTGTTGCTCATCCATTCCTCTTGCCACTTTCTCATCATCATCGCCCTGACCTTTGCCTTTTGCGTTCCATCTCGTCCCACGTTGTTATCATGGATGATGGCTCTCTCCTCCACCAAGAGATGTATTGGCATCACTCCCGCGATTACCTGCACAGCCTTGGTTGACACCACCCTACCCTACCCTACCCTACCCTACCCTACCCTACCCTACCCTACCCTACCCTACCCTACCCTAGGGTACGGTAGGGGTAGGGTAGGGGAGTAGAGAGGGTAGGGGAGTAGAGATGGTACGGGAAGTAGAGATGGTAGGGAGTAGAGATGGTAGGGGAGTAGAGATGGTAGGGGAGTAGAGAGGGTAGGGGAGTAGAGGGGAGTTAACTCTACTCAACTCTACTCAACTCTACTCAACTCTACTCAACTCTACTCAACTCTACTCAACTCTACTCAACTCTACTCAACTCTATTCAACTCTACTCAACTCTACTCAACTCTACTCAACTCTACTCAACTCTACTCAACTCTACTCAACTCTACTCAACTCTACTTAACTCTACTCAACTCTACTCAACTCTACTCAACTCTACTCAACTCTACTCAACTCTACTCAACTCTACTCAACTCTACTCAACTCTACTCAACTCTACTCAACTCTACTCAACTCTACTCTACTCAACTCTACTCAACTCTACTCAACTCTACTCAACTCTACTCTACTCAACTCTACTCAACTCTACTCAACTCTACTCAACTCTACTCAACTCTACTCAACTCTACTCAACTCTACTCAACTCTACTCAACTCTACTCAACTCAACGAGTAGAGGAATAGAGGAATAGAGGAGCAGAGGAATAGAGGAGCAGAGGAATAGAGGAGCAGAGGAATAGAGGAGCAGAGGAATAGAGGAGCAGAGGAATAGAGGAGCAGAGGAATAGAGGAGCAGAGGAATATAGGAATAAATGTGTAAAGGGGTAGGGTATACCTCTAGTTACTTCTCACATGGATGTATCGGCCGTCCATGTCGATGTTTTCCCTTATCGTTGTCAACCGTTGTCGTCCCACGTTTCGCTTCTTTGTTGCCTTCGTTGGTTTGTGTTGTTGTTGACGGACCTTGTTTGCGCTGATCGTTGCTGGTCATGTGTTGCTGTGGTGTCGGTACGGAGTTGGCGGTTGACTCCTCGGTGGGCGGAACACAGCCGATGGTATCGTCGATGGAACACTGAAAAAAAAAAATAAATAAATAAATAACAACGAGTAAGTTAGATGTGGTCGAGTCGGAGGCTCAGAGAAGAATGAATTCTCAGTGGCTCGAGCGTCGGTTTTTATATTGTTGCAAACAATAGATTGTTTACGATTTGGTGATTGATTGGATGCCTAATGACTATTTAATGACTGTTTGTCGTTCGTTCTTAGTTAATCCAGGTAGATGGATCCACTCATAATGGGGTTTTCCCATCCCTAATGGGAATTACCGGGAAAATCGTTGTTTACAATTACGCCTTTTTTTGGAACTTTCGGCCGATATCTCCGAAACTACGCCAACGATTTTTTTCAAACTTTTACCACATATTGTTTTGTTTGCCATTTTTCCACGCAAATCGCGTTTCTTCAAAAAAGCATCTCACCTGCCTTCTTCGCTTGTCCGTGAAGGCTAGACGACAAGGTAAAGATCCATTCGTCTCCCGGAATTTGTTGATTCCGGAAATATTTCCGCAAATACGAAAATTTCTGGCGAATCGGTATCCGCTCCCGAAATGTCGGCGGAAGGAGTGCTGGATTATTCTTCGATGGGATGGCATTTTCCAGTCGTAGTAAAATCAATGACATTGTCTTCATGGAGCGGGCGATGGTTTCCGGGATGGTTGACGTTGCCGACGAATTAATCGGTATTGGGTTCGTCCGATTTAATGTCTTGGAGTTCGTACGCTCAGGAACAGTTGTGAGTGAGGACTTCGGGCTCTCCTTGATGTCTTCAAAGATATGTTGGGTGCCATGTTTCCTTGGGGTTGACTCCTCGGTGGACGGAACACTGCCGATGATATCTCCGATGGAACACTGAAAAAAAAAAAAAAAAATAAATAAATAACAACAAGTAAATTAGATGTGGTCGAGTCGGAGGCTCAGAGAAGAATGAATTCTCAGTGGCTCGAGTGTCGGTTTTTATATTGTTGCAAACAATAGATTGTTTACGATTTGGTGATTGATTGGATGCCTAATGACTATTTAATGACTGTTTGTCGTTCGTTTCCAGGAAATCCAGGTAGATGTATCCACTCATAATGGGTTTTTCCCATCCCAAATCGTTGTTTCCAATCTTCGACATTCAATGAGTCATTAGGCGTTCGAAGGGATTTCCAAAGATGCATCCAACTCAAGTGCATTCAACTCAAACCGACATTCACTGACTCATTGGCGTGTTTTTTTACGGCTTTATTAGCGTACGAAAAAATCGGAAAAAAATTCTATCCTACGTAACTCGACGAGATCTATCGAAATATCGAGCCGGATTTTTGTGAAAATTACGCCTTTTTTGGAATTTTCGGTTGATATCTCCGAAACTACGCCAACGATTTTTTTCAAACTTTTACCACAAATTCTTTAATTTTTTTGCCATTTTTGCACGCAAATCGCATTTCTTCAAAAAGTCATTTCACCAAGTTATAGGGAAATGAAATTTTACCGGAATTAAAATTTTAAATAAATACACTCCGTTTACTCGGAAACTATAGGGTTTTCGAAAAAAATTTATTCTTTCAAAACTATTAATTCAAGTTTCATTTAACTAACAAAACAAACCCGATAACGATATCTTAACCCGTTCAAAAGTTATAGCAAAAAAAAGAATTCCCGGCCGGCCGCCGTGCCAGCGCGTGTGACGTCACATCGCTCTATTACTAAACTACTACTACTATTACTAAATTCTGGTGACATATTACTAGATTCTGGTGACATATTACTAGATTCTGGTGATATATTATTAGATTCTGGTGATATATTACTAGATTCTGGTGATATATTACTAAATTCTAATGATATATCACTAGATTCTGGTGATCACTAGATTCTGGTGATCACTAGATTCTGGTGATCACTAGATTCTGGTGATATATCACTAGATTCTGGTGATCACTAAATTCTGGTGATATATCACTATATTCTGGTGATATATCACTAGATTCTGGTGATTTATTACTAGATTCTGGTGATTTATTACTAAATTCTGGTGATATATCACTAGACTCTGTTTATCACTAGATTCTGGTGATACGTCACTAGATTCTGGTGATCACTAGATTCTGGTGATATATCACTAAATTCTGGTGATATATCACTAAATTCTGGTGATATATCACTAGATTCTGGTGATAAACTACTAAATTCTGGTGATATATCACTAGATTCTGGTGATATATCACTAGATTCTGGTGAGATATCACTAGATTCTGGTGATCATTGGATTCTGGTGATTTATTACTAGATTCTGGTGATTTATCACTAGATTCTGGTGATTTTTTACTAAATTCTGGTGATTTATCACTAGATTCTGGTGATTTTTTACTAAATTCTGGTGATTTATCACTAGATTCTGGTGATATATTACTAGATTCTGGTGATATATCACTAGATTCTGGTGATTTATCACTAGATTCTGGTGATTTTTACTAAATTCTGGTGATTTTTTACTAAATTCTGGTGATTTATCACTAGATTCTGGTGATATATTACTAGATTCTGGTGATTTATCACTAGATTCTGGTGATATATTCACTAGATTCTGGTGATTTATCACTAGATTCTGGTGATTTATCACTAGATTCTGGTGATTTTCTACTAAATTCTGGTGATTTATCACTAGATTCTGGTGATTTTTTTACTAAATTCTGGTGATATATTACTAGATTCTGGTGATTTATCACTAGATTCTGGTGATTTATTACTAGATTCTGGTGATTTTTTACTAAATTCTGGTGATTTATCACTAGATTCTGGTGAATTATTACTAGATTCTGGTGATTTTTTACTAAATTCTGGTGATTTATCACTAGATTCTGGTGATATATTACTAGATTCTGGTGATTTATCACTAGATTCTGGTGATATATTACTAGATTCTGGTGATTTATCACTAGATTCTGGTGATTTATCACTAGATTCTGGTGATTTATCACTAGATTCTGGTGATTTATCACTAGATTCTGGTGATTTTTTACTAAATTCTGGTGATTTATCACTAGATTCTGGTGATTTTTTACTAAATTCTGGTGATTTATCACTAAATTCTGGTGATTTATCACTAGATTCTGGTGATTTTTTACTAAATTCTGGTGATTTATCACTAGATTCTGGTGATATATTACTAGATTCTGGTGATATATCACTAGATTCTGGTGATTTATCACTAGATTCTGGTGATTTTTCTAAATTCTGGTGATTTTTTACTAAATTCTGGTGATTTATCACTAGATTCTGGTGATATATTACTAGATTCTGGTGATTTATCACTAGATTCTGGTGATATATTCACTAGATTCTGGTGATTTATCACTATATTCTGGTGATTTATCACTAGATTCTGGCGATTTTTTTACTAAATTCTGGTGATTTATCACTAGATTCTGGTGATTTTTTACTAAATTCTGGTGATTTATCACTAGATTCTGGTGATTTTTTACTAAATTCTGGTGATATATTACTAAATTCTGGTGATTTATCACTAGATTCTGGTGATATATTACTAGATTCTGGTGATTTTTTACTAAATTCTGGTGATTTATCACTAGATTCTGGTGAATTATTACTAGATTCTGGTGATTTTTTACTAAATTCTGGTGATTTATCACTAGATTCTGGTGATATATTACTAGATTCTGGTGATTTATCACTAGATTCTGGTGATATATTACTAGATTCTGGTGATTTATCACTAGATTCTGGTGATTTATCACTAGATTCTGGTGATTTATCACTAGATTCTGGTGATTTATCACTAGATTCTGGTGATTTTTTACTAAATTCTGGTGATTTATCACTAAATTCTGGTGATTTATCACTAGATTCTGGTGATATATTACTAGATTCTGGTGATTTATCACTAAATTCTGGTGATTTATCACTAGATTCTGGTGATATATTCACTAGATTCTGGTGATTTATCACTATATTCTGGTGATTTATCACTAAATTCTGGTGATTTATCACTAGATTCTGGTGATTTTTTACTAAATTCTGGTGATATATCACTAGATTCTGGTGATATATCACTAGATTCTGGTGAGATATTACTAGATTCTGGTGATCATTGGATTCTGGTGATTTATTACTAGATTCTGGTGATTTATCACTAGATTCTGGTGATTTTTTACTAAATTCTGGTGATTTATCACTAGATTCTGGTGATTTTTTACTAAATTCTGGTGATTTATCACTAGATTCTGGTGATATATTACTAGATTCTGGTGATATATCACTAGATTCTGGTGATTTATCACTAGATTCTGGTGATTTTTCTAAATTCTGGTGATTTTTTACTAAATTCTGGTGATTTATCACTAGATTCTGGTGATATATTACTAGATTCTGGTGATTTATCACTAGATTCTGGTGATATATTCACTAGATTCTGGTGATTTATCACTAGATTCTGGTGATTTATCACTAGATTCTGGCGATTTTTTTACTAAATTCTGGTGATTTATCACTAGATTCTGGTGATTTTCTACTAAATTCTGGTGATTTATCACTAGATTCTGGTGATTTTTTACTAAATTCTGGTGATATATTACTAGATTCTGGTGATTTATCACTAGATTCTGGTGAATTATTACTAGATTCTGGTGATTTTTTACTAAATTCTGGTGATTTATCACTAGATTCTGGTGATTTATTACTAGATTCTGGTGATTTTTTACTAAATTCTGGTGATTTATCACTAGATTCTGGTGATATATTACTAGATTCTGGTGATTTATCACTAGATTCTGGTGATATATTACTAGATTCTGGTGATTTATCACTAGATTCTGGTGATTTATCACTAGATTCTGGTGATTTATCACTAGATTCTGGTGATTTATCACTAGATTCTGGTGATTTTTTACTAAATTCTGGTGATTTATCACTAGATTCTGGTGATTTTTTACTAAATTCTGGTGATTTATCACTAAATTCTGGTGATTTATCACTAGATTCTGGTGATTTTTTACTAAATTCTGGTGATTTATCACTAGATTCTGGTGATATATTACTAGATTCTGGTGATTTATCACTAGATTCTGGTGATATATCACTAGATTCTGGTGATTTATTACTAGATTCTGGTGATATATTACTAAATTCTGGTGATATATTACTAGATTCTGGTGATAAATAACTAGATTCTGGTGATATATTACTAGATTCTAGTGATAAATAACTAGATTCTGGTGATATATTACTAAATTCTGGTGATATATTACAAAATTCTGTTTACCGGGAAAATCGTTGTTTACAATCTTCGACATTCAACGGGTCCCCCAATATGCATCTTTGGGATTTTCCAATGAATGTCGAAAAACCGTGTACCGACGCTCGACGTCTCGCGGGAGAACACCCTACCCTACCCTAAAAGAAGGCGCTGAATGCGAAAATCGATGTTTCGAATTTCGGAATGATCATCTTCGGAGTGAAATTGAGGGAAAACGAGTTTTTTTACGTTTTTTTTTTTTGTTTTTTTAGTTTTTTTGAGTTTTTTCGAAATTTCTCCAAACGATTTTTTTCAATTTTTTAGAGTTTTTGTCATTGTTAAATAAATATGTGATATAAAATATAACTTTTATTATTACAGAAAAAAGATGACCAATTTCCATTGCCTATAAAAACAAACAAAACAGAAAAACACAAATCAGGTCCGTTATTTCTGTACAATCTGTACTACATTAAACACGTGCTCTAAATATTCTAAATACAACATATAAAATAATATATAAATAATCATAGAAAAAAAAATACTGAAAAACAAATTTAAATAAACTGCGAATTATAATAAATTGAATAATATGTAACAAATTGGGACGAAGAAAGCCGAAGAGGACATCGTCATTCCGGTGAAACTGGCGAAAACGAACCAAAGCAGAGAAAACAGCAAAACTTGCCATAAAACGTGGACTCCCAATAAACTAAAAAAAAATAAAAACGACTTTAGAGAAATTTTGTTACATACAATTGCAATTGAAACTTACATGTTATCCTTGGTTTTAGCTTTGCTCAAATTTTTCATGGGCTCCTTATTTAAATAAACGCGAGATCCCTTCGCTAAATCGCCGAAATAATCACACCAAATCAATCCCTCTAATGAAATATTGAAAGTTTCCCTGTCACTCTGATTCAGCCATTTCTAAAAAAATTGAAAAAAAAATTATAATTTTTTGAATATTCGACAATCTCGAAATTTTATTAAAATATCTATACAAGCGAGAAATAAAATTATAACATACCTGCAATTCGTCAGTTTTGTTTGAATGAAATTTCCATTCGGAAAATATGAATTTCGACAGCATCCCCAACGATTTATTCACGTTTTTGTGCAATTTTACCAAGCTAAAAAAAATAATCAATAAACAGTCATTAATTTGAACAGATTTGTATTAAGTAAAGTAAAGGGTCGATGAAGAAATAAATAATTTTGTTTTGTTTAAAATAATAAATAAAAAATAAGTCCATATACTCACATTGGTCTACCACCCGTCAATCGAGCGACTGTATCCAATATAATAGCCGGAAAGAAATGAACAAATAAAGCGGATATTTTATACCAAGTAATAGAAGGTAGGAATTTCATGTGAGGATACCAAACGGCGCTTTTCAAAGGCCAATTGTGTAAATAAACGTTAAATTTATGTTCGACATCTGCCCAATGGAATGGCAATCTCGTACTCGATGTAGCGTGATAAATTGATACTTTCGATGGTTTGGTTACACCTAAAATAATTCGAATATTATTAATTTCTATCTATCTATATTTTCTTCTACTTTTTTTGCAATATTTGTAATTATTGCAATTTTTTTCAATTTCTCTCTCTCTCTCTCTTTCGCTCACTTTCTCAAAAGTTAAACCAACCTGTGTAAAAACCAGCAGCAATCAAATTATTGATAACAATATCGACGGGAATATAATCATAAATTAATTCTTTTGCCACGGGTAATCTTCTGATGACCCCTTTGGCGGCGCCCATCATGAAACCTTGAGGACCATTTTTGCTTATAGTCCATCCAGGCATTGGCTCCTTCCAAGCCCCGACAACTGTGACAAAAAAAAAATTAAAATAAAAAATTGACTAATTACTAATGAAGGGTACGTCATCGAGTGCCCTAACCCCTGGATAAGGCCCATTTCACCTCATCGTTGTATTGTATACCATTAAGGGTAAATAACACTCATAATGACATTACCCTTTCGGGTAAAATGATCGTCAATTATTGACTTACTCATGCTCGGTCTGACGATGGTACAAGGAAAAATCGATTGGCATTTTTGAATTTCGTGTTCCGCCATGTGTTTGGTGATCGTATAAGTGTTGGGATGGTCGCCCAACAATTTGGGCGTCTCTTTTTGCAATTCGTCAGCGTTTAATTTCTTCACTATCGCTATCAATTCGTCGGCTTCTCTGGGCAATGGGTAAATGACCTAAGTAAAAGAAAAGGGAAAATTGTGAAATTCTCGAATTTGTGAAATAGCTTAAAATAAGCCTGGATTACGCCTGGAATTTCTGGGCGAATTTTCTATTCCTCTCAAGTTGAACAAGTTGAAATTAAAAACCTTATGATAAAGTGATAAAAAAATTAAATAAATAAATAGGTAGGTAGGTTACCAAATATATACCTCATCAGCTTCGGTCCTGTAAGAATTCACATAAGCACTGCTGACGTGCACGAGAACTGATAAATTTCTGCATTCTTTTGCCAATTTCGTTACCCTTCGGGTTCCCAATAAATTTATATTCACAGTCATATCGAGGGTATCCCCGAAATCTAAAGTGGCGGCCGAATGAAAAATAACTTGAACGTTTTCCGTGAGTAATTGCCAATCCGAAGTGGAAATTCCCAAATTTTCTTCACCTACATCGCCAGCGATTACCTTCACCTTCGAAAATACCTACGGATTCGATGATGTAAAAATAAGATTATATTATATAAAAAAAACCAAAAAAGTCAATTAACAACTACATAATATTATTCGAATGCCTAATTAATTAATTAATTATTCAATCGTTAATAAAATTGTTAATTTACGATCGCAATAAAACGAACCTCCTCGATGCTTTTATCCTTCAACAATCCTTCGAAAACTGAATTTTTCTTTATTTCGTCCAATCTTTCTTCAATGTCTTTTCCCCTTTTCTTCCTCATCAACAAATAAATCGTTCCGTGATCGGGAATCGTACGTAAAATCTTCTCTAATAAACAAATTCCCACGAAACCGCTACCGCCCGTTATGAAAATATTTTTGTCCTTGTAGAATCTCTTCACGCCCTCGGATGAACTCCTGAAAAAAATTTAAAAAATTAAAAAAATTAAAAAAAAAAAAACGTAATAGTCTATTGTTAGAAAACGTATACGTATTATTTATAATTCCTATATGTAAGTATATAAATTGTCAATTAATTGTTTTTTATATAAAAACATTGAAAGTTTACTGACCAAATACGCAATTTTTTATTGTATTACCAAGCAATCCGGTATACAAATATAAATTGTACATTAGCAAAATATTAACAGATATTTTACTAATATTAAATGAAAATTTTAATAATCTCATACAGGGTGTTAGAGTATGTATTCTAGAGAATTACCCCATAATAGAAATTTGTAATGTTGTATTTATTAACACCCTGTATAGAGTAGAACGACTTTCTATATTCAGGTGTATGGCAAGAATTTATACATATTTAACGATTTGTCCCACATACATACGTGATATTATATTATGATTTAAATTCGAGTTTTATTCGAGATTGCAAAATATATTAATTGATTATATTACATATTTACAAAATCATGTTATACTTTTAGACTTACTTTGAACATTGCATTTTTTCTTTTTTATGTTAAAATGTAAAACGGAGGTGTTTTAAAAGATATGTAGAAAGAAAACCTTTACATTTTTTTATTATTCCATTTAATTAAAATAATTGATTTTTTTATGAGTTCCAAGTGCAAATAAGAGTATATAATTTCACATAAATTCCTAGTAATTCGAAACTATTATAGCACCAATTATATAGCAAAACTTTCTACGTATTATACGGTAAACGTCAGTAGAATTAAATAATATTTTCATTTCAATTATTTAGTAAATTATTGCATCAGATCGATGGAAAATTAATTTTATTTCATTAAGTTATAGTAATTGGACGTAAACTACCATCATTATTATTATTATTATTTCATGCTATCCTCATAATATTTTTCATAACCAGATTTTATTATATTTTAACGATCATTTAAGTACAATGCCCGTCAAAATTTGTTGAACAAATCCGAAATTATTCGAATACTTTAAATGCCAGAAATTATTGTTAGAAATTACACTAATTAGAAATTATTTTTAAACTAAATGTTTACACAATTAGTATAATTTTCTTGGGAAACATTAAACAACCAATTAAGCGCAAAGTAAAGTGCATTTTTTATTTAATAATAACAGTTAGGTACTATTATGATTTATGTAAATTATGTACAAATAACTGCAATCTTTGCACTCTCATTTGAAGCATGTACTACGTATACGCAAAAGTACAAGGCAAAATACACAAGTAGCTACTATTATTAATTATTAAAAATTTTAAATATGCAATTGGAATCAAATATATTTGGTAAATATTAAAATTATTATTATGTAAGTGAGAAAGTCCTCATTCGGTGTATTACTCAACACAAATTTAAGTTAAAGCATAATATTGTGACAAAATTATAAATTTATTACACATTTTTATAGTTAGTAAAAGAAAATAACTAATGTACCTATACCTAATATAGTCATTTAAGCCATTTAACAAACCATTTTTCGTAAAAAAAGTGATACGCGGTTTTTATAACGTATTTTAAAACGGTATTAAATTGGAGATTTCGAGGCCAGTAAAAAATAAATATTGAAAACTATTCAAAACAAACTGGGTCATAGGGTCGAATTATTGACACTATTTAGGTAAACATAATAATAATTATTATTATTTATTATATATAATAGTAATAACCGTTTCCCTTAAAGTAATAACCTTTATAATGAGAAATTACAACCTAATTCAAATAACAAACATCAAAAATGTGAATATTTATACGCTCAAGTATAAACAAAATTTTCATAAATTAGACAAAAACGCAATAGAAAAGATCACAATAAACAATTAAAAAAAGTATTAAAAAAACGATACGACTTACATTTTCGAATTGATAACAGCAACACGACCAGCAAATACCAAATGGAAAGTATTTACGAATAACCGAGCTCGGCGAGAATAGAAAACGAGTAAAATTTATTTTCTTAATTGCCGGTTCGATCTATCGCAAGTAAAAGTAAACACCAATACAATTCCCCTACTTATAGCGATTAATATTGAAATTATTCTATATTCGGGCAATATCGCAAACGTGTTATTTGTTTATTATGCCATCTGTCAATGTCATTATTGTCACGTCAAACATTTACGTCTTCTGTTTGTTTATGGCCTCGTTATTCAAAGGTATCCAGCTAATTTGTCTATGTCATAAATGTCATATGTCAATATTGTCAATCATTTTCAACTTGTTTGTTTTTCAGTTTTTAATTATTTATATTTGATATTTACATTATTCGCTACAATTATACATAAATACATACATATACGAGAGTACACATCACAATTAACACATCACTGTGTAACTTTAAAAAATAATTAAGGCAAATGACATATCATTTCTATTTTCCATAACCGCCTCCATAACCGCCTCCGAAACCGAATCCACCGCCGCCACCGTAGCCTCCACCACCTCCGAAACCACCGCCGCCTCCGTAACCGCCACCACCTCCGTAACCACCGCCATAACCGCCTCCGTAACCGCCACCATAACCGCCACCGTGGTGTCCGTGATGACCGTGGTGACCGTAACCACCGTGTCCGTAACCCTTCTTGATAATTATAACCTTGGTGACGCCGCCACCTCCGTGATAACCGCCTCCCCAATGAGGTGCCCCGAGACTCGAAGGTAGAACGAAGGCGGCCATGATTAGGCCGCTAATCTGTAAAGTATACAAAAAGTATTTTATGATAAATTAGTTAATTTTGGTAATAATAACCGAGAGAAAAGTGTTACAACTCCTATATATAACCACTATATAATCTTGAGTTAAATAAAATAGCAAAAGTATGTACCTATATGTAAATTTTAAATCTTTCTTATTTAATTAATTAATTTTCAATTTAAATATTTATTATTTAGATATATGTATATAAATAAATAAGTATAGCTCACCAATACAATAGAAAATAATCCCTTCATATTCTCCCTAGAGCACACTTCTTAAACCACTAAATAAACAATTTATTTCAATAATAACTAATAATTTATTATAAAAAGTAAGTTATGTATAATTGCGATGAATGCAAAAGACAAATTATCCAAGCAAATAACAAATTCAATATTTATATACTCGCAGAAATAGCGAGATGAGTTCAGCCGGATTCATCAAGGATTTTCTCATTTTTTTTTTTTCATAGATAACTCAATAATTTTGTTATTTTTTTTTATTCTGGGATTTTACATTTACATTTTGCGCTCGTTTTTGCATGACGAACTATTTGCAATTGTAATTATATAGCGTGAAAATTTTCGGATATTTTGGTAAACACAAACGATTAAAAAAATGGAAGAAACAGGTGTGAATAAATAGGGTGTACCAAATCAATTAGTTCAAATATTAATAAATAAAATTCTTATTTCTCCCTCTAATTTTCCAACAAATGACAACACTGTACTCTTTTTATAGTCACATAATTATCGCTTTGACGCGAGTTTTACGCGAAAAAAAATTAATTTGTTAAGGAATTCCCGATGTTTACTAAAATTACGTTGGATAAATTTATTTCACATAAAAATTATGCAAATTAGAATAATTACGCTTATATTAAAGGCGGTAAATTTCGTTCTATTCATAAATAATAAACTTGTATGATGAGTAGATATTCCTTAAATTTTACTCACTATAATAATGCTCCTTAATCAATTACAAAATAATTGCTATATGATTTACCGAGATTGGTATTTTAAAGCATTACTAGTCAATTTGAATAGGTAAACATCTCACATCTGTGCTCAATTAAATGTTAATAATATCATTAAAGTGTTTACAAGTGTTTTTTAGATTAGAATTATTTTATGAGTTTTATTATGATTTTGACGTGTTTTTTTTAAGGTTTCAAATGAGTTTTTTGATGATCTTACAGGATTTGTTCATGAATTTTATGGATTTTTTGAAGGTTTTTTTTATAAGTATTTGTGTGTTTGTTTAACTTTTTATGAAATTTCCATATCCGATGCTACCATTACTCTTCCGTTCACTTCTTTACATTATCCTACAATACTTTATTTTAAGGGAGCATTTAAATTTTATATTTAGCAACATTTTTATAAAAAAAATGATGTTATGTTGATAACATACATTTCAATCGACGAGTTTTCTTTTTCTTGTGAATATATCATTTTATATAAATATTAAAAGTATTAGATATTAGATAAGTAGATTATATTTAATGTCTTCGTTTTTTCCAGGACATTGATACATCCGATTAATTTTTGTAATATCTCCCGTACTGAATCCGTCTCGTTGACCTATAATTTTCACATATTTTGATTCCTGAAAACATTAAACATATACGTACATATGTATAAATAGAATTGCTAAGCAATTAATTATATAAGCATGTGTAAAATGTAGTGATAACTTACTTTTGGAATGATAGTTGGTTGACCGTTGGCAGAGAATGCGAATCTTGAATAGTGCATAACAGATTCATAATCGTAGGGAACATCAAAACCGCTTTCGTACGATTCCGGCGATTTTTTAAAATTATCTTTCGATGCTAAAAAAATCGCTCAATCAATCTTTATGTGCTAGAACATAAGTATGTGTGTGTGTGTGTGTGTGTGTATTTAAACTTACAGGATTTGATATTATTCCAATTTATTGTAACGTAATCGTCCCTTTCGTGTCTGCTCTGTTCGTGTACAAATCCAATGACGTGCATTAATTCATGTAAAATTGTACCAATTTTTGTCACGCATTGGGGACTTTGAAGATTTACTATTTGTTTTTTTCCTTGATTTCCTACAGATGACCAGCATCCACTTTGTCCGCTCGTTATTGATATGTAACTATCGTCTCCCGAAGATCGAGGCCTGAACCTGGAATTTTATTTGCTCACATTTTAATTCCTTAATAGACTGGCTCGAATAGATTTCCTCGTGTTATTTAAATAATTGCAATTACAAAGAGTATACGTTAAAAGCAAAAGTAATTAGTTGAAATTACAATTACTTTCACTTGATTATTTCCAGGTTTAGTACTTTATTTACTTTTACTTTAGGTGTGCCTCTACTATTTCAGACTCCCATTATACTAAATAAATATAACAAAATCCTTTCAATTACCTTATACAAGTAAAATTATGATAATAATCTATAGCTTTGTAAATAAGAGCGAGTTCGTTCTTCTTATACCATCCTTTTATTTCGAATGGTATAATTCCATTTTCCCATCTCTTTGATAAATTCATGATTCCATTTTTTGCCAAATTATTGTTGATTATTATCAGATCGCCTTCGATGAAACTCCCCAATTCTTCTGGATTCTGGAGACTAAATTCATTCCAGGTTTCCAAATTTTCTGCGAAATGGGATCGTTCTGATGCCGGTTTGCTCAGAGTCGAACCGAATAAATAGAGAAAGATTAAAATATAAATCATTTTACGCGCGACAGAGTGAAAAACGAATATACGACTAGAAGACACCTTAAAATTTTATTGTTTTTAAAGAAAATCGACCTCCTGTTTTATGTATTTAGTGCAGGTCGGATATAAATAATTGATTCAACGTTGTATTCGTTATCTGATTAAACTTTTTACGTAAATACTGAGCTTCTTAATAAAGTAGAAAAAAAAAAGATAATGTATTAGTTCAACATATGTATGTACGTTGCTGATAAAACAAACTAGATCTGGGTTAAGCAAAATACCAAATATACGAAATTAACAGTAAAATTTTTGTTGAATGCAAATTTTTGTTTAGAAATTAGCAATTCTGGATATTTGCAAAGAAGAAACTGAAATAAAAATAACGTATTGAGAGAAATGATTATTTTTATTAGTAATAAGTCGTCTGGCAATTTACTGAAACTTTTACTCGTTTACCAATAATCTATTGTAAAACATTTTTACATTTATCAACAAAATCAGCATTTTGCGCAAATTTTATAACCAAAACAAAATTTCGAAAAAAATGCTAAGGCAAGACAAAAATTATTTTTCATTGCAAAAATTGTGACATAAATATTTTAATAAAACAATTAAATAATGAAGTGCAAAAATTTTTGCTATCGAAACGTAGTTCTTGATGAAATTTCAAACAGAAAGCATTAAAATGAATCCGACGATACATATTTCAAGTTTGTGTATTTTATTATTGGTAAGTTTTTTTTCTAGAATGATTTAAAACTGTCCAGAATCATTTAGATCGCTTTTTTAATAACAATTTTTTTTTTTAGATGATGTGCACGAAAATCAACGGCGATTTGGCTACCAATTCGATAAGAAGATCCGATTTCGATTTGAAAACAGCCCAAACTCCATACCAATTGATAGAATCTCTGAGAAAACAAGTTCTGGAAAAGGAAAACGAATTGAAGAAAGCCGAAGAAATCAACAAAAATTTTGAAAAAATGATTCAGCTGGTAAACATTTTGGGCCAAGTCGATTCGTTTCTAACGGAACGTACGAGAGCAATGATACAAAAACTTGCTATGCTAACGGGGGCTGATAATGGAGAATTCGAGAAAGAATACAACAAAAAACATCCTTTCAAATGATTCACGTTATACTGGCAATAATTGTGAAAAATATTAAAAAATTTACCTTACATACAAAACTATCGAATTGTAATAGTTTCCTATTAAGATATTAGAAAAAGTGCAATAAAAAAGAGTAATTTTTCATCAGAAATTTGTTTAATATATTTAAATAGTACAATGCAAAATTTTTTTAAATAGAAATACTCATTTCTGTACCTTTGTACACTAAACCTTTCGGCGCAAAAATATATGGAACATTAATTATCAAATAAATAAACACCTAAAATTTCAGAATGAATAATTATTAATTATTATAAAATGAAAAAAAAATGCAAAGTTTTTTCCACTGAATGAAAATGACAATTATTGAATATCTTTAAATGTATAATATACTCTCAATCAATAAACAAACATACATATGTTTTTTAAGTGAATTTTATATATTCTTTCACATCCGATATTCTAAGTGTTTATTAACTGAAAAAAAAAGAAGTATTTACAAGTCTTCTGTGAATAGGTGACAACAATTCATTATAAAAAGTGACGGGTACCTTATACATAATATTTTACAGTAACAATTAAAATGTCCAGAAATCATCTGTACAATTTACCACGCGACTTGGACATATTATTCAACAATTTTATACCGGAAAATAATGTTTGTTTATTCGAGAGAGAATCTTACAATTTTTTTTTTATTAATTTTTAGATTCCAAAGTCAGCTTCATTCAATGAACATTTTCTAAATAATCAAGTATGTTCTAGTCTGCTGGTCTCTTTTCACTGTGTTTTTTCGTATAATCTTCGGCGTTTTTCGCGAATTTTTTCTTATCTTTGAGGTATTCTTCAGCTAAGTCTCCACGCAGAGGATGTTCCGGTTCGGGTTCATTTACAAGAGCAACCAGTGCTTGAATAACTACAAAAATAAAGGGAAATTTATCATCAATTACTAAAAAAAAATATGACTATTTAAATTACCTTGTTCCGTTTTAGTGGCGGGTTTCCAATTTTCGGCACTTATAATGGGCAAACAAACTTGGCCCTTTTCATCTATATTAGGATGGTAAATTTTCGTCTTAAAATTTATTTTTGGCGGCTTAAAAGGATATTCTGCGGGGAAATTAATTTCTATTTTAAAAGCTCCTTTGTTGTAAGGCGGATTATCCTAAAAAAAAAAAAATTCGACCTTCACAGAGGTTTTTGACTTATTTTTAGTTGGAGAGACCTTACCGGAACTATCAGACCTTGCCATGTTAGAATGTTAGTTTCGTCCACTTGAATATCACGGAATGATTTTAATCCAGAATTTCTAATATCTCCTAGTTCCTAAAAGTAATAATTATTCATCAATATCAAATTTGTACCGACACCATGCATGAAGAATATTCTAGTGACTCACCCACGTTGTAAAAATAGAATGATAATTTTGTTCTAATGACTCTTTTATTAAATTATACGTTGTCTATGTTTAATTTAACTTTTAGACAAACGATTTTGTACCTTTTAATAATCTTAATTAAAGAGAAATAACTTACTTTTTGTAATCGTCTGGTGGCTGCCATTTTGTTAGAATGTTAGCAACTGAACTCACTTCTAAAATAAATATACAAACTTATCACGAATTAAATAAGTAAAACGGTTAAGTTACAGTTAATTTTAACATCAAACGATCAGTGAAGTTCAAACGCCGTTTTTTTCATCACTATCCAATTTTTTATAATTATTGTTCTAGTTCTAGATCTTACAAAATTGACACTCCTCAATGACAATGATGACATTTGCGAATGACGTAACCGCTGCTGCCATCTCTTATGTACTTTACGACTTTCTTTTGACATTTCTATAGTGCTGCCATCTCTTATTTAATTTGCGACTTTTTTTTTTACATTACTCTAGTGCTGCCATCTCTTATTTAATTTGTGACTTTCTTTTGACATTTCACTAGTGCTGCCATCTCTTATTTAATTTGCGACTTTCTTTTGACATTTCTCTAGTGCTGCCATCTCTTATCTACTTTACGACTTTCTTTTGACATTTCTAAATCATTTCTTTGTTTGTTAAATAAATTAAATAGTATGAAATTTTTTCTCGAATAGCGAAGGTGTTTTCTAGGTTAAAAAAATCTATTCCAAGTGAGTTCGTTATGTACACATTTCTAATGTAAAATTGAAACTATAATTCTAATAAATTAATATTTTATTAGGTTACAAAAATCGCATTTAACATACCGAAACAAATAAAAATATAGCGCAAAAATTAAGCCGAAACTTGAGACGAAAAACTAAAAATGTATATCACAATTGTTGGACCTACAATTAATTAATATTGTTTAGCGCAGTTTTTAAATCTAGAAGAAGTAAAAAAGGGAAAGGAAAGATCGGAAAATTTCAAATAACTCAACCTACACGTACTTGTGTAACAAAAATCGTAAAAAATAAGTATCTCGATTAATCGTTAGAATCGAATTGAGAAAGGAAAAGAAGAGGCGTATACAGAGTGTTTGTTATTTATGCTTTGGTAGTTGTAGCAGCCGTTTCTTCTGGTACTGGCGCTACCGTAGGGACTTCCGGATATTCCAATTTGGCACCTTCTTCGCAAACGAAGGAAGGGCAACAATACGGGAAAGTGGCCGTCTTGTTAGTTTTTTCTGTAAAAGACCAATCGATTAATTACACAATGTTCCCTATTCAATATTTAGTATATAAATATATTGGCGATATTATAACTTACCTTCGTCCAATTTGCATTTAGGATTAGCCAAAGGCAGAGGACCGCAATCTTCTACCAATTCCAATAGACGAGGGGGTTTGTCTTCGGACACCACGCAAGTGGATCGACCACAGAAAGGCGTCAAATCCCAAGATTTTCCGGGCTCCACGGTGGCGCATCTGGTCGAAGCGAAGCACATACCAGGGAAATCTGAAAAAAGGAAATATTTTTTTATGTAGTTGTTCATTTTCAGGATTTTCTAACGTAGCTGCTGATGTGGTTTCATCTTCTTGTGCCCCTCCTACCAGTTCTTGTAAAATTTACATTAAACTATACCTACTTAAATGCATTATGTATGTACACAAGATCTGTAAGTTTATATAGGACAGTGCAATTAGTTGATGAAACAATAATTAATTTTAAAATCGGTCTCAAGGTGGATAAACAGGTACAAATTTTCTCTGACCTTAAACATGGCCAATGTAACAGAACGTTTTGCAGGGATTTTCATTCTAAATGAATCACTCCCAATTTAAGAAAATTAATTTTTTTCCTAGCGTGTAGCGTTTATGTAATTATACTTGATTTACTTTGTAAGTAGCGAAGACAAATTTATTTGCAAATACGTTTCAAGGTTGGATTTTCATGGTTTTGCATTTCGTAAACTGCTGACAGAGGAAGTCATTAAATTTTCACTGTCTACACGTAGGCATTATTCAATAAGTTCAGTGTAAATTATGTCATGCAAAGATTAATAAAATAAATCTTAACGTAAAGTAATATCTATAATAAATCGTACTTATTCAAAATTCCCACATTCTGTCTCCCACTTACATTTCTTACATCTTTTATATTATTTCTTCCTTCTTCAATGAAACCTTCGCATCCTTAATTCATCTGTTGTTATTTGAATTGTTGCATTTTGTAAAAAAAATAGTTACAATCAAATTCAGTAACAACATAAATGAGCATCATTATCATACAAAAGATAACTTTAAAATCCTAACTGTACATTGACACAGGTATCACCAATGCAGTTGAACTTGTTACACTTTGGTGAATTTTTTATTGTGCACCAGAAATGTATGTCGAATCTTTTATGTATTATTTCCCATGAGTAATGTTCCCTATTTTTGTTTTGTATAGCGGATATTGTTTATACTAGAGTGTAACAATGATTTTCAACAATACAATTGGTAGACGAATTCAATGTTAAACCGTATAAAGCATTTCAGGAGAGAGCATTAAACTTTATACGAATAAAATAATAAAATAAATAGTCGATATAAACCGTTTTAATGAGTGAATCGTGACAGATGAATGAACGAATACACAATGCTCAATAAGCTTAAAAAAATGATAATTTTTCTAATTTCTCTGACTGGTTTGAGGAATACATTATTTAGAACATTTGCCTGAAGCTTAAGTAAACTCTTACGTAGGAAATACAATACGTTACATTACTCTGTCCTCGTTAACTTCTTTCCAAATCGGTACAAGCCTATCGTTAATTTCAATTTATAATTCATCCGAGAGCGATTTTAATAAATTCAACGAAGGCAATTGTAATAGAGGAAACGCCATAAAAGAAGCGGTTGCGTAAAAGCCGGCGAGTTTTATGAATTCGCAAAGAAGTCGATGCATTGAAAACGGCAGCTTTTTTTTTTTATTTAATCGTTTGCGTAATTTACTGAGTGAAATTTCGAACAGTCAAGAGTTAAACTAAAATTTCAAATTTGCAGTTGAAACGCAGCTGACGTAACTAACGGTTCAGGATATTTAGAAATAAAATTTCAATTCGTAGTAACGATGATTATGATGATGATAGGATTCGCGTCAGTTAAACGGAACAAATTTCTAATATTATGTATTTACTATTTTCATACTAGTACTTTTGTGAGTACTATTATCATGAATCATGATATTTAATTAGAGGTTATTTAGTAAATGGTAACATTTGTTTCGTTGCACCATCGGTATTGTTGGTTTGAAAAATCAGAAGTTGTCAAGGTTCTTACAATGAAAGCGCTTTAATTATGAATTTACTGACCTGCAAAAATCGGAATATCAAAGAATTTTTTTCCAGTTCGAAAGTTGCGGCTGTTAAAATTAACATGTTAAGCAGAATCCGGTTTCGAATTTACCAAAATATTACATAATTACTTAACATATGTAGATATTAACAGATAAAACGCCAATTTGTATGCTTTACCATATATTACCTATAGTATCACACCATTTAGAATATAAATTGAATATAAAATATATCTACGTTAAAGTGGCAATAAACAATTATTTTTATATTTCCACTAAACCGTTTATTAGTACCAATGTTATGAATTAAATATGTCGACAGTACTGTTGTATTAAATTGTAAATGAAGGTGATCTCATTCTGTAGGTACCTATCACTTTACGTAATAAGCAAATGCGAAGGATAAAAAGGAAATGCGAATTTTTACTCAAATTGGCAAACTAGACCGAAAGACTAGACAAATGATGTCCAAAGCCAGAGTTCAAAGACACTTGTACAAGGAAATTTTACTTTCATTAAGCTTTTTTGATGGGACCAAATTACCCACTAATTTCTGAGTAACTTGAATGGTGAATTAGGCTAAATGCAAGTTATAAAATCGAGGATACAGAACCAGGCACTTATTCAGCTCATTTTCGAAAATTTTGTTACACTCACAATAATTTTATTACTGTATGAAAGTAGTTAATTCAATATAAAAAAATGAAATTTAAACATGCGATGAAAAATCGCTATGTGCATGCAGGTATACACCTACTCTCTTTACTTTCACTACCCAATTCTGTCTGAATCATCGCCGTAAGTGGGAAATTTCGAAATTGCAATAAATTTGCATAAGTAATTATGTTTTAAAATTAATGTAATCACATAAGTGCAGAGGAAAGTACCTACTTATTATCCGCTCCTTTTCGTTATTATACCATCGGAAGAAAAGTGAAGTGAATAATTAATAACATAATAATGGATAAACATTTATAATGCATAATGCTATAAGAAATAAGAAACAGAGTGATGGGTAGATAGGAATAATTAACGGAGTAGGTACTTACAAAAAAAATGGAGAGTGATCTTAAGACGTGTTTCGTTACGTAAAGAGACGAAATGCGAACGAAGTAAAAAAAAAGTAAAAGCGGAAAATAATTTTCAATTGGCGACATAAACGTGCCCGATCGTTTCGTAATTGCTCTTCGTAAATCGACTTTTCGAGTTGGAGAAGAGACGACTCGTCTCGTTGCAACACCATCAGACGAGTGTATAACTTTTTTTTTCCATTACAATATTCGTTTGGGCGTTGAAAATTATGCAAAGTGTCTGCGCCAGCTTTCTTTGTCGTACCGGCATCGTATCGAATAATTAATTTTATTATAAGGGCAATAAAACACTTTCGCCAACTTTTACTTGGACTTTTAGACGGTCACAAGCATCAGTACGAAATTATACATTTATTTTCAAAATAAAAAAGTTATTAGTTGGCTGTTTTAATATCGGATCGTTTTAGAATGGAATTTATTAATCCATTAAGATTCAATTTGTAACTTTGTATTAGCTGAATGAACAGAAACTATCGTTTGTGTCGAAATTTCCCAGAGTAAATTTCCCAAAGTAATGGGGTCCTATTTTTTCAATAAAATTATTCATACTGTCAAAGACTCCTACAAAAATTTAACCTGATAAAACACAGAAATTGGGAATTGAAAAAGATTGTTATTTGTATCATTTTCAATAAACAACGCTAAAACATTTTCTACAAAATCATAATGGTGCTCAAACATGAGATTTTTTTATTTCTATTTCCAGGTGTTTAGCGTGATATTGGGCAAAAGCTTTAAAAATTTATTCAGTGTTTGTTTTAAATTTTGAAAATTTAATTCTTTAAAAATGAATGTCGAAAATTATGAATAAATTATAGTAAAAAAAATGCAAGAATAAAAAACTATAAAATTTAAAAAAATTCCCTCGTTTCTAAATTCATCAAAAAAGAACTTTGCTAAGCTTTCATATTTTATCAGTATCTCTTTATAGTTGCTTTAAAAAATAGCTACTCCAAAACACTACAAAGCAAATAAACTTAAAATACAATAAAGTATTACTTTCTTAATAAGAATAAAAATTATAATAAAAAAAATAGTACCTCTGAGGACATCGGCCGGTATCAACCTCCTGTACGTTTTCGGACCATCATCTTTGTCCTCTGCCTTATCTTGGGCAAAGGCAAAAGCCAAAACGAAAGCGAACACGAGAAGACGTTTCATTTTCTTTTTTTTTTTTTTTGATAATCGATTAGTACTGAATCGAGGAGGGTGCCGACTCCTGGATGCCGGATTTTACTTGTATATTGACTGGAGATCAAAACTCCGCTTAGTCTGTTTTATAGTTTTTTTTTCGGCGTTGAACGCGCCCCACTTTTGGTCGCTCGACGTACCGATTTTCGCTTCGATGGTAAAACGTTTGTATGTACTTCGGTAGATAATAAATATATCGTTATACGAGTGAAAAGAGATATTTACCGTGATTTAATGGTCTATCTGCAGGGTTTTGATGGAGAGAAAAAAAAGGCACTCACAATAGGTAGGAAGTTATTGGCGAATGCAAACACTAATTGCATTAGGGATATGTTTTTTCCGCCGTTTATGTTTGTTATGTAAATTTGAAAGCGACTCCATAAAATTCTGTGCGAGAGATTTAAATGTAGATACTTATGTATAGGAAGAAAATACTAATTTCCAAAGGACTGTTCGATTCTTTCAGATATACATATTCCTTTCCATTTAAATTTTCATGTGACTAAAATTCGTGCACTTTCTCTCTGTTTTATTATTTTTATTCGATAATTTTGTTCTTCATATTCCTCTTCTTTGATAATAATTTTTCTCGATAATAAAGAAGAGTGTATCTTAACTGGTGACTATTAGACAAAATCAATGGAGAGTAAAAATCCATAATTAATTTTTGGACAATCCTTGTTTGGTTGCATTTTGCTACATAAAAACTAGTTTGTTAACAGAAAGTAAACCCAGTGAACGGAAGCATTTTTAGAAAAAAAATAGTTTTAATTAGAAAAAAGAAAGTAACTAGTTAAAATGCATATGCATATATGTGTTGGAAATATAATATAAAAAAGATACTTAATTAAGAACATGTTTAAAAAGCTGTTTAATTTTGCAATTAATAGTGGAAAAATGTGGATATGTAAAAATGTCTGCAGTTTCTTTATTGTTTTATAAATTTGACTATTTAAATGCGTAAACTTAATCAAAAAAATATTTTTATTAAAAAGTTAAATATTTAATAACAATAGCAATAAAATAAATATACATACATACATAGGTAGATGGTTTTCTCATTCATTTAATTTGCAGTGGAAATGCAAATTTTTTACAAACAAATCTACCTGACTTTTTAGTAAATTGATAATACACCTAGTTGAAAGCGTCCTGTATTTAAGTAAAGATTAAATCGTTAATTCTAATTTCATGTTTCTAAATATGTGGGTTATGTGTGGGTTATGAGGATTGGAGCAATTGTTATAGCAGAATGTATTGGGGCGACTTACTTTCAATAACGTTAAAGGTTCTTTCACTTTTGAATTGTTTGCCTCATACATAGAGGTAACCTAATATCTACAGATCAAAAAGTAAAGCGATTAAATTTATGTATTTGAGATTTTTTGAAATATGCACTTACGAGCTCGTATATATTAGTAAAAGCATAAAATCACAGGAAAAAATTAAGAAATTAAGAAAATAGGAAAAGATTTTTTTATCGCATTTGATATAATATTATGAGCACATTTATGTAAATTAACACAATCGTCTAAAAATTTATTAGACATTTTCCATGAAGACGGTTTTTTTTTAGTTTCTCATCTAGTAACTTTGTATAAACAGCAGAATCATTACATAATCTTGCGTAATAATCTGCCAAAATTTATTCTTCCAGTTTAGCCCATAAACTTACACAAACAAATCGATCTTGTTAATTTCCAATATTCTCGGCCGATTGCCTTATAAATTTAACAATATTTTCGAAGAATAAATTATAATTAAAATAAATGGGCTCGAAAACTGGTTTCATTTTGTAACACGTCCTAAATTATTAGTTGCCAAAATCGGCCGAAAAGCGAAAAGAAAAAGCGCTGCAAATTCTTGAAAAATTAAATAAGTACCTACAGTCTGGATATAATAAACATTTTTTTGAGGAATATCGAAATTAAATTACTGTTGCTTTTGTTTAGTATTCAATTAGAATTTACCAACGCTTAAAATGCATTGAAGCTTCTCTTGTAGAAAGTTCATTAACCCATTATTATTTGAATTGGTAATTCAGTCCTTTGAACTGGTGCAAATCAACAATTCTAAGGTTTTTTCTTCAAAATACATCTGCGCCTGCATAATGAGTAAAAAATAGTAATTTAAAAAAAAAAGTTATGAAACAACAATACTTAAGAAGAATAAAATGCGTAAGTAATGTTGTTAAAACGGAGTAGATTCAAAAAATTAATTCAATCTATTGAAAGGAAACTGGTTATGTTTAACCCAAATTTGTAGATCTGATATAGTTTTAGTTCGTCTATTGCAATTATAAACTGCATTAGTTTCTTTCGCTTCGAATGCAATTGTTGCGAATTTAGAACAATCACTGATTAAACGAATAATTAATGAGTAATTACAATTACACGGCATTTACAATTACACGGCATTTTCAATGAACAGAACTAGAAAGCGTATTTCCTATTTGACAAACGACAAGCCACCAATTCAGATGTGAATTTCTGCTAATCTTTCAATCAAAAGAAACAGCAATTGAGCCGGTAATTTATCATTTTAACGACGAAATACATTTTTTCTAAATTGTTTCCAAAAAACCAAGTCAAAAGAGCAATTTTTGGATGTAATTTCAAATTGTGCAATGCAAACGGGCGAATCTTACACCAATTCGCTGATTTGTAATTTAAAGTACAATACTTGTTATTATCTACAAAAAAATATAAATAAACAAATTGCTGTCGGTGACAATGACACAGTTGTCAAGTTTCACAAGAAAACAATTACGGGATTTGCTCGTATGCTCGTTTTGCTGGAAACGTTAGGAAATCATTTAAATACTTATGTAACTAGATTTTAGATCGAGTCTGATGCGAGGATATTAAAATATGAGTCACATAAAGACGACGATAATTTTAATTTTGCCATTTATCAGGCGGTTATCGTATCAAAATTGTCTAATTATGCAAATATCGTCGTTGGAAAAGTTTCCCAATTAATAGGCTAGTTTTAATTTGTATACAATCTGATCAATTAGTTGGTGTATCATTTGGAATTATACACACATTAATTTCTATTCGTGTGCATAATAAAAGAAGCGCATTTTTAGATAAATAACATCATTTATTTACATTGTCTTGTAAAATTTATTTGGCAAATACGCAGTGTCTGGGAGACTGTTAATTTGAATGTAAAATATGGACAGTCAGAACGACTAACAACAGAAAACATCTTACTTTGTTTTGATATCATTAATATTCTTTATCACATTGATATTAATCAAGTACAGATGTGAATTATTTTTTAAAGAAAAATGAATCGGTTAATTTTCTACACATGCACAGACGAGCCTTCAGCTTTATTGATTTCCAACATTTTCCTATTTATCAGGTTGGGTAACAGTCTTGTAAATATGAAAATAACGTTATTTATGTAAATGTAGATATTTATTTATATTTCATTTTAAACTTGAAGACAATGAAATTTAACAAGAACAAACTAATCATTCTTGTAAATACAAAAAAAGTATACTATTTATTGTTAAAAAACAACCTTGTCGCGAATTCGCGGTATTTTTTACACCTGATTAAATTTATTGAAAATATCACAATTATACTTGGGTTTATAGACAGTTTGTGGTTGTTTACTTACCTGATTCATAGTTTTATTATTTTACCAAAGACGTTTAATAACATGCTAAATAAGAGTTTTTATAGTATAAATATTTAATTGAAAATAGGCATATTTAAATGTAAATATTTAAAATGGTTTTTAAAATATTATACAAATAGTTATCTATCTATTTTAATTAAGTACTCAGATTCTAAATAGTATAGGACCTATAGGAAATGCATATGTAGGTACAATATTTGTGAAAGCTATAGATTTAAAGAAGAATGGTTAGTGAAAAACTTCTAGATTTATTCACCAAGCCAAATTCTCCAGAATCAATTAAAATAATATTGTAATTCTTCATTGTGCAACTGAAAATCCTGTCTCTAGGTATTCCCGTCATTACTCATTACGTGTTTTTAATCTAATAAAAAAAACTAATTTTATGCCAATCTTAAGCTTAAAATGCAGCTTCCTGTTTTTTGTGCTATTGTTTTATTCTTTGGCAATGACAACAACTTAGCACTCAAGGTCCTGAAAATGAATGAAAGTGTTTCATGTCTCAATGAAAAATTCTAGGTACCTACTATACACCTTGAAAAATTCAAATAAAGTAACTACTGTATTAACAAAAATATTATGTTTATTTAGTGCCCTTATTGTGTCTAATTGTATCTATTTTTTAATTGAAAAACAAAAAAAAATATTTTTTAACGAAACGAAAAGTTCGTTGAAACATTTAAGTAACTTATAAGTGCATGAGAAATTGTTGTAAAGGCGTTTCAACCTTGTCAGTGGAATCAAAATAAACCTTAAACCTAAAATATCAATCATTGATTATTAAAAAAAAATACCGTACAATTTTCCTATCTACCAGTAAGCAACCTATCATAAATGGATAGGAGGATACTTGTTTTTAGGCAACACAGTTTACATGTAAAATCATTACGGAACAAAACTTTAGAGAGACTCGAAAACATAAAAAAATTGGTTTTGGTAAAATTAAACTTTGTCTAAAAAGGTGAAAACGTGAAGTCATGTTTTCAAAAATCATAATATGTAGATCAGTATCCAATTTCAATTGCGGAGACCCACATGTATGGAATATTATCCATTGCAAAGAACAAATCGATGGTGCATTTTTCATGCTCAAGCACCAAGAACTCAGGAAAGGTACATCATACGAAACAATTATATTCGATTAAACGAAAAAATATATTCAAAAAGTTATTTCATTGTAGTCAATGTAGTCACTTTGGTCAATTTTTAACAGCAATGAGTGTGACAATGATCGTGACAATGATCGTGACAGTGATCGTGACAGTGATCATGGCAGTGATCATGGCAATGATCATGGCAATGGTCATGGCAATGGTCATGGCAGGGCTTGCAGCTGGACTTGATGGACATGAATCCTTTGTGGTTGTAATTGTCCCAGAAGGGTCCGCAGTGGTCTTCGCAGGACACGTCGCATTTTCTCAACCAAGGCCAGGAGAATTTCCTGTATTTTCCGTATGGAAAACGCAGTGGGTAGTCGCAGTCGTGGTCAGACTGAAATAATCAAAGCGACATTCGTTCAATTCCGAATCGGTTATCAATCATAAATTCAAGTTGTCTTACCGGTATGGGTTTGAGGTGTACTTGAGAACACGTGCAGACTTTTCCAACGGGAATGCGAGAGGGAATTCGAACGGGCAAACTGATCGGTTTACCTTCGAACGTTTGCTTGAAACCACCGCAACACGGCGAAGAGCACGGTGAACGACAGCAACTAAATCCGCTGGACATCTGTAATGTTATAAATTTTTTATAAATTTAAACACAATTGGCAAATTGAGTAAATTAAATTAAGTATATTATAAGTACCTCTACGAAGAAGATGATTAGAAGACTCGAGAACACGATTTGGGACCTCATGGTGGTTTTAATATTTCGGTATTACCAAATATATCGTTTACATAAAAAAAATCCGCTTATATACGAAACCACCTGTTAAAAATTTTGTAACTTGACGTGACATTTTCAAAAACAATTCGCTAGTGGTGGAAGTGTCGATAAACTTTTTTGTTGATAGGAAGAATGTTCAATGTAACTTCCTATAAACAAAATTTCATTGTCAAGTTTGAATTATTGTAAATATAATACCTATATGTAATCAATTATGCAACTTTTTAAAAACGTACACAGTGTTTGTGAACTATCTAATGGAATCTGAAATTCACTAAGTAGGCTTCTTACATACCTAGAATTTTCTAATTTGAACATTTTGTGATGTTTCTTTTCCAAATACATGAAGTCTAAACTATCACATTGTAGTAATGAGGAATAATTATAATGATATGATATCTTTCTCTTGACAAAGCCTAATATCAGTTTACCAATGGCCCATTATTGATTATGTTCTTCTTAGACCAATAGAGCATTGGTTTGTATTAGTTATAAATGTTCATTTTATCCCCATTTTGAGACCAAGAATGTATACAAAAAGTTAGTCATACTCTAATCGTATTTACCTACTTAATAATTGAACTAAAAAAATGGTAATCATAATTTTCATCGTAGCTCAACCAAAATAACCTGACAATGATCAAATTTCATCTAATTTCCTAAACGACTTTTCCAATCAACCGAAACTCGAATTTACGCAACTTGAAACCAGCGAAAGGGTTGAATTTCATTCACCAGCTAGTAAGTTCGTATATAGTTCGTACACCCGGGGATTTTTTTCAATGGACGCGCGGCAACGCCGCACGGCGGTAATCTTATCAGCCTCTCTGCTGACAAAGAGAGGCTCAAAGGGCGGCGTTGCCGGACCGTGCCCGTTCCGGAGGCGGTTGAATGGGAAACGGCACGCCTGGAAAGGGTGAAAAATTGGAAAGGGGAATTGGAAATGGTGAAATTGAGGCTACGCCGGCATCGAGCTCATAACCCCGTCCGGTGGGGTAGAAGAGACGCCGGCGCTTGCGTCGCGACGCCGCGTCGTCGCTCGCTTATTTGACCCAATTACACGCTCGGGATAATGATGACGCCTTCAATTATTAAATATTTTTAAGTAATTGCGACTAATTATATAGCACGAAAATTATGCCACACTGGGTTTTTTTTTTACTTTTGATAATGTTATATTTGAGTATATTCTGTATATAGGTGTAATTAATGCAAATTCGATTATTATTTTTTTCGTTCGTAACCAATTAATTTGTAATTAAGCGCTTGGTTAAATCATATGAACGCGGAATGTGAAATTGATGAATTATTTTGTGCTATATTATTATCTACTCGTAAATCGAACTTGCTTTGCTATTTTTTTTATGATTTCTGCTATAATACGATTAAAATTAAAAAATAATCCATTTTCCATATCATTAAATTATTTTGGTAAGTACTTCTGAAGGAAGCGAGTTGTCAAAATTGAATTAATTTGAAAGAGGAAATAAAACCGCAACTCGCAATTAAAATTAGTTCCAAATTTAATTACAGTTTATAATATTTGTGTTAGATAAAAAACTGACCGAACGCAGAATTTTTAGCAGCTTTCTGATACAAAACTAGAACCCGAAGATACTTAGATGTCCATCCAATTTCTAAAACCAACCTTTCAAATAATCCCTACACGCATTAGAATATTCTCAATCCCATAAAAGAAAAAAACAACCAGAATAAATCTAAATGGAAAATAGAAAAAAAAATCCAATCGACACGTCAGGGACGTCGTACGCCAAACACACCAACCCGGCGAAAGGAACAAGAAATTCCAGCGAAACGACGAATCGATCTCTCTCACAAAAAGGCCAAAAAGGGAAAGGGCCAGCCAATTCCTTCATCACCCGACAAAATGACCGATTTGGCAACGCCGTTTCGTATCAGCCGAATAGAGAATTGAATACCTACCATACATCGGTTCGGTTTTCGGCTGCCAGTTTATCGGCGAATCCGACACGTACATGGACGCTTCGAGTTTCCTCGTCTCTTTCTCTCTCTCATGGTGTGCTGCACTAAAAACCGATTAATTTCTTGAATGAAAAAAAATCTGCTAACGTGCGACCGTCGCACCGACATCGAATTCGCTTTGATATCGAGACATTCGATTACGCTGTGCGTGTAAATAAACTCTTTGTAAATAGTCTTTCGTTGATGAAAAATTTAGACCGTTTCGGGCGAATGTTCTTGTAATGTTTGTGTTCGTCTTTGATGGTTACGACGCTTATTGTTTGAGGTAAGGGACACGCTCTGTTTGGTTTTAAATCCAGGAAGGATATCTTTTCTTTATACAATAGGTGTGCTGCAGAAATTGCACTTATTTAATTGCGTAATTATACTTACTGTTAACGCATGCGAGCAATAATTAGGTTTCTTCGAGCTCTTAAAAAAATTATGCGGGTTTATGTCTGAGTAATTTTCGGGGAAAGTTTAAATTACACTGGTCAATTAAACAAAATGATATACCAAATTGATTAGCTCACATCTTTATTTTTAATTTAGTCTATAAAATTACAGCTAACCTGTTTGTTAATTGACTGAGTATAGTTTATTGAAAAATAAACCAAAATTCCTTAATTTAATTTATCGATATCTACCTGTTAAATTTGCAGGTGTTGAATGTTTTCGAGAGCTAAAGCACACGCTTTTTTCACGAAAAAAATAGAACACATAGACACTCTATCGTGCTCTATTTAATGCTTATTCGGAGTTTTTTTTTTTCGTTCTCTTTCCCGTAAATGATTAATGATAATGATCGCACAGCAAACGCGTGCCAGTTAATGAGAGTTCAACTGAAAACTACACGGCAGCAACCAATGGAAATTTCATGCTAATGTTTCACCAGCATCGCGTTTAATTCGATCAATTTTTCCTGGGATAAAACATCACCTAAAGCTCGAATATGTTGTATATACATACATACATAGGTATACAAGAGTGTCCGAGAAATAATTTTAGTTTATTCACATCGTCGAAATGAAATTGGACGATCTTTACTTTCATTTGGAATCTCATTGAGTTTGAGGTCAATTACTAATAAGTCGATATGCTTACCAATTAATTACAATATAAAGAAAGAAGCTTTTATAATAAGATATTCACTCCCTTAAGGAGTTTATTTGATATAGTATCAAAAACGTCTAAAGCAGCGGTAATTAAACTACTCGATTCCTGACAGGTGATGTAAACATGTTCGATAATGCTAAATAGAATATACGCTGTATACCTATCAATCAATTAAGGAAGATATTATAAGGGAATTTTTAAAGAACCTAATTTGACTAACAATAAGAATCACCTTTAAAAGAGGAATCGTTTGATGGATTTTAGCAAAGAAAATCTTTGACATTTTAATGAAAAGAATTCGTTAAAAAAATAGGTACAATTTAACCAGTTTCTTTTATGATTACTCGATGTGTTAGCGTTCAAACTTTATAAATAATACGTACATATAAAAGGAAATGTGCCGAAAATAGACGTGATAAACTGAATTGTCAAGTGCTGGGCTAGAATTCCATTACATTATCCAAATTATCATCCTTTTAATGTATTTACATTGTGAAGTCACGAACAATTCGAGTATATGCACACATAATCTGCGACTGTTCGAAAATATACAAACAATTTTCTTATAGATCCTTATCTCCTACGAAATATGCAAATGTATATCTTTAAAAAGGACATAAAAAAAACCTAATCTTATCTAATAAGGCATCGAAGGAAACCCCATCACAAAAATTCCCCTCGTTGGTCCTTTTTGGTCCTTACACTTCTCGGTACAGAGGGGTCAAGGATCTCGTATAATCTGGTTCCAGGTCGAACGTTCGATTGCGATGTGACTTTGACGAACTATCGCGTGTGGGTGAACACCCGTTTTTATTAAAATTCACCGGCACACGATCCAGCGTGTTGGGCTAAATTTAGCCGAAATGTAAAATCTAAGCAGACAGTCTGTCATCAATTTTCTGCTATTTGTCGAGAGTTTTTGAGATAAGGGAACATGCCGTTACGCTCTATAAATACAACCGAGTTAAACGATGATCTATGACTAGACTAAAAACTACAAAGTCAATGTTTGAGTCATAAAACAAATCCTGGGATTAATTTAATGCTGTAATTTACAAAACTTGTGTTTCCTTTGTTAAGTTACTTTCATAGTTTTAAATTCTTACATATTACAAAGAGATATTTAATTGGATTTTTTAATGTTTACTTCTTTCTAAGAGTTTTTGTAACAAGCTCAAAGAAAAATCTCCTGAAATATTACCTGCAGTTTCATTATTAAGAAAAGTAGCGCCATTTTCGCTAATATACTTGAGTTGTGGGTTATCTTTAGAAAATTAAAACTTGTAAATTCATTCTAGAATCCTTTTAAAGTCTTGGAAACCATTAAAACGAATAAAATTAAGCCCTAGAAAAATTTGATTAAAATTTCTTACATTATCTTAAAACTTATCCCCTTATTATTAATCGCACTAGAGATTTACTAAATAAACGTTGATAAGAATCTGATATCTAACAAAAATAATTACATTTCCTCGTATTATCGATAACAAATAATAGGTATATTGCAAAGCAATATTTATTTAAAATAAATATCTCAATTTATTTCATTTTAAAAGTCGATTTTGTTCTAAACTCATTTCTTCGATTTTAAAAACTACATTTTACATTCGTTACAGGTTTGTAAACATTTATTTAGAACAATTCGCTATCTCTGCTCACTTCTTATTAATCGCTTAGTCACGTTCTAAAAAAAAAACCGTTCGGAATATTTTTCGTTCCAAATATCATGCACACTAATTCGCCCGTTTTCGTTTCAGCCGGGAAATCTTCGAAGAAATCGTGTAATGCTCAGGAAACTGTTGGAATTCCACTCGGAAGAAATTAGATGCGGCGCTTTTATGGCGAAACTAAACATGATTCGTGACATTACGGACGGATTTCATCCACTCGACGATTCCTCGAACGACAAAACGGTAGCGTAACCTTGATAAGTTGCGGAATATGCCAGGATTAGTGGTATTTAGGAGGAGATGGAGTGTTGGTTCAGACGATCTGGTTGTTCCAGGCGCATTCCTGTTTACCGTTCATTTGATATGGTAAGTGCAAAACGAAGAAAAACCCCTTTTTTTTCCAACGCTTTACTTAGAGAAACCTAGAGGATCTGCAACTATATGGTTTTCCATGTTTTAATCAAAAGTATTAATTGTGTATTGACCACAGATTAAAATAAACCAAATTGCCTATCCACCGAAATAACTTACTCTAATTACACTTTAAATACTAATTAGTAAGGTTTAAAATACATTAAGATTTTCATTGAAACAAAAGCCCTTTCCTCACCAACGTTCAAAATTCTCGTTCATACTCCGAACCAATCTCTTGTATCTTTCGAGTTTTATTTCTCATTTAAACCGGGTACGTTTTCACCGTGCGATAAAGAAAATCCGTTTAGCGCTAAATTCAATACAGAAACACGAAGGTTTCGCGTTGCAATTGCAGAGATATACACATACACACCCTCTCGACTATGGAAAGGGTCGATTCCTCCCTCTTCGAGGTCTCTAACACTTATTTATTGCACGAAGGGCTCTAGCTCGTGATGTATGTTGCATATGAATCATTAAACGACGGTAAGAGCCATCGAATAAGTTAGGTATAGGATAGCTGCAGATGGGAATGAAGTGCCCGATTTGAAATTGCACTGCACTGCACTGCATTTTTAATATCCTGCAGTAGAGATATGTACTTCCTGCACCGAAAATACTCCGGGAGCATTTGGTAATGTGGATTTTTTTTTAATAAAATTCTAATACTTTTTCGTCGCGTATATTTTATTAGTATCTCGTTACATAAATGAAATAAATTTTAATAATTTCGACGAATGGATGTGGTAGGTACCTAAATTGCGTCAAACTAAATAATAAATATTAAATATTTTTACGCACACTTTTGTCGTTGCGACATTTCAAAAAACAAGGTCGGTAAAAATGGAATTATTCCGGGCAAAATGTCAAGGCAAGCAAAATGAATTAATCCACTTATCAGGTGTTGGGAGTTGATGTTTACTGTTTACATTTTTTTTCGTTAAATTGCTGTATTGTACTTATACAAAAAAATTAGTCGATTAAATAATTGGATATTGGGAAATTATTATTAATACATGATGTCGCATAAATGTTAATCGATTGACTATTGATATTTGAATAAATTTAATAGGCGTGCATAAGAAAAAGTATGGGCAAAAGGTCATTAAGGATCGATGATAAAAAAGAGCCGGTGAACTGACTAAGGTAGAGACTCTAAATTTAGAATCCTTGAAAGGTCTCCCCAAAATCCATAATAGCTCGTTGCTTACTGAATACCCACCCTGTATACCTACCTAATTTAAAAAAAATAACCTCTAGATATCCAGTTATTCCCCAACTCATTACTACCTCATTTTTCACTTTGACCCAATTCCTATTTTTATATTCTTTTCACGAGCAATCCCAATCGGGAAGTAAATGCTGGTTGACCAGCAGAGCAGAATAAACGACGTCCTTCCTTCGTTTTCAAGATTCCGACGACTCGTTTCTTCTTAGAGTCATTTATATTGACTGCAGTTTCATCATAACAGGAGATTCGCCGGTACAATCTTCCATTTTGCGGAAACTTCCATGATTTTTCGTAAAATTGTTGCTGTCGACCTTAGCACTTGTGATAAAGCTAAATAAATACATTTTGAGCTTCTTTCACCTTGCGATCGACATTTAGCGAGGACATCGGCTAATAAATAATGTACCGATAATTAATTAGTTGGTAATACCAATTACACATAGCGAAAATATTCTCTGTTGTTTCATTGACAATTCGACAGAGTATTTGATATGTTTCTTTTTTTATAAATTTTAATTGTAAACTAATATCAACAGAATGAATGTTTTGTGATCTTTTTCCTATATCTCAGGATATCTTAAATGAATCTAACAAAACAAATTATTTTGTTCATAAAATTGTCCTTCACAATACCTGCAATTATTTCTGGGTTTTTGTTGATAGGAATTATCTCCAAAGTATTTGGGTTATTAAAACATGCAATTACAGGTAATTTAATTTACCAAGAACCTATTATTCTAATAATTGAAGGTTAAGGTGAAATTTAAATATACATACATGCATTCAAAATAAATATATAACTGAAATTATCTAGTATAGGAGCTATGCTCTAAATTTGAATGAAATTTTGTAAATAATCCACTTGGATATCCCAATTAGATACATTATGGCGAGTGCATTCAATAGCAATTATTGCTTTGTATGCACTGCAATTATTGATGTCTCCATACATTGATTGCAGTTATTATTATCTCCTATTTGAATAGTCTTCTGACGTTTCTATAGCATGATGCAGCTGTTTCGGTTAATATTGCGAATTAGCCGAAACTGCTGCGCGATGTTTTGTTCCTACCAATATATCATTTCATTTATAAGGATACATTCAAAGCATTTGGTTAATGCTAAAATTACCTGCAGGATATTGTTGTCTATATGATTTGAATTGTTATATAGTTATTCGGAATTCCTTTAATCTCCGTGTGCTTGTACTCAGATATTTTTATCTGAGTTTTAAAAACAGATAGGTATTAGGTAATTACTCTAATGCTGTTTGTGTAAAAGTGAATTTACTTTATCATTTTTTTGAGTAGTGTATGATTACTTAAATTGCAGCCTATAGTGAAAAGTAACGGAAATTTGTCAGCAACGATATTAGAAACGAAATGACCTTGTGGTTTTATTTCTAAATTTCCATTTGTTATAGATATTATAATTTAAACCATAAAATTTTTAACGCACACGGAATACTATTTTTACATTTTCTATAATATTCCAACGTCGTATAATTGGCAAGAGTAGTGGAAATAATAAATAAAAATACTACGAAACATTTTCCCGTTACTCCGAATCTTTTTCTTCATTAATCTGTGAATAATCGTTCGGACCCCCATCGTTTTTTTTTTATTCTCTTTTTATTGTATACGAGACTTTTGTCGAATTTTTCCGCAGATCATAAGGTGAACGTTTTAGCGACCTCGACAATAATAAATATTGACACAATTAAATCAGCAAACGATTTTAATTTCATTACACTTATCTAACTCGCGTATATCGTATCCGGTTAATGTGGCAATAAAATAGAGAGATGGTAAAATTAAACGAAATTTTTCGCATTTATCATTTTCATTCGCGGTGAGTAAGTACGAATAGTACGAGTACATACATATAAACGAATACATCATTAGTGCGTTTCATTGTTAATAATTAATAAATAATAATCTAAATCCTGTTGACACTTGTTAACCTCTATTTTGATCACTATAGTTCCATGTTATTTAAAAAAATATATAACGAGGAACGAGCGAACACAAAACAAACAAATGTGTATGTATTTGAATTGTTCGCAATATTCTAATTTTATCATTATTGTGACATTATTCCCAATTCGAGATAATAACCAACGATCAAAGGTGAAAAATGCACTTACAGGATTCTAAAGTTTAATGATACGACAAATTTAATTCTTTTTATAACAACAAAATTAACTTAAAAAAAATATTTTCTTATTAGAAAAGTAGAAAAGTCGAAAAGTAGACATAATTTATAATATGTATACCTACATAATATGTATACCTACATTTTACTCGCTTAATTCTCGTTATCCTCTAAATTTAGACTCGGTAAATATGTAATGAATAGCTGATCTTCTGACATTCAGCTTGATTGAATTCATTACCGTGAGTAACTCGATCTAAATTGCTCGTCCGATTTAGAATTGATTTTGATTGATTCCCACGGGTTCTACCATTACCTAGTGGTGAAAAGAAATTTAAAATTAAAAAATACGAATTGTGCAACGTCGATTTTTCCTGTTAGAGAGACTCCATTCGACATAATGTGGTCTAATGTTGAAGGAATGTGGCGGTGTGTAATCCAAATGCATTTGGAGTTTATCTCGACATCGAGCGGTACAAAAACCGATAAGGTCGGAAAACTTTCGGCGAAATCCATTTTCTCTACCTTGTTAACCTAATTCGGCGGTATCATTTGTGTCGAGGTGTGTTATCTTTTATACCGTATTTCCCGTTTTATAGCTTCAACGGGGCCTCGATTCGATGATCTATCGCATGTCGCCTATCAGATAATACATACCTACCTCTCATTTTCCGAAACCCATTTCAGCTCTTCCAAGCCAAATCGATAATCCTTTTTCTGGCGACCTGCTAATATAAATAACTGGAACTAGTGCGTTCTCATTTCATTTAGTACCTATACAGTAGCAATGAAAAAAATGCGTAAAGAGATCTCAATTTTTGTATGAAAAGAAACTTCTAATTTCATGATGCTTTGGTAAAGAATTCTCACCCTTTTCAATTAAGTTTCCCGTAAGCCTTAAATAATCTTTTAGACATGTTGACATTTTCAGGATAAGATGGTAAAAAAGCGTCTACATTTAGTTTTATTAGTGTATTGAAGTTGGCAAGTTAAGTGGAATTTATCGATTACGTTATTAATACGGATCTATTTAACGCTATAACGTCTAGACGTTATGCAAATATCATTAAAAGATAGGACAATTAGACGTGTTTTAAAATACCATTAATGGAATTTTCATTAAACAATGATTCGTTCTTTTGTTTATTGTTTGCTTTAAGGAATTACCTGATTTTTATGACCTAGTTTGCTGATGGTAATAAAATTACTGTGTAAATTGACTGAATGTGAATTAATCAATCTATCACATTTTTTTAATGAAAATTTATCGTTTTGTATCTTTAAAATAGAAATGGACTAAATTTGACTGTTTATCTAAAATTTCACTGCAGTTCCTTATTCACATTTAAAAAGAAACATAATAATAAAAGGCTATTCTACGTTTGTCCTTTACAACAAAACAGTCGTTCATTATTAACAATTATTGAAAATACTGTTATCTTATATTTCCGCCCAATTATAAAATTAATGTTGTGTAACTAACGCTTAAACAAATAACTACGAGTTAATAATAGGTATAGGTATATCAACCGCATTAATTTCATATGTGCATAAACAAACTACATATATGTAGGTACCAACAATTTCGGAACGATTCCTACCGCATAAAATGCATATTTAATCAGCACTTTTCATCGATTTTTCCTTGCATTAGTATCGTTAGTACACAGCACTTTAGTAGCTTCGTTTTAACGTTCTAAACACTTTATACTTTCTTCGTATTAAAGAAGGAAGAAATATGAAAATGGAAAAGATAGGTATATGTTTATAAGAAATTACTTGTTATTAACTAGGATGAAAAAAACAATTTAATACCAAACTAAAAGACTGCATTTTGTGAGTAACTACTTAAATTTGGCTTCCGTAAATTAGGTAAGTACTTCAAAATGGTTTTATAATGGAAAAATTATCGACGAACGAAATGACCAGAAATTTTCCAAGAGGCAATGAACCCTCGCATAAACGCTATTCCATACTTTGTGTAATTTGACCTTATTTCGAATCAATCGATCCAGCCCTGACGACTAAATCTTTACCAATACTTTCCGATAACTCCGTTAATTGTCAAATTGGAGTCGAAGAAGATGATGTTTTTTTTCATCAACGCCCAACCGAACCGAAATTAAATTACTCTACCATTCCATTTCTTGTACCCTCATGTGACTCATTCTCGAATTAAAAAGCTTCGATAAATTTTTAATTATCCGACGCTCCGCAACCGGGCCTACAGGGAGATAAGGAAATTTACGATCTGTAATAATTCGTTGGAATTTTTCTACAGGGACTATAATGAACCCTCCGTTGCTAGCTATACATTCTTTATAATAATAATCATGCTGTTTGTGTATAAGATTGAAAATATTACAGAATATTATCCAACAATTAATCATCAAAGAATCCATCTAAAATACAATTAAAATTGCCGTACTTATAAAACGAAAACACACTCGCAATTCAAAAAGATTATCGTTAAAACTAGCGTAAGTACGTTCTCCCTTTAATATCGAGGCAAATATTTGACCGAATAAACGTAAAAAGCTCCTCTAAAAGCCGGCCACCCTCCTTCATCGTTGCGGTGTTTCGAATTGGAATTCCAGTCAGCAGTTTCGGGGGAAAAGAAAGACAAACGAGGCAATATTTAAGGGTCTCGGCATCGCGCCGCTTTAAATCCCCATCCCGATATAAAGATAAACGCCTTCAAGAGGGTTAAGAAATTTCGCGACTCGTTCAATCCGATTTGATGCAGCCGGAACTCGAAAAAAAAGCTTCATTTAGAACTGTTTGGATCGAATGAAGTTTTCTAAACGGACAAACTTTTTTTTTATAAAGACTTATTATGCTTTAGTAGAAGGTAAAGTAAGTAAATTTTATTTATTTTTATGTTTCAGGACCATTATACTAGGCGTTCTGCTCTTCCTAGTAAAATACGATCGAAATCGTCAATGTATTTTCTTGATGTGGGGGTTGCTGGTTGGATATCTAGTCATTTTAATACTTTCCATGGTCATCGAAATATGCGTTTGTGTAGTGGCCATGCGTGGAAGCATTCTAGACACAGGAAGAAGAGCTTCCATGCAATATATACTCTACCTCAGATTAAGTGAGTATTTACAACAATATGTAGATACTATTTATTCGCATATTTCTTTGATATTAATTGAATGAATGAATTGTTTGTTTCAGCTGTGATGATCGTAGAAGCCGCTTGGTTATCGGCTGGAATAGCCTGGCTAGTGAAATATTATTTAGACTGTCCTATAGATAAAGCCAAAGAAATAGTTTTAAGTAAGTTCCTTCGCACTCTAAATACTTTGTTTCGACTTTTTAATAGAGTAGAGTTGTTAAAAATATAACATTTTTCGTGCTTTCGCCGCAGTTTATGGCTCATTTTACGATTTCCATTTGGATTTAGTACGGGATTTTAGTTAATTAACATGCTAAATACTCCCTAAACGTGCGTGCAAAATATGACTATAAACTAATCCGCAAACACGCACCTACAACGCGAAAATCCCTCTATTTATTTTACCCAAACATTTTACAATGTAATCGTAATTTTGTTTTAGTTATGGTAATTTTTAATTGGTGCATCCTCTTCTCGGTGATAGTAACAATATGGTGTACATACGATTCCGCCGGACGTTCGTGGGTGAAAATGAAGAAATATCAGCGTTCGATGAGAGAATCCGAGTCAAAGTTCCAATACAAAAGGTCCGGGAGCGCTCGGAATTGGAGACAAAGGTTCATATTTGATATACATCGGTGGAAGATTTAATCTTAATAGTTTGTATGGTTTTATTTAGGAAAGTTCTTAGAGCTTATCAAGATAGCTGGCACAACCGGTGCCGGTTTTTGTTCTGCTGTTCATCGGCGAGCGATCGCAATCGAAATTCCTTCGCCGATATCGCCAGATTGCTTTCGGATTTCTTCCGAGACCTGGATGTCGTTCCTTCCGACGTGATAGTCGGTTTAGTTTTGCTTAGAAAGTTTCAGAAAATCGAGCAGAAAGCCATCGTCGAACAGGTCAGTTGCATCAAATAAGTTAATTAACGGGACGATAATTAATTCGATAAATTAATTTGAATTTTTCAGCGCAAAAACGACACGTACGAGTTCCTATCGGGCGTCGCCATAACGCCTCGAACGCAATTCCTGTCTTTACACGAGGACGGAGTGGATTTGGAATTGTTTCAGGGCGTCATACATTTCGCCCATTTCGCCGTCAGGGCGTACGGTTGGCCCATATTTATGGTAACAAATTCGATGGGATTGTGTCAACTTTGCGCCGGTCTAAGGTGGGTTCTAAGAAAAATTTCTATTCTTTTTATTGTGGAAATAGCTTCGTTACAAATTCGGCTTGTTATGCTCATTTAGAGTTAAATTCCGCGTTGCTTCGGGGATCGAGCAAATTCACTATTCATTTACATAGCGAAGTTCAAGAAACTTTCCGCTTCGAATTATTAATTAACGAAACTTTGTTGTAATCGATGAACTAACTCGAACGAATCAAACGATAGGTCATTACAAACTTCTGTTTTTGACTTACCTACATACTTTCGCTTTGATCCAGCATAACGAAAGTGAAAAGTATCCACGACGGGATTATTTTTTGTTTTTAAATGTTTTCATTTTGTCCGTATTTTTAGATGTTGTTGTTGCATTCCTTGCCGCAAGAATTCGGACGCTATTCCAAAAATAGTCGACGACAATTGTTGTCAATGTAACTACGCAGCTTTAGAAAAATTGACTGATTACGGAGACATTGAGATTATATACGCTACTTACCACGTAGACATAGGCCAGACACCTTTCTTCGTTGCAATTGATTATGATAGGAAAAACGTCGTCATCAGTATCAGGGGCACCTTATCGATGAAGGTAATTTTGGAAAATGAACTGAAATGCTCTCCATCTGGTGGTAAAAACTGAAACAACTAGTAAATCGTACCTAAACTTGTTTGTGGCAGAGCTATAACCGGTTTGTTTTAACATTTTCAAAGTATTTCTCGAAATTAATTCTACGAATTAATGATATAAATTAGAGGATCATTAGATCTAGGTGGTCACGGGGCTGGGAAGACCGCCCGCATAAAAACAACAACAACAAATGATATAAATAAACAGAAGTACTTACCCAATAGGGAATAATTCACTTAACAAGTTCACTAACTTAAATAATCCAAGAAAAAAAGCCACGAAAAACAGCTTAAAAGAAAATGATAAATTCAAACGGTGGACAGTTCTACAGTTCATTTGCGAATCTCTTTTTTTCTCGGTCCTCTCCTATTGATTTACTGCTAATAAAAAAATATATATTTGTTTAGGATATCCTGACGGATTTAAACGCAGAAGCCGAAACCCTTCCTCTGGATCCTCCCAAGGACGATTGGCTTGGACACAAAGGGATGGTACAGGCGGCCCAATACATTCTAGAAAAATTAGACGAAGAACAGCTGATCGAAAAAGCCTGGGCGCACAAACCAGAAAGAGAATCATCGACTTTCGATATCGTTATAGTCGGTCATTCTTTAGGTAATAAATATTTTTACCTATACCAATTTTTGGTTCTATTCCATTACAACTCGACGAATTTACAGGAGCAGGAACAGCTAGTATTCTAGGTATACTATTGAGGCAAAGACATCCGACTCTGAAATGCTTCTGTTACGCCCCGCCCGGTGGCCTTCTTTCAGCCCCAGCGGTTGATTATACGAAACAATTCACCGTGTCAGTGGTCGTTGGTAAGGACGTCGTACCTCGAATCGGTCTCTACCAAATGGAAACATTAAGAACCGATCTCATTAACGCCATCAAACGGAGCGTCGATCCGAAAGTAAGTTCGTTTACTATATATCTAAGTATTTAATATCTGGTGATTTTTTTTTTGTAATTTCCAGTGGAAAACGATATCGTGCAGCGTCCTCTGTTGCGGGTGTTCGCAACCAACATCCGCAGTGGAATTATCAACGGGTGAAAAGGACGTTTGCGAGTATATGAGGAGCAAAGAGAACGCCAGATCTTTGGGTTTGCATCCTTCTGATAGTAATATTGCTTTGACTAGTCACCAGCCGTTGTTTCCACCTGGTCGTGTTATTCATATCGTCAGGCATCATCCTTCGGCAGGACAGTGAGTAATTGCTTGCAGTTAAATTGTTTTAATAATATTTGAGGATTTACTTACCGATATAGCTAAATTATTGTTCGAATAGAATGCTGCTTTTTTTTTCTATTACTTTCTGTAGTCTTTTCTACATCTTGTTGATTAAGTATTGAGTAGGTTTTTTATTCTATTTAAACATATAGTATGAGAGTGCTTTTTCATTTTAATATCACAACACATTCGCAATATTCTCTTAACTAAACCAGATTTATACTACATTTTTATAAATTCAAACAAATTCTCAAATATTATAAAACGAATATCGCAATAAGTATATTTCACATGCATGATCGCCGATTTTTTTTCAAACCTACTAACAATTTATTTTAATAATTTCAGACAAAAATATGAAAAAAGATGGAGGTAACAATAACTAACAACACTATTAACGAACCCATTTCCTGGTGCATGATAGATGAAAATTATGAAGTTTTATTTCATTATTAGAAACTCAAATTTTTCCAACTTCATATTTTTCATCGCTTTCACGCATGTGAATTCGATCTGGATTTAAAAAATTGAAACACGATGATTTTATGTCGAATTGCAATAATTAGTAGAAATGCATCGTTAAGTTTGAAAGCCTCCCTTTTGGTTATTTTTTTATTCGTAGCTAACAGACTGTCCTGTGTTTAAAAAATACCGTTAATTTATTTCGAATAATTATTTAAAAACGCTCTGTATCCAGTAACTATCGGTATGTAGCTGTAGTTAACAAATTAAAAAGTAATTTTTAAATGTGAAGTAAATAATCATTATTTCTTAAAGCAGGAAATATAATAGACATAAGTTATTTTTATCAAATTTTCGAATAAAAAGCCTTATTTTCTTCCGATTTTCCTAGCGTTCTGTTTGTAATATGTGCCGTTCCTATAATTATTTCACTTAACCCTTATTAAACAGTATAAAATCGATCAAATTTCCACTCGACTAATAGGAGCGAATAAAATACCATTAGCAATTAACTAATAACCTAAAATACAAGCCAATTGCATGAAAAATTGCAACCCTGAAGTAATAGTATTCCAATATTATTGTCTTTTTAGTTGTGCCGTCTCGTAATATGTGATTGCTAGATAAATTAATATTTGAATATGCTAGTAATTAACTCTGAAATATATATACAGGAAGATACAACATACTTAGGTACCTCAAGTGTTTTATCTTCTTCGCTTCTTCCGGTTCATTTACCACCCGAAAAATCGAACAAAAAAATTTATTTATAGACAATCAAGTGAATTGAATCGTTGAATTTTTTTTAGGCAAGCACTGCACAAAAACGAGCCAGTTTACCAAGCCCTTTGGGCCCAAAACATCGACTTCGACGAAGTGCTGATATCTCCAGTCATGATTCAGGATCATATGCCGGACAAAATACTCGACGCCCTCAACAAGGTATGTGATCACATGAGAGATTGCCATTATTTAGATTCGCGACCAATTTACACGATCGAGAGCGACTTGACGCTTGCATGAGCTTTCGGTGTTTCTCTCTCGTACCTTCCCCGTCGAATGACTATAAATATGTAGTTGTTTAGTGCATTGACTCATCTATAGGAGAGTCGGTTCATTCGAAGATGTAATTCAATGAATTAAAATGTGCATTAGATGTAATTAGTACCTGCAAGTAGACATTGTTCGCAGTATGAGCATGTATTATACATTGGTTTAATACTCGGATTTTGTGAATTTATTACGCCGATGTGTTCGTTAAAATCATTTTTTTTTAGGTAATTTTTTGTGTTTATTTATTTATCCGAATCCCAGTAAAAGCGTGAATATTTCTACGTTTCTAGTTTAAATCGTATTTTTTTATAATTTTGTGATAGTAAGCCAAATTTAAAAAAGTGTCGCCCCCCATTTTAATAAATTTACTTAAAGGTAAACACTTGTGATGAGGCATTTCCTACATATTTGTTTTTATTTTTCTTAAACTATTATTAAGTTAGTAATTGTACATTTTCACTCACTATTTATTTGGTCTTGTACATTTTCATACACGGCATAATTTTAGATGATTTTAACACGTAGAATTGCCTGGATAAATTACTTAATTCATATCTATTTATGATAACGCAAAAATAAATGTATAGTAGGTATTTCTAAAGTCAATTGAATATTCTATTGGATTCATTATTATTGAAAATATAATCATATTTGTACTATTCATACAATTGATTTTGGAAAACCAGAACTTACCTACACCTACTAAAACATAAAAATCATTACACATTCAAATAGGTCCACCCTAAAAAAATTGTCTGTTAATAACCTTTCTTTTATATTTGTTTTTATATTCGCGAACAAGGTTTGTATTATTTATTTGTATCTAATACCGAATAATAAAACGCCTTGTAAAAATTAAACTGTATATTGTAAGATAATATTATTGATATCAAATATCTACTTAGTATATTAAATAATAATAAGTGCTTTAAAAACGTTGCAGTTAATATTTATGGTATTTTATACGCGAGACTCATATTGGGTGCTGTATGTAAAATATACCTAATTTTATAAAAAAAAAAACTAGTTATATTTTTTGTCTTAGACATTTTTACCTTTATTTCGCTTCGACTGGAATTGTATCTTATTTTCTATTTACTTAATTATTGTATGTAAAATTTATTTTTGTAATTAGTAATGTAACATTAAAGCTTTTTTATGTACAATTTTATTTTTATTATTTTGAATGTGTTTCTTTTTTTGCTTAACTTTATGTAATGCTTTAATCCTTACGCAAAGACATTAAAAGGCTTCGTCCATTAGAAGACAAATCGAAGTACTCACCAGAATTACCTCCAATCAGACATCACCCTGTACAGTCAGAACTTTGTTTTGTACATCTAATTAATTTTTTGTTCACGCTAACCCTTTAACAAAACATATGTACTTGTAACATAATCAATCAACTCGAACAGCCCTGAATTTATAATAATTGGTGTTTTGCATTTTGGCATGTACCGATTAGTTAAAAACTTGTACTTGTTTTTGTACTTTGGCGTTTGATAGCAAGGTGTATATGTATGGACAGGTCCGGCTTAAAGGGGATAGAAGACATCACAGTTCGTACATCAGGGGCACAACCCCCGTAGATATCAAACCTCCTCCGTCTGATACCAGGTATAGTATCGTTCTAAAAGCGCTGCTTTCCCTCCACCCCCCCTTCGAGAATTTACGCCCCTTTGCGTATCAACCCTTCAACATACGTACCCCGTCAATTAGTAGTTAGGTGCTTTAAAAAAGGATTAATCAAACTGTACAGAAAATGGAAACTAATTTTTTTAATCCAATTTTTATCGTGGAATAATTAGTGATTTTTGTTCATGAAACAAATCGGTTAATAGTGGGTTACATATAAATGCTTTTTTTTTTCGATTTATTTTTTTGTGAACAAGACATACATATTTAAGTTCCTCATGAATGTTAGAGGTTGAGTAAAATTGTAGCTTTATGTCGTTGCCATTATCAACATTTAGAAGCATGTTTCACATCCTTTTCCTTATTGTTAGTAACCAAAAAAAAATTAATAATTTTGCGAATAATTGTTATTTTGATAGTGGTGTGTGTACCTCTAAACTGGATGGAGTAGTGAGTGATATAGTTTCTAATCTGAACACATCTTAAGTAATAGCGCTTCATAGTTGCAGTAATAGAAACACCTCTCTGTTTGTAGTTTATGGTGAATCTTGGAATTATTAGCATGCGGTAAATATATAATTTGTATGCAAAATTTCCGGATTTTAGTCATTAGTCGGTACATACAATACTTTTTAACTCTTTCAATTTAGTGTTAATAATTGCATTGTATAGGAAATTGTTATAAATAAATCCGGAAATTTGTCGCGACCTTCCTTGCATTCTGCAAGTCGAGTTTTCTCTTCTAGGTTGTAACTACCATGGGCCCCAGAAAACCACAACGTTCATCTTCCACCAGCGAACAATCTGCGAATTACCATTCGGCGACTTCTATACCAAATTGCTTCTTAGAAACGAGCTTCACGTCTTTGCAAAGCCCTTCGAGCAATTCCTCCATCACCAACGGATATTACTCCACCAGGAGTCAACCGTCCCCCGTTTCATTCAATCGCATCACCAAGTCATCGACAACGGTTATCTGTAACAATTTAGATCGGTAAATTACGTGAAAATTTACTATTTTCAGCTTTTTTAACTCACATTTGTGCAGGTCCGCGTCAGCTTTACAAGGCCCCTGCTCCGTTCACCCGACGAAACTCCAGCCGTCCAGACCTGAGCCTAAGACTATCAGCCGCAGCCTCAGCCTCAGCTTGAGGAGTTGCAATAGTCCCAAAGTCGATTTAATACACGACGATTGGCTGGGATTAGCCCCATTGGCCAGTCCAGAGAGCCTTTCCGAATTGTCCAGCATCAGCTCCAGAACTAGCTTAGTAACAACTACTAATGTTATTGTAGAAATTAATCGTACACCTAAAGTAAGATCGAGAACATTATGTTGATTTTATGTTTCCGCACAAATAGATTTTAATTTTGTAGATAATGCGGAGGACGCCTAAAATTATAGGTAGCCTTAGTACGTGTGCGGATGATATTAGGAACATAAGAAATTTCCAGAAAGCCAAAACTTTTACCAGGCTGCTCGTGAACAACAACATAGAGAGTTCTTCTAGCAGTAATATAAGTTACGAATCGGCTTCGAGCGGTAACAGATGTTGCCAGGATACTTCTACAAGGGATAACAGCTGCATGGATCTCCATTGCGGGTACACGACTATTTCATTAATAAATAAAAGCTTCGGGTGCAATTCTATGTTATTTTAGAGGTCAGGATTATGATCCCAGCGATAGCGAGTTTCAATCGGCTGAAGATATATTGGACAATGTTCTAGCTAGCGCTGGTTGTAAGGAGTTTTTTAATTCTGAATCAAACATCTTGGAAACGAATTTCGACTTTTTGCCAGATCAACCGCAGAGCCTCACTATTGGGTACTTTGGAAACTCTCCGGTGTTCTCTACCGTAAGGCATTATTAATTCGTTTTTTTTTGGTTTACAAAAGACTTTTCTCGATGTGAAAAATTATAATAATACGTTATAATTATTGTTTTATTGTTAGTGTAGATAGAGGTTTCAATTTATAGAACCGGTGGTTGATAATTATTTCTATACTCTAAATGAACCTGTCCGATGCTTTGCTAGTAATTTTTTATAATTCTATCGCTTATAATTCTTATCTTTACTACGCTTTGTACCATTTTCTGTCAGGCATTTACATTTTATCTTACATTTTTCCACTTCAATGATCTCAACACATATTTCATCTATAAACATCATTCGTTTTACACGACTCTATCAACTTCCACCACAAAAAAATGAAACACCAGTAGGTACATATTGAAGACACCTCGAAATATCTTTCCGCTCCTCAACAACAGGCCTAATACCAATACATATTTAACCAGGTCACATCGCCGTGCTCCCAGCAGGAAATCGACCAAGACCTGATATCCAATTTGGCCATCGACCTGAACCTGGACGAAGAACACCGAGCGATCCGCATCCAGAAAGCTCCCAGCCAGATATCCAGCAGCGTCGATTCGGGCAGCGTCTGTCGCACGCCCTCCGACATCACCAAGAACGTCACCTTCAATCCGGAAGTGATCACCGTCGATGCGGCTGCATGCGAAAGCCGCAGCTCGCCGCCCAAATGGCGCCAACTGTTCAAAGGCAGAAGCGCCAAGCAGAAGCCCGAAGGCGTCCCGGCGCCGGCGCCGTCGAGCGTCAATCCGAGCGCGGCGCCCATAAAAACCATACTGTCGATGAAAAGGCGGAGTAACGAGGAGGTGGAGGGCTTGGCGCCGGCGCCAAACAGGACGATGTCGTCGAGGAAGCGGAGCAGCGACGATGAGGATAATTCGTGTTTTTCTAGGACAGAACAGCTGCCTCTGTTGGCTGGTTTGAGTGGTGGTGTAGGTGAAAGGACGCCTAGTCCTTGTTACGTGAGAAGGAAAAAATACGTTTATCCTGCTGATGTTGTGGTTATGTCGCAACAGCCGAACGAAAGTGCAGTATAAATGCGTATTTTTGCATGATGTATGTTGTCGAGATTTTATCGGTTGTTACGTGTTAGATAACTACGAAATGTTTTGTGTGCGTCGGCTTAGAAGACGGCGATTTATGAAAAAAAAAATTGTAATAAATAAGTCTTATGTTTGGCTGAAATGTTCCGTCAATTCGAATATAAATTATACGGTAAGAAGTGAATTAAAAATTGCATGTTTCAGTATTATCGTATCTCTGGATATTTAGAAATGGTACTTCAATTGGCTCTTTATTATTCCACAAAAGTAACCAAAAGTACTAATCCTTCGATTGCCCATCTTCAAAATCCCTTCTCTAATACTTTGAACATATCTTAAATCAAATTCTAAAAAGAAGCTTTACTCACCCACCTGTATACGAATAATCATTCCTATTGATACATAATCCATTTCTGAATATCCTCCAACTACAAATTGTTTATCGCAAATTTTATAGAATAGAAAAAGTATTAATTGTATTTTCAATTGTTGAACGTTTTAAAACATTCTAATTGCCTGTCCATAGGTGGTAACGAAATGGTAGTTACTGCTTGTAAGAATTTTATTCACGTTTTTTGGTAGAACGAAAGTTTTGAAATTGAATTTAATGTTAGGGTCCAATATGTACAGATTATTAATTTATTATCTATGTAACATAATGAAGATTCTATGAATATATACTTTGTATCAATTTTCCTCTTAGTCATTTTCCTCACTTTCTCTTTCATTATTAGTCATCATCTCGATCTTTCACTTCTTTCTTCGGTTCTTTAGCGACATTAGAGTAAGCCCGCTTTAATTTCTGGCTCCTACGTAGTATTAAATTTGTTGTTCGTCTTAAATATGTTATTTAATTTGATCAGGTAAGTACAGTATAATATTTAAACATTTTTTTAAACATATGGATAGCTGGCATCGAGTAAAACTCCGCAAACGGAGTAATCTCTGTGGATTCTGAAGTAGCCCTGCTCACCCCAATCGGCGCCCCAGGAATTCTTAATCAACCAATATTTCTCCCCTTTATCCGTGCCAAAACCTACCACAAGAACGGCATGATTCAAACTGGCCAGATTATTCCCACAATTTTTAATATCGCTGTAAACACCGCCTTTGTATTGATGAAACGGAGACGCGTCTATGCTTACAGTTACCGGACCAACAGTGCCTAAAATAAAAAAAATAATAATAAACAAGAAACGAATAGATTAAATTATCCACACGAGTTCTTGAGAACATACCAACAGCCTCTTTAAGCGCTTCGTCTGTTTGATTCACTTGACGGTAACCTGCGATGTTCAACACCACGTTTTTCTCGGAGTATTTACATTCACCGTCTTTAGCTTGATATTTGTACGAACTTTCCGCCTCGATGCCGTAATCGACGACATAATCGAATCCGAAAATCTGCCTTCCTCCGTAGCAGCCGTGATTACCATACCTGATCGAGCAGTCTGTCAGCTGCTGGGGGCTCAGCAATACCGAAGAATTCTTCTTTATGGCGTTCAGACCCTCCAGAGCACCCACCTGAATGTTTAAACAAAATTAGAGGGTTGCAAAAGCTTCCAGCTAAATCATTTATAGGAGTAACAATTAAATGATAATAATGTTATATAACTTACAGCTCCGAATGCCCAGCAGTTACCGCAGTCGCCTTGGTCTCTGACTTCCAAGACAGCCCCTTTTTCTCTCCAGTCGATGGACTCCGGGATTTGGGTATTTTCTGGATGTTTATGAGGGGTTGTTGTGATTTTAGGTTTAGTGAGAGCCTGTAATTGAAGCATTTTGTTAAACTCCTCCTCGGACATGTCGGTGAATTTGTTGACTCCCATGTAATAGGTAACTTCGCCTTTGTTGTACATTTCATTGTGCTTTCGGATGATGTTCAAGTTTTCTTTGAATACCTGGAAACGATGGGTTTCCTCTTCGGAGTTGTCGTAGATTTTGTTGTAATTTTGCTGCAAATTATAGTATAAATTAGAAATAAATTAAATATGCAATGATATTGTATAATTACTTTAAATGAGTTCCATTCGGATTTTAAACACAAGCTGTTAGTACCGATGGCTAAACATACAAGTAAGAAAATTATTTTCATTTTGTTATCGATGGTTTGCGATTAGAAAATGATCTTTTTTACGTTCGCTCGTTTGAAAAATATAAATCATGAGATGCTATTTATATTTAATCATTAGAGGTACCTATTAATCAGTACGATTTTTAAAATTGCCACTTCAATTTAAATGTATAATTCCAAAAGATAAGATGAATGTGGAGATATTTTTCTCCAAATATCCAAAAATCTAGAGTCTTGTAAAAGAAAACAAAAAGAAAATTTAAAAATAAATAAAAATTATTAGTACTGGGTCATTAAAAAAATTTACAACGAAATCAATTGTTAACGGATTTTAGTAGTTTAATAAAAATCTCTGTAATTACAGTTAGTGTAGATTTGCAATTTGGAGGAACAATAGATGTAGATATTAGTTTTTATTTCTCTGTTACTATAACCATAATGTTCACTAAAGCCAGGTACATAATTTTCGAATTTGTAAATTTTCATAGTGTAATCATGCTCTTCTAATAATAAATAACCTTTTGATATTTATAAATTTTTGCAAAATTCCAGGTAAGATGATTTTTTCTTTTCTATACGATTGTATGATTGTTTGAATGTATGAAAAAGCAATTCAAGAATGCATTAAATAGATAAAATGAATGGATGAATAAATTGACAATTAATCAAAAAATGTCATATTTTCGCTGCAAAATTAAGTACTTAAAACTTGACAAAAACGGTCAAGTTAAAATCTAATTGCATTAGAACTAAATCCTCCTACAAATTTTACAGCTAGTGAAGTAAAAAAAAACATCATATAAAATCCTTTTAACGAATAGTATTCAATAATATTACACCAGTGCTGTATCAGATGCACTTATTCACAACCACAAATGTTTCTTAACATGCATATGATGGCCATCACGGACATAATGTATTTCAAATACTTTTTTCTTATACTTATTTTAGTGTTTTTATACTGAGAGGAGTCGCCAAATTTTCAGTAGAATTAGGTAAGTTTCTTTTTTAATTCTTTTAATCGGTGCATTTGTATTTATGATGTTGAAAAATTGTTTGATGTTTGTTCATTAATAGTAATAAAATTGTTCATTCATTTATCAAAAAAAAATAGCGAAAAGAAAATTTAAATTCTGTATTTATTTTCTATAAAAAAATCATGAATTTCATGTTACATTTCGAATAACAATATGGAAATGTAGAAATTTTATTGTCGAACGTAATAAGGGATAATAAAATCTATAATTCTTTAAATAGCTACAGGTCCACCTGCATTCCCAGAACCATCATTAGTTCACTAGGTAACAGGACAGGGAAATCCTAGCTGCAGCCGCCCACACACAGACTAAACAGGGATGCTGGGGAAAGAAAATCAATAAATCTCGATTCTCTTGATGCTGCTGGCCCGCTTCCATTTCCCATTGGAAAGATGTAGTCGGCCGGGTAAATACGCGATAGCAACCTTCTCCCTTGGTTTCCCGTTTTTTTTCCCTTCTGTTCCAATATTTTGATGAGATGGCTTTATTCAAAGGATTGCTGTACTTTTATTTGTGGTATTCAAGCATTTTCGCAGGTGAGTTTTCTTAAAAACGCATTTTGCCGGTTGTTTAAAAAATAATATTCTGTTCATTCAGCTTTATTTTATCAGCTCGTTCATATTTTTTAAGTGTTTTGCATTGGATAATTGAATTTTTTGTATTTCGTTTCCGTTGATAAGATTTTCAAATCGCTGCAAGACGACGAGATAAAATTCCTAGACTCTTATTTTATTGTAAAAGAATTTTTTTGTGAATGGGAGTGAAAAAATAATTCAATTCAAAAAAGATAAATACGAAAATATTGATATTTAGGTGATATTGCATGGTATTTAGAATGTATTGGAAAATTTCGGAAAATGCTCCAACGCAATTACGCCTTGATGCGCGCCATTATGGTGGAAAATTACGCGCCAAATCCAACAAGGTGTTGTCCTAATTTTTCAATTTGAAAATAAAACCACTTCGGCATTTCGAAAATACAAATTGTATAGAAATTAATAAACTGATGGAATATTTTGTGGTTTTGCAAAAAATTTTCCACATCAAATTATTCTTAAAATTATTTTGCAATCATTATGAGCGGCGACAAAAATACATAATTCCTATAAGTGTATTTAATTTTTCCTAAACACCCAAAAACATCTAAATTTTTTGTTTCAGGTTACGTCTTTCTTTTTTGTCCTTTGTTCCCAGTACTTCTAATTTCCAATAAACTCTACCGCTATATATCGGATATTTTATTTACGTATTGGCAGTATTACCCAACGGTAAGTACTCCATTGCGCATCTTACTCTTAGTTGTTCCTATTAATCATTAACAGTTAAAAGTTTCTTCGAATTACTATAATCCCACAAGCATTAAGTGGAAAATTCTTTCAGGCTCTGACGGAATTCTTGTTCGGTTGTAACATCCAGGTGTCAGGCGATGCGATTCGCACAGGAGAAACCTCTCTCTTGGTAATGAATCACAGGACGAGGACGGATTGGAATTTCTTCTGGCCCGTCCTTTACCACAGCGTCGAAGGGCGCGGTAAATTGGCCCATTCCACCAAGTTTATCCTGAAAGATAAGATACGGCACATTCCAGGGCCAGGTAAAAATCACTTATTATACCCGATTGGGTGTAAAATATATATGGAATAATTTTAGGTTGGATCATGCAACTGGCCTGTTTCCTCTACATAAAGAGAAATTGGCTAGTAGATCGATTCGTTTTCGAAAAATACATCAACTATGTCGCTAGGATAAAATACAAACACAGTCTCCTGATATTCCCGGAAGGGACTGATTTGACCCAAGACACTAAGAAAAGTAGTGATAGATATGCTGAGAAAAATAATTTACCTGTAAGCACATCATTATTTCGACTAAAAAATATTTCGATCTTTGATATATTTTCTAGACTTACGATTACGTTCTTCATCCAAGAACTACCGGATTCGTCTATTTAGCCAAGCAACTGTTATCCTCGGACAATCTGGACGCCATTTACGACATCACTCTGGCTTATCCAGACGTAATTCCCGAAACCGAGCGATACTTGCTAGAAGGAAAATTCCCCAAAGAAGTGAGAGTACACTTAGTGAGGTAACAATCTCTGAATAAATCGTTGAACAAAATGTTTCAACGAATCGTTATTACAGATATCCGAAATCGATTCTACCGACCACCGAAGAGGACCTGAAGCGATTCCTGGAGAAGCGGTGGTGCGACAAGGAGAAAACCATCAATGAATTCCTGTCGACGGGAAATTTCCTGCACGGCAGGGTCTTGAGATGCGACAGGAAATGGGAGTTGTATTTGGCTTTCGCGTTCTGGACAGTCCTGCCCTACATCAGCATCTACACTTTCATCGTAATGGAATCGTTCAGGAACTTGGTGGTGTCGCACACGCTCTTCCTGTTGAGCCTCAACTTTCTCTGGGACGGGTTCCAGCATTTCGAGATGGTTGTGCAGGAGACGAGGGACAAAATCGTCGATGCCGTTAGAAGATTTGTTCCCGGTTTGGGCCGTTGATTCGAGTTATTTTAGAGTTGAATTTTGGTAGATTTGAAGATCCCGAAAATTCGAGTGCTTACCTAAATTCTAAACGAGCCGGAATTCGAAACGTTGAAACTCGTTCGCAGGAAATGTATGAATTAATTAGCGAACACAATTAATATTTGCTACAATAAGTCGATACCAATAAATTCTTGAAAAATAATCGTAACGAATATTGAAGGACGAGATTCTTTTTTTCAAGAGAATTAGTGTCAATTAGATGAATACGAATAAGACGTATTATTTGGTTTTTTAACGTTTTCTTCTCGACATTGAAAAAAAATCAATTTTAAAAAGTTTAAGGATTTAACGATATGTGAAATGTTTATCAAATTACGAATTTTCTTAATTACTCTCCTGCCATGAATGTTCTCGATTGGTTGGAGAAATTGTGTAAGGGTGTATTAACAAATGGTACTATTTACTAATCAATTTTCATCCAGAATTCACTTGTTTTACCTATTCTTTAATAAAAATTGAATAGTAATTGGGGCAATTGCACAATTTCCAAAAATAATAGTTATCCAATCGAACGAAAGGATTATCAATAACATACTGTTGAACAACAATTTTGAACAAGAATTCAATACAAGGGATTCTATCAATATGTAAAATACTTAAGGTCAAATTAGTTTAAAGGTATGCCTAATTAGACCATTTTACTTTATCCAAATTAAAATTTACAAAAACCTAAAGAGAGAGAATAGTATTTCTGGAAATTCCAAATTAGTACAACTTTTCGGAATTAAGCAATATTAACTCTTTTGGTAAAGTAAAAAATATAATTACAATTCGAGGTAAAAAAGTTATCCCTAATAATTATCCGGCAATTACAGTTGATTATTTTTAGAAACTAATTTCTTTCAAAAAATATACCAACTCAACCAACCTGATCTGATGTAAAGACTCATTCATCTCGTATTTAAAAAGCATTATACCGAATAGACTGAAATTACTATACCAGGATTTTACAAAAAACTTCTATTATTAAATAGAGTATTTTTCAAAAATGTTATTCATCCAAAAATGTCGGTGGTTTTGAGCACAAAAAAAATGGAAACAGAGAAGAAAGATTTATTTAACTCATTCGTAAAGTTAACGAGAACATAACAAACCACCAGTTAAACCATGTAGAATTGTTATTATTAAAAACATAAAGTGATGAAGCATGAATTTCTTAAATCCAGTAAGAGCCATTTAAGAATTGTAAATTAATTAAATGAGATTTAATGACGCTTAAAAGTAGATAATAACGCAAACCAAAACTGATTGCGATTTTTACAAATAAAAAAAACATTTAAATGAGAGTTAGTAACTATTTTGCTAAGAAAGAGTTTTGCAAATGTTGAATGATTCGAGTATTATTATAAGTACTACAAAAAGCGTACGTTCGGATGCTAAAATTACAAATTAACGAACTTTTTCAAACAAAATACGGGATATGTTATAAAAGGACATCATTAAAAGAAAGTTCAAGGGTTGAAAAAATTTGAAAATTCCCGATACTTTTCCAACGACTCCTTTTTGAATATTAGAATGTTTATTATTCTCTTTACTCAACCATTTCCTTTAGTTCAATGATATCAAAAAGGATATAATAAACATCCGATATTCAGAAAGGTTTATTTTCGATATTTTAACGTGTTGAATCTGCTTTTAATATTTCTTTTAGTAACGCCCCGTATATTGAAAAATCGTGAAATGCAATCTAACGTTAGAAATATTATAAAAAGTATGTTGAAAGAAACGAATTTTCTTGCTTAGCAAGAATTTTTACAAGAAAAGACTCTTCTGAAGTAAAACGCGGAATCTATACATTTACTGATTGTTCTGTAAATGTAATACATATTTGTAAAACGGGGCAAACCCCGTAAAAAATTATTAATAACCCTTGTTAGTTTTAATAATAATTAGTGGTAAAACTACTATAGGAAACGCGAATGCACTCTACGTTAGATTAAATAAAAATAATTTAAATTGTCCTCCGGAACATAATGAAAAATTTGTCTATCCATAACAAAAAAAAAATGGATATCCTAGTATAGGGTTTTAATTAATCGTTAAATTTAGTACGATAATTTATTGACTAACAGTAGATAATTCGTGACAGATGTTACTTCTTTCTGCTCTGCTTATTCAAATTATGCTATCGGTGTTACTTTCTCAATGTATTTAAAATATATGTGGGCATTATATTAATCATATATGTATCGTTTAAGTACAAGATGTTTCCCCAAAAATGAAGCCATTTTGTCGAAGGTTAAAGTTAGAATTATTGAGAAAAAAAAATCAATCGGGTTTTTTGGGTTCGATGGGTTATTTGTTGGGTAGGAACATCGTTACTAAAAAATATCGATGTTAAATGTTTAATCAGTGTTATTTTAAATGTTGCATTAAAAAAATATTATAGCGTAGAATATACAGCTTTTTGTGGGAATTTCAATTCATTATACTTGGTAGATTTAGGTATATGATGAGTATGCCAATAGGTACTTACAACAAATGCTCATTTATTATATTATATGTATTAATGAATGTCTAATTACTAATTTGCTCATTAAAGTAAATTAATAGAAGTGATCATATTTAAATATGAGTTGCAAATATTGGACAAAAAACCCGAAATGTTCATGGAAAACGTACAAATATTAGATATCACAAAATAATGCAGATATACGACGATGTTCTATTTACGAAAAAATAAATAGCTCGAAACATATCATAATAAAATTATTGATTCATACGACACAACATGAAACAAGTTACAATCAAATAAAACTACAGAATGATTTAATCAACCAACTTGACAATGGATTGAAAAAAAAATTATTAAAACAACTGGAAGAACTAAAATATTTGGTGGCAAACAATGAAGGTCTAATTTAAATTTGCGTTGTTCACGGATAGAAATAATTTTCTATTTCCAAAATTAACATTCTATTGCGTGCTGTTCCGGTTCAAGTTCAAATTACAAGTTACTTTTTGGTTATTGATTGAGTCGAATTTGTAGAAAAAAATAGTGTATGATCCACTCTATAGTTGCAAAAATTTAGGACCAACATCATTTGCACTGGATGAGATTCATTTTAATCCTTAAAGTTTATCTCAGGAAACGTTCAAAAATTTTGAAAAACGTCTTTTATAAGAACATCTGTTAGATTAAAATGTCCAAAAGAATCTGAAGCAATTAAAATTTCTATCATCCAGAGTAAGCTTAAAATTTAAATAGAATCAATAAGTGCAATAATTGCTCTTTTTTATAAATTAGTAAATATAAAGGAAATCATACACGTTTTTTTTCGTTAATTTAATTTCCTATTGTTTATAATTATCTGTTTAGTTTATGAATTAGGAAAAATATGCAATAAAAGGTTAATACAAAAGGAATTTATGAATGCTGAGCTTAAGTAAGGGTAGGAATAGATTAAAAAAACGAAAATATTCTAAATATACAGTAGTTTTACAACGAAATTACCAAAAAAAAAAACGGCGTTTCGGGAATACATTTTTATATGTAATATTTTCTGACACGTGGTGAATGCAACAATTGAAAACAACATCTTATTTTATTAGAAAATAAAATATTTAAGAATTTATTGTCGAAACGGAATGCAAGTAGGGTGACGAAAAATTACTAGGCTATTATAAATTCGACATGTGATTGATAATTTTCCAGCACCCGTACTAAATGCGACCACAAAACTGACCAAAATTGATATTTTTGAGGCCTACATAGGTTATAAGATACGGAATATTTATAAAAAAAATGCCAGTTTTTTATTGAAGTAGCTTTTCAGAGAAAACTTGTATGGAGAAGTGTCCACCATTAAAAGATGGTTGTTTTTATTCTGTACCTCTTATTTCTTATTTAGGATTTGTCCGCTGTGTCCTGATGTTTCATTGATCACATAATAACTTTGATGTGTTAATTAAATAATTCACGAAAAAAAAAATATATATATTAAAATGGAATGCATCTCGGGGCCCCAACGAGGGGCCCAAAAAAAATTGTTTGCTCTCTCTTTTATCTCCTGTTTGTTAAAAAGAGTTGAGGAAGCACAATTTAGTAAATCTAAATGTTTTAGAGCGCCTCCGGTCAATGTTTAATTCTTTCCGGAGCGCTATTTTCTGTCTATTCGTGTAATATCGACGTTTACTATAAATGTTTTCTCTGATAGTATTATATTATTGGATTTTAAAGATAATTTCAATCTAAACTTCGTAAAAGTAAAGTACGCATAGAAGAAATAAGAAATCTTTTTCCGCGGGGTAAATTTTCTTCGCGACGGCGCCGGTAAATGCGGAAATATACATTCGATTCGAAGATATTTTGGGACTTTCCACTATCGTTTTCACCTGGCGATTACCCCGATTAAAATTGCCAATTTAGTGATCGTCCCAAAATGCGATTAAAACTCGCCCGAGAAACTCAAATTATGTACCAAAAGTTTAGTCGAGCATCTAATTTATGAGGAACGAAAACTAGACGGCTCCAACTTGGCAATGGAGAAGTCCGATTTTCTTTTGGAAGCCGATTAAACTGATACCGGTAAAGTTTCTCCAGGCGATTAGAACGCGATTTGCAGACGGATTGTTGTTTTACATACTAAAAATTAATTAAAATAAATCGTAAAACGCAGCGGAGTTCGGATCGAGTACGCTGATTTTCGATGTACTAATCCCCCCTCTCAATGTTGTCGCGAATTTGGAATTTTGTCGTAAAGAGCTTTTTTGAAAGCTGTAAATTCGCGACGACTGTCGTTTTCCTTTTAATTTTTTCGTTGTAAATTTGGCGTGCTGGATCCGGACGTCAAAGTCCAAAGTACTTTGTCCAGTGGTATATCTTAAAGGCCCCATTTAAGGTAAACTTATCTGCCCCGGGGATTTCGCTGCGTTAGGAGCGCCTTTTTGCTAGTTGTTCTGCAAACGTATTTTCTTTTTGAGCAATTACCGGTCCTCGCGAGGCGAGTCGGTTAAGAACTGTGAATTGAGGTGCCAAAATAGAAGTTAAAGATTCCATTACATATTATATTGGTGTCTGTAGTCTATGTTAATTTAATGAAATATATGTTTCAAAATCACAATCGTTCGTTTTATTTTAATTTTCTCCTTTATATAGTACCTCGATTTTTACCTGCACCTACTGGTAACTTTAATGTTCCAGTTTTTCACTTAATAAATCTTGAACAAGAACTAATGTTCACATAATATCTCAAATTTCAATTTTTGCAACTGTGATTGCTCTTTTATCTAATCTACCAGTGCGCTAAGCCGACCCTGTCGTAATGATCTTTGAGTTTGTAATACAAACCATTCGATTATTCGAACTTCAAGGTTCAGTAACATAAGCAGGTATATAAATAAAACGTCGTTTAGAAAATTGTTAAAAAGTGCTTTAGGAGCTAATTTTTTGGTTCATAATGTAAGTCTTACTCATTTTTAAAACATCTAGTCATGTATTTGTGATTTAGGAACTATTTACTTATATGATTGACAACTTGACCTAAATAATACGGTTTTTTTCCGCTATTATATACTTTAAAAACTAGATTCAGGCTCACTTTCCTTCAATTTGTATTTTAACTTAAATTTAAAGTAGATTCTCTAGAATTATTTTACATCGCAACAGTCTTGTTTTTATTCTCGGTGTTATCTACAATTATGAACCTACAAATTTCCTCATGAATGATAAGAAGCAGGTTAATAATAAACAAAAAAAATGAATTCTCAGCATATGTATGCACAAAAAACCAATACATTAAAAGTACTGTTAGAAAGTTCAAAAAAAAACTACAAAAAATTTTCATATACAGAAAAATTCTGTAAAATGTTTACAGGACATACAAATACATCCACTGTGCATCCCGATTCACCGAGGATCAAAAAAATTTCTACGAAAACAACGGGTACATCATCATTAAAAACGAAGTCAGCCACGATGAGATCGATAAATTCCAGTAAGTTAGAAAACTTAATTAAAACAAATAAAATACAAAATTCCACTTTCACAATTCCAGTCGAAGATTCCTGGATATTTGCGAAAATCGTTGCGACGATTACACCGGCTTCATTTCCAAAGATCCTGTTTTAAAAAGTAAAGGAATGAAGGGAGAAAAAGTAATAAACAAGGCAAGTACATAGTTTATTCAAAGGTAGCACCTTATTTATTTATTTATTGCATACGTTTTTATCCACAGCTTCAGGATTTTATTCAGGACTCCGTTTTTAGCGACTATTGTTCCAACAAAAAGGTATTGAACACAGTGGAGAACATAATAGGACCTAACATAACAGCGATGCATTCCATGCTCATTAACAAACCTCCAGACTCCGATCCTGATGTATCCAGACATCCGATGCACCAAGTATGTCAATATTTATGCACCATGTACGTTTGGAATTAATTTTCGATCCTGCAGGATTTGCATTACTTTCCATTTCGACCGGCAGAGAAGATAGTCGCTGCCTGGACAGCCATGGAAACAGTCAATGAACAAAACGGCTGTTTGTTCGTTGTTCCTGGATCGCACAAATGCGGTGTATTGTATCCACATTCTTATCCAAAGGTAATAGGATAGCAACAACTATTTTTATATTCTATATAAAATCCTTTAAATAATTTTCTACTTGGATTTTTGGCAAATTTTAATAAGGAAATAATGGTTACATTTTTTAAAGGGTACCAAAAACTCTTTGTACCATGGTGTTCATGGAATGGCACATCTTCCGAAAGTTAACGCTGTAATGGAGAAAGGCGATACGATATATTTCCATCCTCTGCTATTACATGGATCTGGGCCTAATTATACAAAGGTGCGTAGAAGATAGGAGTATTTTTTTTAATTACTAATCGCTTCTATTAGGGTTTTAGAAGGGCAATTTCTTGCCATTTCGCCGACTCAAACTGCGAGTTTATTGATGTAACGAACACTACACAGCATAATATTAAACAAGAAATCGAAGGGATGGTTCAGAAACGATTAGGCATTAAATTGGATTACAGGGTGAGCAAAGTTTCAAAAATATTGAAATTTTCAAGGAAATCAAGAGAGCTTCATCGTATTTTATTTGGTTTTAGAACGCGTGGAAAACAAAAAGCAAGCTAATAAAGGGACAACCCGGTAATTTCCAAAAATATGATTCCCATTTATGAACAATTCTAGTACCTTAAGGTACCGAAAACTTTTTATGTGATATTTTATAGGTTTGTAAGTAGCTAGCTACATTTAAATTTATATTTTTGGTACAATGTAAAAGTCTTAAATGATAAACAATACTTTTTATTTACATTTATAATAAAGTACAAATAATGTAAGTATATTGTTTTCTATAATAACCGGCTCTTCGATGCAAATTAAAACGAGGATTAAACAATTAAAAAAAATGCCAGTTTATATAATCCCTTTTGCACAAAGGGAAAATTAATAATAAAATTAATCTTGTGAAAGGAATTTTGCTGCCCTCATTAATCAGGAATGTACAAATGCAATATTGTCAGTAATACTGCTTCAAATTAACATACTACTTTGAGCATACAACATTAATTATACAAGGCACAAAAGCTAAGTAGCTGTTAAGTATATTGTTCAATATATCACACCTGGATAAATATTTCAAAACCCTACAATTTATTTCCGTATTAAACGAAAAAAAAAAAACACATCAATAATTAATAAAATGAATTAAAACAATATTAAGTCGATAATTAATCGAATCAATAAATCGTATATTCTAGAACTGACTATTTTTATATCACTAATACTTAAAAATGTTTGTAAATTTTATCAAGGCAACTCGTAACACTCATATACGAATATTCTCGTATATTCGAGGGTAAGTTAATACTTTCGATTAATTGGATAATTTTTCATAAATTCTATAAAAGCTCGGCGATTGTTTTAATCAACGCATTCATTTTTCTACATTACTTTTTTGATAAGTAACATTTCGTTTTGTTCAAAGTAAAATTAGAAATTGGAGAAATTATTGCATTTATATGTACTTAAGGCCTTTTGTTCATTGAAAATATAGGAACTTGTTTTAATTTAAGTACTTGGTAACATAATAAATAAATAAAATGTTGGAAGAAACCGTTTACGCGAAATTATTCTCCAATTTATTATTAATGCAATAATCGCCCATAAATCAATCGATAAACAGATAAAGCGTTAAGAAAACTCATTCACTTTTTATATGGCATAATAATAACAGTCTAGCAATTTCGTTAAATATTTAAATAAACTTTCTTTTAAGTATTTCATTGTAAGTACTACAAAAATAAATAAAATTCCAAAAAACAAATACAGGAAATTCAAGGCGTTCATTGTAAACTTTAAGCCAATAGACTCGAATTATTCACACTCATCGACTTCCTGTAGGTACGCGTGAAATTCATCACATACGAATTAATTATCCTAACAATTAAACGCCGATTCTTTCGTGACTAACCAATAAAATCGATACATCGAATAATTTTACACCTGATTTTGATGATATTCCGGCCGACCGGCCAATTGCAATAAATAACGATCCGGATGATCCAGCCAATCGTCGGCGCTCAATTTCACAACCCGTTGTTTTTCGGCCTCTTTCACTTCCCATTTCTTCACTTCGAGCTGTCGCTCTCTGCTCACCTGATCACCGCAACCCCACACTTCGACGCTCTCCAAAAAATAGGGAATCTTCTGCCATTCGATCTGTTCCCGAAAATACGAATAAATTATAAAAGTACTCGTAATAAACGATTAGGTACCTTCTCGAAACCTCCATCGATACTAATTATAGGAGCGCGCGGATCTTTACCAACTCTAAGCCCGTGAGGATATCCTCTAACGCTAAAATTTAAATACAACATTTTCGGTCCTTTTTCCAGCAACTGAAACCTAAAGTATACAACAGAGAATTAAACGAAATAAACGAATCGACAGCCGCCCCAATTTACTTTGGCAGTAGCTGAAAGACGGCGCATTCGTCGCCGCCCCAATAATGATGAGATTCCCGCCATTCGTTGCACGAGGCTATGCAAAACTTTTGGCCGTCTTGCACGCGGAGCACGATCAACGTGGGGCCCTTGTAGTTCATCACGTGGTGCACGAATCGATTCGAACCCAAGCCCATTTCGTCCGAATCGTAGAGGATGCACCAATGCGAAGGAATTGCACACACCAACTTCGCCAGAAACGAAGCGCTCGCCAGACCTGCAACGAAATATATTCCTGTTGAAGGGGGGTACTTCGGGTGAAAGGGATGGTTCTTACCGGTTCCGCTGCTGCTCGGCGAATGGGCCTTTTGCGGTCTGGAATAGAAGGCGGGAAGGGCGCCGGCCAACAGCCAGGACATGCTCATGGTGAGCATGTGAGGATGGGGTTTCACCTGCGGAAACGGATTGGATTCTTCCAGTACGGGCGTGGCTAGTTCCAATCCTGTAGATCATTTTTTTGGGCTGGTTTAATGGGCTTATTAATAAGCTGGGAAAGACGTAACAATAGCGAAAAGAGACACGTTAAATGGGTTCACACCCGTAAATAAATGGGAGAATAATGAATAATATTAAGCTTGTTGATTGATTGATACATAGAGGCTTTGAATATCGAAAATTAGTATTGCTTGTCACACTTTTCTACTAATTAATTTCTACGTACGAGTAGAGTATTTCTTACCTTTGGAGTCTTCTATTGTAGCGTTACGTTGAAAAAAAAAATAGTGCCGATTATTATTAAATAATTCTTGTATACAGAATTTTACGTGAATGAGAAAAGTTGTGTGGTTAAAATGAATGGACTCTATTTAGTGTATAATACAGAGGAGTGAATATCGATCGAAATAATTCAGATAATGTCGTGAAAAGCATTAAGACGTAAGACCTTATCCAATTTTATATTCTAAGAAAGATTTAAAAGTCGTATTTATTCCGAAGAATGCCTCTTTTATTTAATGAATATCAAATAAACCGTTTGTGTGTTCGATTAGGTCAATTGACAATTCTAAAAAAAAACATTACGATAAAATTGATATGCGATGATTATAGCAAATACCTAAAAATGAATATATTATGCAAATATTAGGTATTTACACAAACACATTAATTAATAGTAAAGTAAAAAATATATATAAACTATAAACGCTCGAAAGTGATCTTTAATTACATTAAAATTGATAAGGCTAATGAAAAATTTCGAAAATTTACTAGATAAATGCAGCGCATCGTGCCGATAATGTTCACGTTATTGAATGGAAATTTATTTAATATCGGCATAGCAAAATAATCCGAATAATTCGACTTTTTTTATTCTGCTTGAATAGTACATAAAATGCGTTATCCTAAGTACTCCGTAAAATACCAATTAACATTCGTAATTACCTATTATTTTGCTCGAATGAAAACCCTGAATCTCACAAACTAAATTGTTAATCGTAACTGCATTAATTCGATATATTTCTATATAATAATAACTTAAATCTTTCCTAGCTTTAGAGCGAGGAACGAAATAAATAGACGATAAAGTTTCGACAAGCAACGACACAACATTTACCAGAATTTGTATTTTACCTGCATATCGAGCAATATCGCAAGATTCACCTAAGAAAAATATAAAACAATATACATAACAAATTCATACCTAAATTTCTATCAATTACCTGTACCCGATATAGCTTAAGAAGACCCACTCGATACAGCCTAAAACTATTCGTATTAATTCCCAAAAATAAATCTCCCATCGAGTCTCACAGGTAAGCTATTTCAGGTACAATTCATCTACTTAAACAACACTTACCGCTGGCCAAATTCGGTTCGCATTGCTCCAAAGTCCTCCAAGACGTAGCCAAAGAGTGTACGGCGTATCGGTGAAGGGGAAACAACAATCTCGGTATGTTGGTCTCGATCCAATGGCAAACGTATTGTACCGATAGACTTTTCTTCGAGTGAAAACAACTGTCGACGACCGCCTTGAGGGTCTTGTTGCACGACAGGCACATTTGGGGCCCTTCCGAGTAATGATCCATGCTAATGTGATAGGTGCACATGAGCAACGATGTCATATCTTCGGGGGTGATCGTTTCGGAGCCGGTTTCGTCGTTGGGGGAAGCCCACATTTTCACCAGCGTGTCTCTGATCGCTTCGTCGTCTAATATCTGTTTTGTTAACACGAAAATATCATTATTACTAATTTATTATGTTTCTCAAACAAAGAGTGACCGGTCAAGGTTGATATTTTATGGAAAATCGAATAAAATAATACTTACGCTTAAATATATTTCGCATTGCTGTTTAAAGGCGTTCAAGCCGATGTATTGGTTTTTGGATTTGCTGAGTTTGAGGAAATGGTCGAAGAGCTTCTCGCCCAATACTTGGTATCGGGGAAAGAGGAATCTCTGCGAGAATATAAATTTCGATTGATTTGTTTTTTGTTCGTAATCGTATGATAACTTACACCGAATACATTCTTCGAAATCCCATGGATACCCTCTAATTTCTGAGATTTTTCGGTTAGAATCTGCAAAACGAAAACATACAGTAGGTGTCCTTGAAAATACTTAACGCATTTGCGATAAAAGTGTTGAAATTTACGTAAGGAAAACGCGCGCTTGATTTCTAATAAAACAAGATTTTCTCTGATAAGATACGATTCAAGTACGTCACCTTTGCCAATTTTTCAACAGGTAACAGTTGGCTGGTGTTCTCCTGGATATCTCCCCCGGAACTGGTCCTTGTGATGCTTTTCCTTGAACCATTGTGGGAACTGGCAATTGAATTCGGTGTAGCCGTTCCGGATTTCGAGCCGTGTCCGTGTTGATTTCCCATTTTAATTAGAGTTATCTAATGTTTTAAAGCCACATTCTTTAAGAGACGATGTTAAGCAGCAGCAAGTTTCAAGTTTAAAAGTCAAATTGACTGACCTCTCTCTGTCTCACACTCGCTCGCGCTCCTCTCTGTCGGACACTACGATAAATGACAGCACTTTTGACATAAGTTAATTGTCATGTGATTCTTCTTTCTGTAGATCGAGTAGTTACTATTATAGGACTTTGGTTACTTTTTAATTATTGATACAATCATAAATAATTATGTAAAATTAATAAACTAGTACGCTAATATGTATAATTAAACGTTTTAATATTGCATGTGCATGATATCCATATATTTTTAATACTCGTTGTAGTGTTCTGTGTTTGACGTTTCACGTGCTGCCATCTTCTAACAAGTCGACTAACTAAATAAAAGTCACATGTCACATGTTGGTAAATTAGTTCAAATGTTCGGTGTAAATGTGTCGCTAGTGCCTTAATAATATGCTATTTTCTCATTTTGTTTTGGCTATTTGTGATAATTATAAAATATTGTTAATCGTAATAGTGTATTCAAATATCTCGGAAATTGTTTAGGAGGAAATGATCTGAAGGAAGTCTGAGGTGAGTCATTTTTTTTTCTGTACAAAATCAAGTTAGGCACGCGTTATGAATTATTTCAGAAAAAGCAAAGTAGACGGTGATTTAATTAGAATAAAATTTCGCTACAACAAACGTTACATATCCCTAACTTATTAGATTTTTTAAAGCATAGAGACCAACAAGCTGTTATTTATTTTTCATCACACTATACACAACCCGGCTTAAAATTTGAATTCCCATATTTTTTCCTATCCTCTATTTTCATAGCCCCGAGTAGATTACATTCAAGCGAGTAATCCGCGACATCGAACTCATCCAAAAACCGTCCCCCGCCCTTCCCAAAAATCCCACACATCATTTTACTTTTACGACGCCCTTACAACAGTCGGAATAACAACAACACTCCGCAAACTCATTGTAAACTAAATGGCAACCATCAAAAATATGGCACATAAGCACACGCATCCCTCCATATAAAATCCACCTTTTCGCACGACAAGCGACCCTATCGACCGGAAAAATACGGCCTATAGCCCGGCTAGTCCGGGCTCGTTGGGGTGTCACGTATGAGCATAACAAAAGAGCCTCGCTCACAATGCCCTGGACAATTGACAGCCCTAAACTCATTATTGTAACAAAAGACTGTCATTGCCTGCATAAAAACCTCATTAAAGTCCGTTTCCCTCGTTATAAGTTAATAACACGATACGCGCTGTCCGGTATCCCACAGGATTTTAAATCTCTCTGTATATGGAACTCTGATGAATTGCGGTTCTCTATAGGTTAAATCAAAAACCTTCATTTTGGGTACAGATTTAATGGGTGTGATATTTAAATCGTCTACATAAAAGTACTTTGAGAAATTGGTACTAAAACAATGTCAAAATTTGTTCTTAGTGTATAGAACTACTAGAAATAATTGAAATGTTAAGCTGAAATCCACATAATACACTCATTAGGATTTACAAATTACAAAGTCTTCTCATTTACTTTTGGTGGATACGATATAGTTAATTTAAAATTGGTACTAAAGCAATGTCAAAATTTGTTCTAACTAGAACTACTACCAGAAATAATTTAAATATTAAGTTGAAACTCTCATTAGGATTTACCGAGCGGGTACTTCCTGTAATAGTCCCAAAGCATCTCATTTACTTTTGAACATATATCGATAAAAATTGGAACTAATTATCAAATTGTGATCAAGAACTGACTATAACAATCAAATGAAACAGTAAATCTTTAAGAACGGTACAACTACATATTACTTAAAAACTTTATTGCGTGATATATGAAGATCATTCGTTTAACCCCCTTATAAATTAACCTCATAACGACCGTGTAGAATAGACCCCAAAAGCTTAACAGAGTTCAATTTCCCTCTTTTGCTTTTGCTGTTCTGTTCTGGTTCGTTTTCAGCGACACGACAATCCCGAAACCGAAAACCGTCGGACCGTAAAGAGTCATCTGTTGTTAACAATTATGGGGCAACTTAAGAGACACAATGGAATCCCCGTTCCATAATAGAGTCGATGGATAATAATGGACTGCCATTATACGGTATATTGTACGCATTGAAATTAATCGGTTGTGAATTATGAATTTATTCTTGGTCGGGGTGTTTTCGTAGAACGATAATTTGTTCTGTTGATGGGTATATGAGAAATCGGTTGTATATAGTTTGTATTGGGCTCTATTTGGGTTCAGGAATTGATATAGAAGATGATAGAAGAATTTTCCATGTATTGAGATAGGTGTATATTAACAATTAAAGGTTGAAAAGCTTCATGAACACAAATTTATTCTCGCTGTTAGAACCAACAAACAAACTTTAGAGCAAATAAAATTAAAAACCGGCGTGAAATGGCGATAAAAGTTGGGCGCATTGAGAATTCGTCGGGGCTTCTAAAGCGGTCGCAGGAGAGGAAAAGGTATGATTTTATTGGACGCCCTCTCGGAGGGACAATATACTGAGTAGTTGAGAACCGCAAAGTACGCTTTCAGCTTTTTAAAACGGCTCCCTTAGCCCCAAATGACGATCGATCTGGCGCTAAATCTGCGAAATTTTAGCGGCCTTTTGAGATTACCTCGAACGTTTCGTACGATTCATGGCGTTTCGTTCGAAAGCTCTCTCTTTCTCATTCTCCCTTTTCTGCATACAAATTTCGACCTGGAACTGGGAAATTATTGTTCTCTGTTGATGTAAATCGATTTATGATCGATGAACTATCAGAGTTGATCACACTATTTTCGAGATATTCTGATGTGTAGCTAGTAGGAATGTTTACTTTATTATAAATAATTTTAATCACTTTTTAACAACAACTTATAATTGTACAAATTGAATTGAAAATCTTTAAATAGTCTTATTTAGGCGTAATCTTCTATTATTCCTTACCACCGCGACCGAAAATTCCATCTCTGAAGTTTTGCAGTTTATTCTGATAAAAGAAATACGATGGGAAAAATTATTAAAAATTTCGATGAAATAATATGATTATTTACCTTCATTTGCTGAATACCGGCGTTGGTGTAAGCGAGAAGTTCCTCTTCTAATCTCTTGATGTCCTTGTAAATCTGCATTTGTTCTAATTCTTCATTTTTGGCAGTCAATTCAATCACGATTTCTTGGTAACGTTTATCTGCTGCATCACTTCCATATTGATGCACAACATTACCCTGTATTACAATAAATTTATAAGTAAATTCCACTTTATTATATATACAAAAATATAATTACCATTTTATTGGTCAACCAATTACCCCAATCGTTTACATCCCTTTTTCGCATCTAAAAAAAATCATTTATTGGTCAATTTTTAGTTTAAATTTTGATGCTACATATTTCATTATAAACTACTAGTATTTTAACTCTTTCTCCTCCCTTATGGGATAACACAGGACGTTTGAAATATGAGCTTTTACCTAAATCCTGAAATTTATGAGATTTAATTTCAAAATGCCTTGTTTACTATCAATCCGCTTTCTTTTAAATTTTTAATATTGTTATAAATACGAATGCACTTTGTCATGCTTACCACTGATACATCGCTTCTATCAAATGCTTCTGAGTAGCATACTAATGCACACAATAACAAACCTAGAGCAATTATTCGAGTCATAGTGTTAGATTTTATTAATCAAATTACTAGCACAGAGCTTTCTGCATACGGTTAAATAGTCGAATATTTATCGAAAAAAATGATTGTGTCGATATAATTTCGATTAGCGTATTTATGTGTATGTAGTTGATAAATTATAAAATATTTTTAATGCTTATCCATATTTTTGGATAAATATCCAAATCCATTCATATTTCTGCGTGTTTTGATTTATACGAACATTTATTTAAATTCTAATAGGTATCTACATTAAAATTGATTAAATTCATAAACATTGCAAGTCAATGTTACAAGATTTGTTAAAATTTTATGAAAGGAAAATCCTTTATTTAGTTTCTGCGATAAGGATTAGAGAAAATAACTTTTTAAAAATAAAATCTTATCTTATTTTGCAAACTAAATTAATCGACTTTCTATCGAGATAATCTCGGAAAATAAATTGGATTCCCTTAAGTAATTAATATAAGAAAATAATTTGTATAATTTTTAATATATCCCACATTTCCCTCTTGTTAAAAGTACCCTGTACCAATTTCCTCTAAATAACTTTACTGAAATGTTTATGAAAATTATTGAAAACGATTCCATCGAAATTCATTTCTCCCAGTACCTAAATATTTATCTTTACGCTTGATTTTCCCGTCTATTTTTGGTGATTATTAATGCAATAATAAAACAGTATTTAGAATATGTTTACTTAATAACTTGATTGATAAGTGATACTAAAAAATCAAAATTTTAACGTTCGTACTTCAGCTACTGTTCTGTTCTTTTTTGTACAGCATCTCAAACATTCCACCACAATCACATTATCGAATAAATAATAAAAATAAACAAGAAAAAAGAACTTTCTAGATAATACAATTGCCTAAATATTTACCAACATTTAACAATTTTTTATTCTTCAATAATAATATAGAGAGGTAATTTGTTTCCATCATTTGCAGATTACCTTTTGGTGGAATTATTAGGTTAGCGAAAGCGACACGGGCCGAAATTGTATCGAACCTATCATCATCCGCCATAAGTAGTTTAGTTTAGCGCGATAGGGGCACTTAACACTAAACCGAATTAATTTCTGGAGCTTTAAAGTTAAGTAGACTTGCCAACGCCTACACAACCAGTTTCTAATTTGAACCAGATGATTTTTAATGTCTCGAAATAATCGGGAGGTTTATTTTACGAGGCGTCGGTTTTACGATAGGTGATATGTTTTTCATCGGGGAGACTAAAACAAAAATTTTTCTATCCACCCAAAAACATATCGATCGAAGATAAAAGAGTTTTTCGATACAGCCCTGCAAATTTCCAACTTCGAAACTCTTATTAAACTCGTTTAATCCATCTCATCCATTCCGACGAAATCGATTAAATTAAACCAAATCTGCAAACAATCGCGCTCGTCTTTCGCCATATTTTTAGCTCGATTTACCCCCGTCGATTTCCCTCCGCCCTCTGTCTAGGACTTGCCGAACACGAATTCAAATTAACTCCTCATCGAAGACTTTACTAAAGATAAATTTAAGTGGATTATTGAGGAGTGTTTTCCACTTAGGACAAAGTGCATCAATTTCCATCATAAACATAGGGAGCGACGAGTTTTTGAGCCGTCCCCGGCTTAATGGATAAAGAGACGGGGGCGGATTTCGCCAATTTTTTTCTTTATTATATGTTGCTCGATTTATCTGTAGGGGTTGTTCTAAAGGGGTGGGAAAATGAGCGGTGCAGGTCATTTCTCTATTTTTCGATTGGAAAAAGGTTCAGAAATCGACGTTTCGAAGCAGGAAATTCATCATCTTAGGTGTCATATAAGTTTTTAAATTTCTTAGGAAACCACCCAGATCAATATTTACGCCACCTGCGCGAATTTTATCGCCCATTAATATCCTCTATGACACATTAAACCGTACGAAAACCGATAAAATTTCACAATTTTTAATGGCCTGACGCCAATTGGGGATTTTTTTTGGAAGAACCGCGTTCTCTGAACCAATAAAAGTGTGCTAGCAAAAAATAATCTACAAATTTCGAGTGTTCTAATCATTTCGGTTGCTGGGACAAATGAGGACCGACCACCCATGAGCTGATTATTTGCCATAAATGAGCCAAATCCGATTAATACTGCATTGAAAAGGTAACGCAATATTTTTATACGGAATATACATACGAGGTTTTTTTTTGCTGGTCCTGTATAATTAAAAATACTTGTTGCAACTCTCTCTAAAAAATGCTACAATGATCTAATCTGAATTTAATAAACTGCTTATGCAAAATCGCAAAAAATGCAGTGTTTGCGTTACCTTTTTTGACAAAATTCAGTAACTCGTGAATTCGATCTGGCTTCTAAGTAGCCGGATTTTTTTCACGATTTTAACACTTTTTTTGATGCCGCCTTTAATTTACGACCTCTCGAATAAACAGATGTTGCTCTTATGCTTTACCTACAAGAAAAAAAAAAACCCGAAGTGTGCCACCCCTATTGAAAAAAATCGTCGCTTTGAAAGATTGTTACCGGTGACAAAGTTGCTCGAAAATTGATTAAATTATGTTAATTTACGAGAGCAAGTTTAAATATATTTGGTGGAAAACTAGGAAAAATTGTAGTTAAATTTACTCGATAAAAAATTGAACCTAAAATGCTACATTGATCTATGAAAGAAATTTTTAGGTACATAAAAGTTACAGATACAGGAAATTTATTATTCCTTAAAGTTTTTTTAAAGCTTTTTTTAACCAGTTTATCGTTTGATATAGTTCAAAATTATCAAGAAAATACGAGAGGCATTAAAAATTTTAGTACAAAGATAGGTACTTTCAAAATTTTAATATCAGTTACAAAAGCATTATAAAAACAATTAAATCTCACTGGGTCCATCTTCAACACCAGTAGTTGTAATAATGACACATTTTATGAGCAAATTCAGTTAAAATGTTACCAACGAGTATTTCACCTTTCCTTCTAGGAATAAACTGGTTATACGACTTACCGAGCGCCTGCTTGTTTAAACTCCCCGTCTTTTAATAATATAATATCTAACTAAACGCCATTCCTTTCTAATGCTATGTACAAACTGATGGCTAAGAGAACGATTAAAACTATTAATGACCAAGTTACAGCTGACCACTGAAATAAATCATCCGAGGAAGAGAGAGATTTGTTGATTAAATAACTGATTTTGTTGATAAATTGATGCTTATAGATAAGAATTCAGAATGTTGATAAATGACAATTTATACAAGTGTTAACTAAATTTGAAGTTTCACTGAGGTAGATTTGCAACAGTTTATAGTTCATACATCAACTTGGCGAAATCAGAATTGAAATTATACACTCCATTTTTCCACAAAATATTAAATATCATCATTTATTGTACCGAAGCTATTATACAATCTAATACCCGGATCGGTCTTGCTCGCAATCCAACAATGCTCGATGTAACCAATTAATCACGACGACCAATAGAAATTTATTATCAACAATTTCCGGTCGACAAATCCCCTTCTAGGTCGCGCCAATGCCCCATAATACATAACTTCATCCTCATTGATCTCCTATTATGTTTCACGGTACCCGGACACGCATCATCAACTAAGAACAAATCCTCCCTAATCATATTACAGCCAAGCGATTCCCCCGTACCTAATTTTCCTTCCCTGCTCCCTCTGTTCCATTCCCACAACGGCTTCGCCCCTCGATGGAATCGAGCTCTGGCGAAAATAGCCAATTCATTTATTAACACGCTAACTATATTATGTCGCTTTCGAAAGGGTGTTGATCTTGCAAATGGTTGTGTTTAACACGCTAAAAAATTGGGTTGGTAGAGATTTGTATATGGAGTTTTGTAGATGATTTAAGAGTAGGGTAGTTCTGTAGATAACATTAATGTAGATATCAGAATAATCGATTGGCTGTTACTGAAAAATGCAACATAACAACGGAATCCTAAATACCCCGCGATTATAATTCCTAAAACCGCATCGAATACAATACCAACAAAAAAAAAATCGCGAAACGAAAATCCCGTCTCTTCGACGCAAAAACCCAACGGACTTAACATTCCTATCGGCGCGTTTTCGCCGGCTTTTGTATTCCGGAATAGAAGTTTTTTTTCGCGTGTCGCCGCTCTACAATCAATCAAAAACCGTCCCGGATCGAAGGGAGTTTCGAGTTTGACTTCGATTCGAATCGGCCTTTGTTCTCAGCGATGGTAGAACGAAACAAAAAAAAAAAAACCCGGCCCAGCCGCTGTTCTGACGTTAATTAGATCGCCAATGTCGCATATGTTAGATTTTTAGTGTCGCTCGTAATTTCGATGCGACGCCCTTTTCCTCCTAATGATATACCGCAAAAAATTGCCAGTTTATATGATTAATGAATTGGCCCATTAGCGGAATTCCTGCGTTTGTTATGCAGCGTCTAATTGCGTACGTAATTTATTATCTTCATTGTTCGTTTTTTTGTCTTCATCTTAAGTCATCCTCGAGAGGGTTCCAAGTTTTCATTATCGCGAATTTTCGAAGGTTGAATCAATGGGTGTTTAGCCCTAAATTTGATGGAACTTTTAACCACAATTTCCTTACACAGAAAATTTCAAGTATCTTTTTTAGCTTTTACCGAAGTTACAGCGCCTCAAAAACCTCATTCATCGGTACTCTGATACATCATAATTCCCGTCCTCCGGTGTCATCCGTGAGGGTGCGATCGATCAAATCGAATTAACGCGAAACAAACCCCGTTTATTCGCCGGGAATTAGTACTTATACGTGGACGTTTTCTTATTATTCGGGCCGCGGGAATACGAATAAGTTGATGAAGATAAAATCGATTAAGCTAACGACGAACGGTATATTTCGAAAGGGACGTTGCGGCGCGTATCATTACTCCTCGGGGACGATTCCGCTTATGCAATGATAACAAAGGGGGGGATCGACGAACGATATGTATAGGGGCGTTAGATATCGACAATTACTTATGATGGCAACGCTATTGTATAGTTTATACACCGGCAGGATTTGCTCTTTGGTTCATAAATTGATGGATAACACAATGTATGTAAATTGGTAATTATATTGTGTTCAGTTATGTTGATGCGTTTTGAATTAGGTGAAGGTGTGTTGAATGGAATAAGGGATTCGGTTTTATCATCAGCAATATGGTAAAAGATTCTTTAAAGGTATTCTTGTACTTTAAATCGACCATTATAATTGGATAAAAATTTGTCGAATTTTATACGCTCAACAATCCCGTTTATTTCTTGTTTTAATATGGACCGAATAAGAGAAATTTAACAGCGTTAAGTCTACGTAAAAGGTCTCAATCTATGGTAATTATTTTAGAAGGAAATTTGATGGTATAGAAGATGCTTTAAAAGTATTCTTGCTCTTCAAACCACCATTATAATTAGATGAAAATTAGTAAAATTTTACAAGCTCAACAATCCCGTTTATTTCTGGTTTGAATATAGACCGAATAAGAGAAATTTCCCAGCGTCAAGTCCACGTAAACGCTTTCAATCTCCGCACGCGGACTTCGATATGATCTCGGCTCGTCGAGTTGATTTAACGCGGGGTTTTGGGATATTCGTCGGGCGTTTGTCGGTGCGTTTTAATTAATTGAAATATCTTTATTAGCGCGTCGGTCGTCGTCGGCATCGACTCATCGACATCGGCGTGTTGAACACACGAAACGTCGATCGTTCGACGCGAAAGACGCGCGTTCCGATATTTACGAGTACCGATCGAAGATAAATTTGTCATCGTAATTAAAAGGAAAGCTGCGCTCTCCGGCCGGCGGAGACGAGACCGAAACGGGTCCCGAGCCCCGGTTTATATTATACGAAATGAAACTGAGTTAAATTACGCGCCTAATTGGAACCGGTGAGAAAATGTCCCCCGTGAAATTGATTATAATAATAAGGAATTATGTAAGGTATAGACTGGGGCAAATCGGTTGTAAAATTTGAATAGTTTAAATTAAATCCTAAAATTTGGATTTATTTTTTCTCTTATTTGAAATGCTGATACCACATTAAATTCACAACTTCCTTAATTAAAGAATCGAGGCATTAAAAAGTTTTTTTTTGAAAAAGGAAGAAAACGATTTTACATATTTTTTATAATGTTGTCAATATGTTACATTTACCCCCTACCATGGGGTTCTAAAGTGCAATACAATTATATAGAAAAACATAAGGGGCAATTGTAAAAAAAATATTTGGTTCCTCTAAAATTTGATATGCTATTTATTTATTTCAAAAATAACAGAGCTACAAAATAATAAAGAAAAAACAAGAAACAAACCCCGTCTTATGCACAAACGGACTATAAAAATAATAAAAACATTAACATAATAGATAAAAATATTACATTTACCCCATCATTTTTACATTTGCCCCAGTCTACCTTAGATACCAGAAATTTTACTAAAAGAAGAGCTTGAAGTATGTGAACAATTTAATTAATAATTGAAGAATTCATTAAGAAGAATCCTTTTTAAAAAAATTATTTGGTAAAAATTGCAGGTTTTTTGATCGCCAAATTTAGTATGAGTTGTAGAGGTAGAGGCAAAAAGTCCACTCAGATATGAAAGGAAACATTTAATTTGAAAATTTGCTGATCAAAAAATCTGTAACTTTTAAAATAATCGCAAAATTTTCAAACTTTTGTGTAGCAATTAATAACAAGAAACAAACTGTCCCCTTTTCGAAATCGTCCATTATAACGATCCCGAGCGCTTCGCGCGGCGCGCCAATACTTACCGAACGATTGAAATCGCTAATTGCCCGAGCGCTAATTAAGCCCGAGCCGGGCAAATCGCCGGCGGCCCGTCGGCCGGATGCCCGCCAATGGGCGTTCGCCGAGGGCGGCCCCCACATCGGGGACCCCCAGCTATCGCAACTAAAAAGCCCGCTCGCCGGCCGATCGATCGCTCCTGCAGGGTTGCTAGGACACCGAGGGGTTGCTAAGCGACGTCGGGGATGCCGCGGATTCGGCGGCGTCGCGACGCCGGTTCGGATTCCTCCGCGTGCCCGTCGAGCTTTATGCTTGGATATGGTACTGTTTCTTTCGATGTTTAAAGTTTATTTTCTTCTACTGTTCTTCTACTACTGTTTGAAAATGTCCGGTTTTAAAATTTAGAGACCATAGGTATATGGAAGAAATAAGTATAATAAACAAATTCGAATAAGATATCAATCACTCTTAATTTACACATCAGGGTGTTCTCTTTTAGAATATTTTATAGAAAAACGAAATCTGCCAATCGGTTTCAAATTAAGCAAACTAATACCATTCCTAGAGTTTAGTGCCACATAAGTTGGAGAACATCCCTGTATAGATGTGGAATGGGCGGCGGATGGAATTTGGTTTAGCGCGACTTTTGCGAAATTTTCATTTATCTTTCGCCGCCATTTTGGCGAAAGGAATGCGCCCGTTCGGTCGGCGTTATAAACGGCTATTGTCACAGTCGTGCAACCCAGATTTCTGTCAATCTGGCTGGCGCGACCGCGAATGCATAAATATCTGTCGGTTTCGCGTCCCATAAAAAGCGATTTATTTCGAAAAATCGCTCCATCTGGAATCCTCTGAACGGCCGATCGATCAGATGGATTGTTTGTTTAGCGAAATATACGCCAAACGTTCTTCGAATCTTACCTACATATATGATGATTAGCTAACTATTTTGTTAATTCGTTATAAGATAATCGTAAGTTAAAATATGTTTTAGATGCTATATATCTTTAAAAAATTCTTTATTAAAGCTCGAAATTTCTTGTTGTTCAGACTTGTGTAAATTTTCTTCATCTTTGAACCAATCATATAAAATTAGCTAAGTTTAATATAAACTTAAACTTATAGATATGAATTTACATACGAACGATTTTATTTCGAATCTTAGTTGTTGAGTTAAGAGACTCAAAAAAGTACAAATTAAAAATACATTTAAAATCCCAAAACCAACTTTTTTGCTTCTTCTGCGTATACCTAATCTCATTCATCCTATATTTCATCAGTCGCATTTTACATCATCGAGAAACCGTAGAGATATTTTTGATCCAAAAAACAATAAAAAAAAATAAAGAAAAAATCGGCATCCACCAATTCAGAAGTGGCACATAAATCTGTAGAAAGGCTTCCCAACAAATTCCGTCCGCGACTCTCGCTATTAGCTTTTTCGATTTTTTATTCAAATAAAGGCATCGGTTGAAAAGAAAAAAAACAGTCGAGGTGCCGCTGACATTTGTTTTTGCGCGATCTTACCTTGTTTTAGTCATTCGCCTGTCTCGTTGCCTTTCGTCTCGAAATCATCAATTGTTTTAAGCAGGTGTCTTGATATCTATCTTATTTATAGTCGCGGCCGTTTCGGGCATAACTCCGGCCCGGTGTCATAATTGTGCTTCGGATTTCTTATTCTTCTTCTTCTTCTTCTTCTTTATTTTTTTTTGAGCCTTCGCTTTTTACCATCGAACTGATTTCTATCTGCCACTCTTCGGACGTAAAATTTAAGCATAATGAGGACCGTTTTCTATTACGGTAGCCCCGGTATAACAATGGTCGTTATATGCATTATATATTATTTTAACATATTTTAAGCGGGCCCAAAACGCCGCAGGTACGTCATATAAAACTGAGCATGTACCGTTAAAATGGTGAGTTTTGTGGAATGCAATGGAGATGAACCAGTTTGTTGAATATGTAACGACGCTATAAGAATGTTCCCTTTCGCCTTTAATGAAACTTTAATTCGTTATATAGCCTTTTGTTACATATACCTACCTACTCTTATATTTATATACCTAACATTTCTTTTATCAAATGCAAATCAACTACTCTTATTTACCTACCTATCTATCTTTACACAAAGTACTAGGTATCTAATAATTCTTAGTTCTTTTAAACAGAAAATATTCCTCAATATTAAACTACATAATTTGTTATTATATACTAACTATTAGAAATACCTATATACTTGAAAATATATAGGTAATTAATTTGTAGACCTAGCACAAATTAAGACGCGCTAGTATGGGTGCTATAAAATATTGTGTAGAGTCGTATCTTTTTAAAGCAATAACATAAAATTCCGTTTTATTTCAATCGAGATTCTTCGGATGGTTAAACGCACCGATAAGATCTGCGAGAGAATGCGTTTCAGGTGTCAACACCTAAAATATCCCTATTTAAATACCTACCGAGGCTATCGAGCGAATTTAATAAGTTACATTTTAAGTTTCTGCTAATGAGTGGAGTCATATCTGTACCTACCCAATTTTAGAGAAAATATAAAATGCAAGTATGTATATCAGGATGTGACCTACAGATGGTAATGATATGGTATATAAGATGTTTATATTTGTTTTCCACAGTATAATTGAATCACTTTTTACCTAGTTCACGACCGCAGGAACAACCACACCAGGATATCTTCTTTTGTAGCGGCATTACGTGATTCAGTCCTATCTCTAAAGTCGTGTACTTTCGTGAGAAAACCACTGTTTCAACTCCGCGGAGTAATGAGGTTTGTTATAGAGGGAAGCACGTGCTCCTCCTGCGAGTGCCTCCTTAAAATTCTTTTATTTTATTTACTCTAAGTTTGTTTTTTACGCTGATTTAGCATAGTATGAGCAAATGTGTAGGTAGTAAGGTGAATAAAGGTTTTTTTTTTAATATACTGGGTGTTTGAAAAACACCCTGTACTTCCTTAAAAAGAACTCTAAAAATACTAGAATTCAATTATAAGTTGTTGGTGGTATTATAGAATATTGTTCTAATTTGTCCAATTAAAAGCCAAAAAATATGTTATATGAACAAAAAAAAAGCAGCACGAGGTATTGTTAATTCGTTTTCCAACCGCGAGGGATTAAATGAAGAGACTTATCGATATCGAATTTCGGGCTATCTATTTCTTTACACATGCCGTATGAGTGTCAAATAATCGGACACGCCAATAAAATCCTAATTTAACGAAAAAATAACACAAAACCAAACACAGTTCCTCTCGCATCACTGACCACTTAATCACAGCAACAGGGAACGTTCCCACCAGCGGCGGGTTACCTGGGGATTATAATAATTTCATCATAACCCATTATTCAATTAGGAATCTTTCTTATAGATTTTTTTTTCTTTGTTAATTTATACTCATTAATTTCTGCTATACTGTTCCCAAAATTTATGATCAATATAGATCAAATTTATAAAGACTCATTTTATAAAAAGCAACAAATTCTCATCCCACATCTTCCTCTTTTCATTCGTTTAAAATCCGAAACTCCACCAATGGATTTTGGACTCAGATGTGGCGGAGTTTTTCTCAGAACGAGCGTAATCTGATATCTTCCCTGAGCCGAGTTGTTAACTTAAAGTTAATGTTTATGTCCGAATATCGTCATCCATCTTACGATAGAACCACGGGCTCTTTATCAAGATGTTCACTTGTTTAATGGCTCTCGTTGCGTTTCATTTGTTTAACAATCCAACGCTAACTTTAATTTATCGACGAGCAATTAAGAGAGAGGTCCCTTTTGATTTTTAAAAACGGTTTATATTTTATGTAATTCTATAGAAAATCGTATAATATAATTCATGGCGTTTCTCGCGTCCTCGATTCAGTGATCATCATCCATTAATGTCGTCCCCTATTATTATTCAGCGCCGCCTCCGACGTTTCGGGGAACCCCTTATCCTTAATTCGAGATCGTCGTAAATTTCCGCGCCGAAAAAACCACCCCTTGCAACTTTACTAAGCGATTAGATCGTAACTTTAGTCGGGTGTATTTTTTTTTCCTCCTCTATAGTCCGGCGGATTCCGAAACAACGGCTTGAAAATACCTTAAAATTCGAAAACGAACTTGCACACAAAGAGTTTTCTCCTTTCAAAAAACGCTCTTTGTTCGTATAGTTTATGACCGATCAGTCTCCAAATCCTTATGCTCCTTTTTGGTTTGTAAATTCCGGTTGGCGGAAAATTTCGCCGTCGGCCCCCGTACTAAAATCCGCTTCACAGTCTAAGCTAGCGATAGTCGGTTGTTTACTGTGAAGTTTTCCCCGAGGAAATAGGATCCCGTGGCCATTTTCTAGCCGGGTCGCTATTATTTAAGTAATTGTTCTAGGCTATTAGCTCCACGATAATCCGTTTAGTGTAATCTAGTTTCGGAGTTTATTAGTTTCCATTTGTTTTCGTCGGTTTCGGGGAGAGATCCGGGATGGGGTAGGTGCAGGGAGAGGGGGATATTTGGGGAAAATTCGCCGGAAATGAGCCGTTCGTGGTCTCTTTAGCGATTGAGTTTTTATTTTTGTTTATTTGTGAAATTTTTCATTTTATAGAGAACATTATTTGGTTCACTCTGTATATGGTGTAGTTTAATAAATCAAGTTGTTTGTTGTGAAACTACAAATTACATGTGTTCAAAACAAATATTATAATTTTAGATGATGTATCAATAGTAGAGGTCGAATCGTGAAAAACATCATAAATTAACTGCCTAAATTATCCCAATTAATAATGTACAGAACGGAACATCGAAAAAATAGATAACGGATAATAGATTGGTTAATTTATCTATGTTAATTAGTCACATTGGTACGATTAATGATGTAAAAAAAAATGTGTATAGTTGTATAGCAAAAGACTATCTAGTGATGATGACCTCTGGTTAATATATCATTATGTAATTGAGAAAAATAGGTTCATATTAAACAAATTTATTGTAAAACATTTACTACACCTCTACATGCAAATAGATAATTGAAAATTTTGTATACCTAACAAAAGGAATAAAAATCCCTTATTTATAGAGAAACGCGTCCATAAAAATCGAGCCGGTTTTCCCTAACCGAGTTTCCTCTTCATCATTTTCCTTTCCAGCATTTCCGCCAGATAGCAAATAAAAGAAAAGAAAAAAACATTTGTCGAAATTTGATACCGCCACATATCCCGAAAATGTATACCGGTTACAGCCGGCAAGACAGTCGTTTTATTTTATAACAAAGTCAATATTCAATGACAAATAGCGTTCGACAAAAGGGGAAATGGGAAAAGGGATGAGAAAACGTATTTCCCTCAAGTAATCGTGTTTGGTTAGCGACATTACATTTTTACCAGTCGCTTGTTTTCCCTGAAATGGGGCTATTTTTCAAATGGCCTTCGACAGCTTTACACCTTTAGCTTTATTTACTGAATGTGATTTGATTTTTCTATATGGTGGTTTTTTTACCCGTTTTATATTGTTGGTAATAAATTATTTTTATTTTTTAGTTATTATAAAAATTGTCGAAATAAACCAAAGTAAAATATTCTTACATTACTTTATGGCAATTTTAAGAATCGTTTGACAAATTTTGGGTTGTTTTAATGGAATTAGAAATAAAAAAAACCTCGATGTCACATGTGTGAAATTTATGCTCCAGTCACTTAATGCAATCTTTTCCTAAATTTTTCAAGATCAGTCGCATCTGCGGCACAAATACATTCTCTTTTAGAAGTTACTGATGAGGTAAATAACTAATCTTGATTTTTTTTCTCTGATAAATTCCCAAGTCCTTCATTCATATCATTATTACCTCGCCTATTATACACCTCTATATCTTTACAATGAATAATTAAATTGAAAAATAATAACCGGAAAGAAATCGCCATTATCTCAATCAAAACAAACGTTTTAAACTAATTATGTTCCAACATCGAGACGATTTAATTCCTCTCGTTGAACACGAAGCTATAATTAATTAACTCCGGTACGGATTAATCAATTTTAACCGCTACACCGAATTCATCGAATATCATTCACATAATGGTACTATCTTTAGAACTGTCCCCGGTTATCGAGAGTTTTTTTTTATACAGTTATTAACCGGCGTGCATCGTACAAAAACGAGCATTAGGAAGATATTACAAGATAAATGTTTCATACGAGTTGTTTATCATTGCAATTAATTCAGGAAGTAAAACTTTGTTTTCTAATTACGCGACAAGTTACACAACTTGAAGATTACTAAACTATAAGCGCAAGTTGGTATAAATCGAGTAAAATTTCTCTCCCTTAAGCGGAATTATTTTCGAAATTTATCGTACAGGAATTTCTGCAATCACGCATCTGCGTTTGCTTCTCATATTACTCAAATTACACTCTCGATTTACTCAATTTGTTCCTGTGGAAAAAAAAATCAGGAAAAGGAGATCCCCATCCAATTTCCGTTGATGACGCGATAGATGGCGATAAACTCGAATAAATTCGAACGAACCTCCGGCGGAAAAGTTAACATCTGCGGACGCATAAAAAGAAATTGAAAAGGGCTTTAAAATCGGCGGGATTTATTCTAAAGGCGCAAACTCCCGCCTCCGGGGAGCCGTTTCCGCCGGATGGAAAATAACGGTGGAAAGCGCGAAAACAGCACGAGGAAAAAAAAGTCGATCGCCGATTGAAAATAATTGTCGCCGGTGTTGTGTTTCGGTTTCTGGTTGTTTCGAATGTACACACGCTATCGCTCCCGGGTTGATCGTTTTCCGAGATGCTTTCAATTTGCGTTCGTGTTTCGGGAGGCGATGGAAAAAAATATAAAAAAAAACCGGTCGGGAGGCGGTTTTTTGTTTTGAAAAGGCGGAATCGAAAAATTATTTAGATTTTGTTGACCGCAAACTATCTATAAACATTCGACTATAAACAAAGTTCGATTTGATCCGGGGGCGGTTTCAATCGGATTTTTATGGAAAATACCGATACCTGCTATCAATCAATCCATATTGTATCTAAATTATAATACATAGATACCTAGCTATATTCGAAAAAAAAAATTAGAAATTATGAAAAATTAAAAGCTCCTTAAAGCTCCAATTTTACAGTATTATTTAGTGAATTAAAGTGTGTAGGTATCTTCAATTGTTTAAGAAAATTAAAATTAAAAATTTCAAAAAAATGTAAGCCAAACAAAGTATAATTAGAATACCTTAAAACATATTATGTAAATCCCGAAATGCTTATACCTGATGCTGGAAGGATAAGGTTAAATTAGTGCTGGAGATGGCAAGGTTCGATTATACGAAGTGTTGTATTATAATTGCGCTTGTTCGGGTGTTTCTTTTTATTTTTTTAATTAACAGCAGTTCCAAATTGGTGCGTATTAATTAAGGCTGGAACCCGACCCAACTGGTTTTGCCATTTTCCACACGAGCGTTCAATGAAATGTTTATTTCTTATACAGGAAATATTTTCTATTGAGATATATTTTTTTAAATATTAACTAGATTAAAAATCATCTTTCCCATATCTTATACAATTAAGCTAGCATTATCAGAGATAAGGGAAGTAATAAAATTAGGAATAAACGTAGAAATTAATAAACACTGTAATAAAATAAAGTTATAATTTATTACTTAGTATAATGAATTAAAAATTAACGACATGAAAGGTTTTTTTGATAAATTTCGTTTATTGTCTTGTTGAAAGCATTAAAAATGTTATTCGCCGCCAACTGAAACTAAAAGAAAAATAAATCTCCAATATTTCTTTAATAACAAAAAATTAATATACACATCAATACACAGGATAACTATTTCAAAAAAAATACTAAAAACAAACTAAATTAGCAATTTCCACAATTTTTTAAAACATTTCTATAGCACATTTCAGCAATAAAATTGCAATATATTTAGTCCTGTAAAATTAAACAACACTGACCCTCTCGCCCTTCGATTAAATATAAATTTCCTTTATCAACGAGCTACAGACACATACTCGATATAACGATCGTGTTAACAGCTTCGAGTCGAACGTTTAGATTAACTAAATTATCTCGTCTGATGAGGCTAAGTATTTTATAGTGGAAGTGATAACCTTCATCTCGGGCATAAACGTTACCGCATTATCGTTAATTTTTTTTTACTGTTTACTTTTATCGCGCCAGGAGGAATTGTAAAAAGGAGCCGTTTTGTCGCTTTGACCCCGAGTTCAACGCATTAATTAATATCGATTGAAATAAATAAATAAATTCGTTACTAAAAGCTTCTCTATTAAAAAGTATATATGGGTAATTAATGCATCGCGTTGGAAATATGATGCACACTTAAAAATACAAAATACAAGTTCCAGCAAGTGGGTCTATACATAATACGAGTGATATATCTACTTATGGAAGAAGATATTTCATTTCTGATTTAATTTGATACATCGCCGATAGGAGAGGTTTAATTCCGAATTGAAAATCAAATTCCAGGCGACCGATCAAACTAATGCATCACTGTCGTGAAACATCCAAATACACATGTCGAGCACACGTTCAAACAGCTCCGATGTAGATATCATTAAGGTAATTAAAATTGAATGGAAAAGAACAAAGAGCATCAGGACGCGTCGGTTGTTCTCTAATTAAAATAGTATTAAAGCGATGTGAGGACGCGAATGAAGAGGTGATTTTATTAAATCGTCATCAGATTAACCGGACCGAAAACACCGAAAACAGATGTCCGGGCGTTTCTACCTGATTCGAAAAAAATTCGAAAAATTCCTTCCCGGAACGACGTCATTTAATTTACATAAAAAGACACTTGCCAGTATATCAAAACTGGCTATCTTCACTTTCCTCGTTGTTTAAGTGGTGCTTTTGTTTTTCGAAACACGTGTTTCTTGCGTTAGTTACGAATTTTTTTCAGTTATTCCGCTTCTTTTTTTGAGAGGTAAAGACCTCAAAAAGATGTTTCGCTATTATTTTTATGACGGGTTACTCAGGTCGAAAATATGCTCGAAAATCTTTTTCGACGAATGAATCGTAAAATGTAGCACAAATTGAGTTTAAAACGTGTACCGAAAACATTTTATGTATAAATTGCTTCGAACCAATAACGGATACATTGATGACTTAGCAGTATTCAGCACAATTCATTCATATTCGTCCGTTTTCATTCAACTAATAGAGGCCATTTAATTCGATGCATCTAATTTAGCGCTTAATTAATTTAGCGATTATTTTCCTATCCGTTTTCTCCCGTCTTTTTTTTATGTCAACAATATTTCATCGTTCGTTCGCGGTAATCGCGGCGCGAGCTCGTAATTGAAGTGTCCAACGAAAAGAATCGAAAGGTCCATTAATTAGACGCTTTGACAGGTAAATAAACAAGTTTGTAATAACAATTTTCTCACGAACACGACAATGTTTAAAACTTCATTAATGATAATGACTGTTAAGTCCGTACAGGCGTCTCTTGCATCGCCCGATGCTCATGGATTTTAATAGGCTGTATTCAATTGATTTTTTTTTTCACCCCTTTTTGTTGATGGTATATAAGGCTCAATCGGGCGTTTAATTAAATATTAAATTATCTCAAATTACCCTACCCTACTTTTTACTTCTCTTCCTAAGTTATCTCAAAAAGTTCATCTCTAAAAATTGCTTTATCCGTTAATTAACAGGTATATCGTAGTTTTTTTTATTAATTAATTCGAATCTAAATGACCTTTTAAACATAACCATCCGTAATAAACGGTCGTGTTTAACGAAATTTCGAAGTAATTTAGTCGCTTAACGACCGACGAAATTTTTATGGCCCATCTACATATACACACTAAAAGGACGTAATTGTTATGGGCGATGTAAAACAAATCGAAAGGCCAATTACAGTCTATTAATTCCGAGGTCCGAGCGACTATTTATACGAATTCTCTCTCGCTTTAAAAATACCTAAAAGCTGGTCCATAAACAAACGGCGATCAGAAGTGAGAGAAGTGTAGCGTTCATTTGTTCGTGTCGAAACATAACACAACACAAATAAACAAACAAACGACGAGGAACAAAAAAAAAGGAAGAAGAAGGAGAAGAAGAAGAAGAAAGGTTAAAAACATCCGAACATCGCCTTTCGTCGTTCATGAATCATCGGCATTCCTGGACGTATAGGCGTCTTCGTCTTACGTTCTTCGATGCACCGGAGCCTCTCGCTCTTTCGTTGGAAGTTGTAAATTATCTCTAACCAATACTGCCGGTTGAATTATTGTTTTTTTACCTCATTAAATAAATTTTCGAGCTCGATAGGTGTTCGCGGCGGCGATGGTAAAAAAATCGAAGAAAAGAAAGTCGGGTATTTATTTTTCGGCGATGAATATTTTCGAAATATATCAACGTGTTTATTGTAATAAACGTTACTATAAATTTCGGAGCGGTCGAAATTTTTTTGGTAGCCATTACGACTTTCTTCCTAACCGGATTTTTACACATAATTATTGCTTCATGAATATTTTAACGAGATTTTCAGCAACTCTTTCAACGCTTATTATATGCACCTATACATACAGTGCATTTCTTTAATGTCCCCCCCCCCCTTTTATTTTTTGAACGGATCAACTTAGAAAATTGAAATTTGGGATAATGAAACTAATGTATGATTACTGTATTTTGGAGTAAAATTGACAGATGAAAATTTAAAGATGGCGACTGGGCGCCATCTTGGGAAATAAATTTAAATGGAAAGGGGGGTCTTGTGATACATCATTTTGAAGCTCCTGACAAATACTCTACAACCCTGGAATATGAAGTCAATATCTGCACCCATTTCAAAATGGCGGAACATTTATTAATTACCTGAACATATCGACGTTTAACGTCATAATTTGAGGAAATAAGCTGAGTTCAGTTTAAAAAAAGCTCGAAATGGTTGCCTTGAACTTCTTAATGTAAGAACAGCCTAACCGAACATTTTCGAACATAGTAACGTCGATATTTTTACAAATATCTGTAATTATTTCTCGTATATCCAATATTGAAGCAGGTTTAGTTTCGTACACATTTTGCTTCAAATAGCCCCATAAAAAAAAGTCTAAAGGTGTCAAATCTGGCGAGCATCAGGCTTGCCATTCCGTAGGACCTCGACGACCAATCCAACGACGAGTGAAAATAGCATCCAAATAGTTCATTACTTGTCTGGAGTAATGGGGTGGTGCTCCATCTTCCAATGGACGAGAATTAGCCATTTTAGAGTTAGTTCACGTGCTACCTAACTGCAATGAGAACTAAACAACCGAAAACTAAATGAAAATACTTTGAACACTAGGAAAATCGAAAACTAAAGAGAATATTTTGAACACTAGGAAAACCAAAAACTAAATGAGCATATTTTGACTAAACAATTAATGTTCGTTGTCGTACTTACATTTTTTGGAATTTTTTTAACCAAAAATAACCTGTCAAACCTTATCGGTTTGCTGGGATTGCTGTTTGCCATAGAAAAACAAATATTTCTAGAAAAATTGATATTATTTTGTTTGTATTCAGGTAATTATTAAATGTTCCGCCATTTTGTAGCAGGTGCAGATATGGACTTTATATTCCAGGGTTGTAGAGTATTTGTCAGGAGCTTCAAAATGATGTATCACAAGACCCCCCCTTTCCATTTAAATTTATTTCCCAAGATGGCGCCCAGTCGCCATCTTTAAATTTTCATCTGTCAATTTTACTCCAAAATATAGTAATCATGCATTAGTTTCATTATCCCAAATTTCAATTTTCTAAGTTGATCCGTTCAAAAAATAAAAGGGGGGGGGGGACATTAAAGAAATGCACTGTATATGTAAAATGTGCTATGATTGAATTCAAATCAAAACCTTTTGTCAAAACCTCATCAATTTAAAGAAAATGACTAATGATTCCACATAGTTCGAAAACGAGCCTATAGCTCGTTGAACAGCGGGTATCTTATATTCTATATATTCTTAATTTTCTTACGAAGCTATACACCTGTAAGGCTAATTAAGACGCTAAATGCCTAGCGTATCCATCAAAAATTAACATCTTAATCGTTTATTTACGTTTCGAGCATTCGACTAAAGTATAAACGTTGGTAAATTGGGCCCATTAGCGACGTTATTTATTACGACTATTGACCAGAAGAACGGCGTTTTAATTTTTTTTTTTTTGAATTTCTCCTAACCGGGAAATAGATAATAGCCGTATTATATATTATATAACGTGCCTGTACACGAAATTTAACGGCCCGTGTTGCTTAATTTTTTTAGTGTAGTCGTAAATAATATCCTACGTAAAGTCCGTTGCGTTAATTAAATTTTAATTAGATACAAATGTGAGAACAAACTACTATAAGTTTGTGAAATTGTTAACTTAAATATACTATATGCGAAAAATTCTTTTAATAGCGGAGGATTTCGTGAATTTCGTGCGATTCATACGCCATTATCGACACTTACTTAATTAGAAATTATTACAATAATCCCGTCCTCTCGCGCGTTTTATAACGTGTTATGATGGGGCCCATTCCGCATACGCGGCTTTAATTCGAGCTGATTAATTTGGCTCATCTCGTATAAAATTATATCTGTTTAATATTTAATAGAACCGGTTGTAGAGCCTATAACGTTAAATCATTGTCGAGGAATTAAGTTTTTTTTTCTTAACAGGTTCGAGTTATTTATATGGTAAAAGTCGACTAAGTACGCCAACCGGCCGGTTAATTGCTGAAATACAATGTGTTTTCAGTAATAAGCGCTTAATTGATATCGGCGTTAATTAGACGATTTTTATTGGCTTGTATTTCATTCCTGATTTTTAAACATTATGTTTATTACAAGTCGAGAAAGAGATTTGAGGATTCGAGGAAAAATTTTTTTAATAGAATATATTGCATGTGCTGGGGATAAAGGGGGCGCCACTGGCGTTCTTCGAACACTCTTGACGCGCTTGACTTGATTAATACGTTAACTGATTGTTAGGCTTATTAACTTGTTAAACAAGCGGGCACGGTAAAAAAAGGACACGGTCGATTCATCATTGTTGGCTAACAAATGAATATTCACCTATTGTTGATTAACAATCGGCTACTTAGCCGATATTCAATAAGGATTATTGGCTTCGATTTAAAAGACGGACGATTATTTCGATACAAATGAGCGCTAATTATACGGGATGATCGACAGTTAAATTTTTTTACTGGCCTTTTCTGTTCGATAATTAGTGGCTGGACGGCGTTTAATGGTCGAGACCATTATACGTTTCTCTTGTTTTAGTGCTATGAAATTATAAAGATATTATTTTGTACTTAGAACAGCCGCGCGAGCAACGATATAGCTGTGTATAACCCCTGAAGGAATGTTTTTTTTTTAACTTTATGATTTACTAGAAATACTAATTATAGCGCAATATGTTTATTAAATTATTAGTTAACAAATTCAGTATAGGAACTTGCATGGTTTCTATATAGACTTATATATACAGAGAGAGCGATTTCAACTCAACGGATCGTATATTTTAATTTTAATAATTTTTAACCATTTATTCGGGCCGCTTCAATTTCGCCTTTCGAAAGTCCATTAACGGGCGCATCCAAATAAAAATTTAGTTACGGCCGAAAAACGATTATCCATATCTCGTCCGCTATATCAAGATGTCAAACCGAAGAAATTATAACGATGCCCAGCGATGGCTCGCACGAAAGTCAAATACTGCGTAACGATAGCCAGGTCAGGCAGTAGTCCTGCAAACCATATAAGATGATCTTATTAAGGTGCAATTTGCACTACCTAAAGTGATGTGTAATGACCAGGAAGGAGTGCAAATGGGAAGCAAAATGATGATGGAGAAGATGATGCAGGACCAAAGAGATTGAATTGAAGATTTAATGCAAGGAGTGCAGAAATATCACTAAAGGATATGAATAAATTGAAGTGGAAATGTGCTTATTAAACATGGAGGAGAAAGAAGAATTCAAGAATGATTCAAAAGACTGCAGAAGTTTTCTGAAAACGGGGTCGATATGAGTTTATAAAATTCAGAATTTATTATTGAATAAATTGAGTAAATTATTGAAGTAATTTTCGAAAAACTGGCCTTTAGGGCCGATCCAATGCTGGTCGGTGGAAAAAAAATAAATAAAAAAAAATCCGTGCCCGACGACCTGCAGCATCCGAGGAGAGAGATGTATTATGTAGATGCTCCGCGGGAGGCATCCCATGAATAAATAAACGCGTGAATTTTACACAATTAACATGTAAAATAAACAAAAAATACTATTAATTTCCCGGCAAACAACCAATCAAAAAGGAATTTGACGGGCGTCGACCAGTGGCGCGCGCGAATTAAATTAAAACATTATTTTTTTCCACTTGTAGACGTATATCTAGTAGTATTGTAAAGGATTTCTTCGAACCAACTTATTCATTATATACCGAGTAGGATGGTCCAACAATAGGCAAACATTCCACCGAACATAAAACACTCGTTAAACTTAACTGCCCCTTTAAACCTTAGTTGAAATTAATATCTATAGAAATACACAGGTAAGATAATTTGTAACGAAAATATCGGACGTCATGCCGGGCCCGAATTGTCATCTGTCAACTTTCGGATTCCGATTCGGCTGTTTTTCCGAGAAAACATTCGAACCGAAAGAAAAAAATATATATATATATATATATCGGTATTGAATCCGAACAATGCGCCCGGGCCCCATTCATCCATAATGAGCGTGTAGTTAACAAATAAAGAGATCTAGGCGACCGGTTCGCACCAAATGGGAATATAAGTGAGTGTCGTTCTTTTCGACCGATTCTCTTCTTCAATTCTCACACCAGCTGACTTATTCGTCACTTTTGTTGCGCCAAAATAGGTTTTATGCCTTTTTAGCTTCAATAGCCTGATAAGTGTGTCCTCTCGAGCACCCATTCAAACTTTTCGGCTTCGAATAATAACGTCGAAATTCGCCTCATTTCATCCAAATGCACTCAAATTAAGTAATTTATATTTAACAAAAGCAACGAGAAACGGAATAATAATTTATCTTCCATCGTCCGCTCAAATTATAATCCAAACTTATTTACTAAACTAAGTAACACCTGAACAACTCAACGGCGTCCGTATTTTCAACAATCTCAATTAACGTCGAAATGCATTTACATTTGCGCAATTTAAAGGTATTTCGCTTCTAACCTCGTACATTAAAGACGGCATGCGAAACAGCAGGACTTCCCCATAATTCCGTTAGTTTATTATCCTCCCGATGTCTCCGTTTGGCATGGGAATGGGACATCCAGCGCTCTAAAGAGGCGTCAATGGCGTTATGTTATTACTTTAATTGGTCTTCTAATCCTCGGGAGGAATCGTCGCGATGGCCGCCAATCGCTTCAACAAATTATAATTTAATAAAATGTTAATGATATACCGGTCGCGAATCGTCACTTAAATTTACGCTTCATTTGATCGTTTTAAATAAATGAGTAATTTATAATGGAATAATTTTTAATTAGAGTAAATAACCACAAGTTTATTAATCATTTATATATAGGGGAGTTTTTTTTACCTACCTTTATACGTTTAGGAGTTATTTATACAATACATCACAGCTTGTAAAATTATGTAAATTTCACTGTTAGACAAATTAGAAACTATAACAGCCTACGATAATTCAACCGTAAAAATCGATTCGGTCCGGAATCGAAGGAAAAATATATCTACCGAATCTAAATTAACTTTTATTAGCCAATCGGTCTTATCGCGATACAAATTCGTTCAATCCGAGAAAGATGTATAATTAATGGTGAAATAATTTTATACGGAACCGTATGATTAAGTGCCTTACGCGATCCTTTAATAGAATGAAAATTTAAACATTTGCTCAGCCGATTTCTATCTTCGACGAAATGATTGCTTAATTACGAGAGTAAATAATACCTAATCGGTATATTGAATCCTGTGCCTATACGAAAATAATTAACGATTAACGTAGAAAGTAGAATTATATCTTCTATAGAATACTCAAAATAATTTTGCTCAACTCTTCTTCTCTCCTGCAGTATATACAACAACAAAAAAAAACCGAATCTAATGATTCCCAGAAGTGTGCCATCTGATACAACGATGATTAATCACCTGTAAATTGGAATTTGTTAAATTCCGTTTGTATTAGTGTCTTATAACGATACATAATGGTCGTGGTGTTCCCAAGAGAAATAAGATATCCATCTTCAGAGCGTCGCTAAATCAATTTTAAACAACTTAAAACACCCGTTCGTGTTCGTTCGACGAACCATTGAAAACATTTCGGTGCATCTCTGGAGAATTCCGGTGTACATTCAAACGGGATTTCGGTGTATTTGGTTCTTTTGTTGATCGTTAAACATTCAATGACTTCTGTTTTGTTAATGATAAATATGAAAACAAACTGTTTTGTTTGGTAAAAGAAAATTTAACTGTCTTATATAGGTGCCTAAACGAATGGGACGTTTTTTTAAAATATTAATTATAATGCTCATTATTCTTTTAATATGTTATTTTAGTGGAAAGAGGCCGGGCCGGGTCTAATGTTATTCCGAAAACTATAAAACGGGCCAAAACCGAGAATTAAACCTGTAAAAATAATCGTTAATAAAGGCCTTTAATAGACTATATATTGTGTTTAATAACCGTTTTAGTGAAAACCAACCTAAATGGTTGTTTATTATAGAGGGACCAGTCGAATGAAAAAAAAAAAAAGTCATATATTATGGGTCGGATACGAGCATCTTCGACTTTTGAGCTATTAAAATTACGTCCGAATAACGTCTAACGTTAACGCCTTCCCATAAATTTCGAAATTATTGTTGAGCGCCAGAAACGCATTAAAAAAATATATTATATGTTGTAGGGTTGCAGGACTGACTTTCTTTTCGATATATCGACGGCCATTAAACGGAAAATTAATGATTCCTTCGGTAATTAATTCGGCCCTTTAACAACCATTTCTTGTTCTTCGACAAATAAAAGTTCTTACCGCAAAATTAAAAACCGCCCGGTTGAAAATTCCGGTAGATTTGTTTTGGCGATGAGCTTTAGAAATCGGTTTTGGGAAAGTCGATACCCCGAACAAAGGGCTACTCGACGCAGTTAAATAAATATTTCGAAAAATCTCTTCGGGATAAGCCGAACGGGTACTTGACTTTAAATGAACCGAAATCGCCTGGAACCCGCCGAATTCTTTGTATTAATTCGAACGAGGTAATTGAGTTTTATGCTACGCTGGGTTTTTAACAAATTTGCAATCCCTCAGAGGCGTACTTGAAGTTAGATTTTAAATAAATTTATCTCTGATGTAAGTTTTTATTTTTTCCGCATAAACAGTCAATTTTCGTTAATATAACAGTTAATTCTGGATGAGTTATATTTCCTGGAGATATATATAACAGTTTATACCAAGGATCAGAGTTATAACATATTGGTGAATTTTTATTGAAACGCCTCTGATGCTATCCAGGTGCAACAATACACTAAAATCAAATTTTTTTGACGCTTCTAGACCACCCACGTTAAACCCTTGTTTAGGGATGATCCTGTAGGAATTTCTAGTGTGGCGTTTCGGCTGATTACACCCATTTTATAAAGTGTCTATCCGGACGAGAAGCAGATTACTAAAATGGTTAATTTGAAAAGGTCGAATAAGTATCGTTTTCGTTTTAACCAGAACACGATTTTACTGAATAAAAATATTTCACGCTTTAATAACTTTTGTATTATCGATTAGGTAACACGTATCGAAGAAGAGGTAGCTCATAGAAAGTGTTAAATTCCATTTAAAAAAATATATGTACATCATAAGGCCAATAAATAGTGAATTTTTCAAATCTCCTTAATGGAACAAAATATTTATTTTAAAGGGAATTCAACGATTCCCATTTAGTAGTTCGTAATTTAATCTCGGGGGAACCGCTGACCACATAATCCGTATTTATTGTAAGTATTTAGAATCTCACAAAAGGAAATGCTAAACTTCTGTCATAAATCACGGCACTAAATACGGCATTAAATACCGAAAAAGGACAAGTTAATCCACTCAAAAGCGTTTTTGGGCGTTATTTTTCTCCTTTTTGCCGGCTACTCGCATTGTCGTATAATCTAAAGGAAAGCCGGAGAAAGGCTCTCAATAGGAATTTCTCTTCGACTTATCCAAAGAATCCATATTCGCTTGTTAATTTAATTAATTAAAAAAGTACCTTCAATTTGTCCTCTATGTATAGTTTTTATTGCAGATAATTTTAAAATCATTAGACGCCTATCGTAATTAATTCATAGAAGAAGAAACGGACGTAATATATACTTATAGTTATGCCGGGCATACAATCGTAGGCGTGACTTTTCCAAGAAACTTTTTTTCCTAGAAACGGGCTTTTTTAACATCCATAAAGCATCGTTATTATTGTTCGATCGAAAGTATTTTAGGCATCAAACAACCTGGACTTGATTTTACTGTACTACTTAAGATTCCTGTTTTGCCTAATAATTTATTACTTAGCGATTTTCCCTCGTAGAATAAAAAACAATACACCGAAAAAAAAGGAGTATCAACCTAAATCACCTAAAACCGAATATTAATTTCGTGTGAAAATAACTCCACCACTGTTTCCTACCTGCATCTCGTCGAGATTAAAAGCCGTATACACAACGAAACCACATCGTATCTTGTTAAAAGAATAGCTCCAAATTGTGGGGCATCTGTTAAAAGAACCACAAGAAGCTTAAGTTCGGGTAATAAAATCGTTTCTGGCCGGTCGTTATAACAGGTTTTATGGTAATTAATTTGTGGTTTGGGAACTTTGTGTGGCGATTAGTGAACAAATAGAACTCGGATAATCATATTAGTCTGGATGGGACGAAGATTGGCTGTAATATAAACACCGGTCAGTTGTTCGTTGTTGTCCGTGTGATTAGTATAAAGAATGAAGTTATTTGTGGTCGCTTTTTTTTCCCTCCAATATCGTTAATTAATTTGAGAGATAAAAGCAAATATACGAGGGATAGAGGAAATATTACCACACCAAAAATGTAGAATTTTAACTACTTATTAAGAAATTGTTTGTATTACCAGTATAATCTATCATTCCATATATAACGCAGATAGAATATAAAGGAGCTTACCTTGAGTAAATAGCACAAATGTGGGCGTATGTATTCGAGTAAGTATATAAAACAAATCGTTACAAACGAAAATTTAAATAAATAATTCGGTAGTGCGAAGGGACAGGGGACTTTATATTAAATCAAACTAATCCTTTCAGATTGACGTAATCCTCGGGCACTTTACATACAAAAAGCATCGACGAAAATGCTTGTAAGGCGATTACGATTAGACGATTGTTACTTTCACATCAATTGAATCCGGCTTTTTCGCCGTAAATAATGGCCAGTTTAGTAAAATGAGCACGTGGTGATGATTTTCGAAATTTTGTAACTGCCTCCTCAAAAACGACAAAACTTACAATCGAATAATCTTCCCGGTAAAAAAGAAATAGTCGTAAGTTAAAAATTTTATTAAAATTACGTTGTACATACGTTGTTTGTATTCAACTTGTCTAGTTAGGTATATATTTCTCGAATCTCATGCGTTATTCATGTCCGCCAGCAATCTCTACTGTAATTTGTAACGTTTTGCGGTTAACGATACCAACGATACGCTCGTTTTTATTATTCCGCCGGTAATGACCTTTGAAGAAGAAGAGGAGGACGAAGAAATTGGTCTAAAACGATACTTTGCACACAAAATGCAAGCCTACCTAACCCCATTACATTTACCAAACTATTAAATTCGCCAAGCAAACTCAACTCTAAGCCAGAAACTTATACCGAGAAAAACAGTAAATTCGTTTCATAGAAAAAACGCCATATTTAGAAAATTATCATCACGTATATAAAGAGGAATGATTCCTGCTAGACCTGCGAGGTGGTCCCCTTATCAATATGCTCGGAACGGAAATAGTTAACAATAGTACCATTAGCAATAAATTAACCACCCTCGCAGGAGCTATTTACCTGTACCTCACGTCGGCATTATGAAAAATCTTTCCTGCGACCGTTTTGATATTCCATTCGAATAGATTCCTATATGATATCCTCATGAGTTATTCATCGCGACGGACGTACCTCCACTGTAATTTGTAACGATTATTTCTATTAGCTGGCTTCTGGAAATGCATAAATGCTGCGATATGGTTCTGAATATTAGTCGCAGCAATGCGATGGGCTTATAGGAATATCATCAGGAGTACGTGACGAAGGATGCGATGAAAGGTCGAATAACAGAATTTTAATACCTTCATTATACACTTTACTCGAAAATTTACGAATCCAAACGGGACGAATTCAATTAATGCCGGGGCGTTTTCCTGGTCGAGCGATTAAAAAAAATTGTATCGCTAAACACTTGTAATTCATACGAATATTTCATGTAAAACGCGCATAAATCAAGAGCGGAATTATTAAAAAACAATCTTCTTGTGTACCGAGGACAGTGATAAAGCTGTCAGAACTGCTAAAAGCAACGCATTTACATGTTTACATAAATCAATGAGGTTAGTAACTCATCGTCGTAATTTTTTCCATGTAAATTTTATCGTCGATAGTGACACTTTTACGAATGAACAAATTCGATATATAGGGAGGACTTTTTACATTTTTAAATAATTAACCAAAAATCGTCGTGTATAAAAAGCTCGATGTGAAAACAAAAAGCGCTCCATCAGCACCAGTTGATGGTTGAAGCTTTACATTTGCGAGATTTATAATTGTTATTAAGATGAAATTCCGGATAAGCGGTGGGTCGTCGGGCGAAATATAAATATCAATTCGACTGGTAATTATTAATGAATCGTAGAAGGAGATGGCATCTCGGCCGGGGGGCCCCTAAAGTGTTTCGCTAACAATGGTTGTGTTCAGCGTCGGGCATAAACTAGAAAGTTGCCTCGTCCAATATATCAGAACGAAGGCAGGCTATCATTACCGAACATAAATACACAACGACTGCGGCGTTTGCTTCTTATTTTCTCCTTGTATATATTCTTCGAACAATCTTTATTTAATACTTTACACCCCCCCGTGAAATTAACATCTATTCTTTCATACATTTTCGTTAATTAGATATATATACGAAATTTTTAATTAATTGTGTAATAAAAATGTTTGTACAAGTTTCATATAAAATATAACAAAAAGATATATTTTATATTAAAAACTTCACCCGGCCCTAAAACAACAATTCATCGACAAAAGCCTCCAACCTCCGACTAAAACCAACAAAGTATTATACCCAGATGAATTTAATATAAAAAAAAATCTAATATCGAACAGCTTAACCGGCGTTATTGGGGGTTATCGAGGTTATAGAGGAAGTAATATCCAGTCGATATTCCTCCCGGTTAGCTCGCTGTACGCTATAGTAATGATATCGAATGCGAAGAACTAATTAAAGAAAAATATTTATTTTCCAAACACAATTTTCGCTGCTCCAAACCGGCACGGATCGATTTTATGCCATCAAATGGTACATCTAACACAATTGGCCTTTATTCGGCCGCCTTTTGTCACCTTTTAGTGATGTTCCTACCAGTTGTTCGTTGTTGTTGTTGCGGCTTTGTTGTTCACAGGTATCGCCCAGAAACGCTAAACACAGCGGCGTATCATCGATTTAATCGAGGGATTATTTTTATTAAATGATAAAGTTTTCGCACTGATTTTGTTAGAAGAATATATGGATATTTTTGGAAATAATTCATAAAAAAAAAACATTAATATCAATGACAAATGCATTCTAACGATCGAAAAGAATCCAAACAACCATTTGTCAAAAAATCATTCCGCTCATTGTCGATCTATTAGGATCCCATTCAGCGATAGGAAAAGAAACCCATTCTGCTCGACGGCTCGAAAACTCATCGTTTTTGTCGAGGCATAAAGACGCGTTTAAAACGGCCCTTTTTTTCCTATCCGATAAATAAATTTCTCGAATATCGTCGAACAGAATGCAATCGAACAATAGAAAAGATCGAAACGCCACACCACTCAATACATATCCAATTGAAAAGTTTACAAACCGTGAATTATTGCCGGTCGTTTTGTTCCGCCGATTCGAGATTAGGCGAAAATTGTCGACTCGAAAATGGCGCACCGAACGGTGGCTCCGCCTAGAGTCAAACAGAGGCGTACAATCCCCCTTCCCCCCCCCCAAAAATATCTCAATAAATGAGCTATAATACTAAATGCTCAAATTAGTTTCGAGCAACTGCTTGTCTACGGTCAAGGATCCTCTTGGAGTAGAGGAAGCTCTATTCTTGGAACTGCTTGAACCTTTTTGGGGAATATGTTTAATATTGGATGCAATAAAAAAACAGAAAGGTCCTTATTAAAGTCTGCAAAAATACTGGAGATTTTCGAATCGATTAAAAGCCTCGTGATGATATCAAAAACACCCTTATAATAGAAACTGATGCAATTCACAATAAATTGCGCGATTTACATTTGAATGCGGTCCACGATAGAAACATTTTCCACGTTATTTACCTCTAATAATTTCCATAATATCATTTCGAAAGGTTTTGGCTACACAAGTGAAATGCAAATTGTCCGTTTGTTGTTATGGAAATTGTAATTACTTATTGAAAACGAACCGGCGATAATATCGCTATATATCTGCTTCAATTCGGTTGTTTAGAATAGGATAAGAGATTATCCGATATAGGAGAGTTTGGTGAATTGCGGTTAAAGAATTTATATACGAGATTATTTGTGCTATTAACTGACTAAAGCTGAATTATTTTTCTATTAGATGATGTATTTATTGGTCGAGGTATTCTCCTAATTTAGTATATCAATAATATTTATAGCATTTGAGTAGATTAAATTGCGTATATGTTTTATTACTTCATCATCATGAAATTCGACCTGATCTGTTGCAATTATAATCCCGTTTCTTTCACTCTCCCATGCACATTTATCAATTCAATTCTTTTTTGCCAAAGTACAAACAAAACGTTCGAGTAACACGAACGAGGAATCGGTGTATATACCTGCAATACGTTCTCATACATATATACTCTATCAAAAATAAGAAACATAAACCACCGGCTATTACGATCTTATTGTCTCGCCCACGCGCCCCTCGCTCTCTCGTTTCCACCCGCAAGGGCCCCACATCTTCAGGAAAAACAGTCCGAACAAAAAGCGGAGGACTCCGTTGAATTTAACAAGCCATATCTCGTCGTATTATGCGCCCCGTTTTATTTATAATTCTCCTGCCACGTCTTGATGAAGATGTCTCGAGAGCGCGTTACCGTTGAGACAGCTGTTTGTCGAACCAGCGGGAGTTCGTTATGCGGGACGCCCGCTGGGCCTCCCTCTGATCCTTATTCGGGGGGCCCTTCGGTGGTGCCTTAGTACGCACCTGGATTAGTGCATTACGCTGATGTGCTAATGAAATCCCTGATCTCTTATTCTTAACTAGATCAAGTATAACTCGTAAAAAAATATGTAGGTGGGTTCGTTTATTTTCTGTGAACAATTTTTAAGGCGATACCGAAGCAATAAACTGCTTGTAATTGAGATGTCGAGCGGTCGAAACGCGGGGCCCTTTCGGGCCCATAAATCATATATAGGTCCTGGCGACTTTTGCAATCAGATATACCAGATTCCTATTTTCATCTTCGAAAACAATTACACGGGCCAACGACGTTTGACATCTGACAGACCACCCTTAGAGCTCGCAGATATCTAGATTTTATGCTTGTTGTAGCACCATTAAAAAATACAACTCATCCACCAAAAACTTAAAAAATAGCAATTTTGAGAGTACAGCATTTTAACAAAATGAAGAGAGCATTCTATACACAAACATTGTTTAAATATAAATATCACCTGCAAACCTCATTGGTAAATAACACTGTTAAGAAACAAAATAACAAATTATTCCACATCGACTAAATTAACATATTAATTAATGCCTTATCCATTATATCGTCTGGGAACATTAAAATTTTCCTCGTGCGCTTTGGCGAATCCTTTTATCGTTTTCTAAATGCGCCGCATGTGTGGCGAAATATTATAATTTTAATTGATCGGTTTAATTAATATCGCGTCGAATTTCGGCTCATTGCGAATGATCGAATGGGCGAATTGATTGCTGTAACTAATATTCGATACGGACAAATCGTTTAATTAATGCGCGGGCTAATTGATGCGTTGCGTAATTTGTAATGTAATCATTGAGGTGGGCTAGATGTGTATAATATTTTTTAATTACACCTAATTATGTCGCTGTGGTCTGTTCATTAATTACCAGTTGATATGCTTCATTATATTGATTGTTTTAAGTCTCGATGTGGCTTTGTTAGAAGTTATGCAAATGTGGTAGGTATCTTGGAAAGAAAATTTTGGAATAAATTGGAGAAAATATTTTGCAAAATCGCGAAGTAAAATTAATTATTCCACTCCATCAGCCCTCGTTGTGATCATTAATCAACCGAAGCCGTGTGTTTGAGTAAACAAAAAATCCATTTTGATAATTCATTCAAGTTGAATTTTAGCGTGGACGAAGCCTATTACATATTAACAAGGTATATTCTTGCGTCTATTAACATTAAAGCTGTCAAAAAGACACCACATAATTGGTTAGGCTGAGGCTTCAGGTAATAAACAACTTTTCCGTCTCTATCCTCGCGCCCAAGATTTGTTCCTTATAGTCCGTGGGCCTTTTTGTTTTTTGTTTAATTTTTTTTATCCTCATACATTATTTTATCGAAAGTTATAAATTGTGAATGCAATTCTTTGCAACTTATTTTAGCAATCAATTTAATTTGGTATTAAATCCTATGTATAATAACAATAGTATAAAACCCCATCCTCGCAGACTATGAAGATCTCGATGTCAATTTACATTCTCGAACAGTATACGCCTTTTATATTACCATAATAATTCAAAAAAACTCGCTTAGAATGTACGCTGGCGGAATTAATCGCCTTCACAACGGGTCACATTCTAACAACCAAACGGCGTATTAAACAAATATAATTTCCAAAACGATTTATATCTGGGCGTTAATGTAACGTCAACGTTATTTCGACGGTGCTTATTAAAACCGTATAGCTGTGGCGCCATTTTGGAATTGGCGTAAATTACAATGAAAGGGAATATTAAGGGGAATATTAAGGGGAAAAAAGGAGAGGAAAGAGATTTATTCCGAGATTTATTCCGCTTTAAATTACCGTCGAGCTTCTTCGTATTCTTTTTGGATCTCTTTTCGTCATATTTTTCGATCGTTCATGATTCGTTTACAAATCAAAAACAGACGCCTGTCTGAGGCATTATAACTCGAATTATCATAATATCGTTTTTAGGAAAAATCTGAACTGAATATTCAATTAGTAGTTTTGTAAACTCGAATGTATGATGGCATTACCGCAAAACGAATGAATTTTAGAGTCTAATATAGAATAATTTTTATTACACTTTTCTGTACCTTTGGGGAATCACCGGATATCGAAATTAAAGCGCTTCAACGAATCGTAAAAGTCTTTCTGTTTGAAATTCACGATAGACAGTTTTGCTCGAATAATAGCCCGTCTATTATTAAACGTGTATGCGTACACTTAGACATTCAATGTAGTTTATGGTTTCTCGGAATTATCGCTAACTTCAACCTATGATCTGAATGCCAATGGATTTTCAGGTTGAATAACTTCGACGGTTAGAGCGCCACCCACTTTTCCACGGCTCGCCGTCTTCGGTTTAGAGATTTTTAGAGATCTCGATGGAAGCAGTCGTTTTGTGATGTACCTAACGGTCGATTCTAAATCTGGATCGATCATCTAGAAAATTACTCAAATGGAATAGAATTAAATTAACCAGTTAGAAGACACGCTTCGCTTTAACCTTCTAATAACTCTGCTCGATTATTAGCTGCAAATCGAGTAAGGTAAAAATCCTCCAATTCGCAAAACAGTCCACCATCATAGCTCTCGATTTACAAGAATAAATAAAGAAAACGCGTTCGGGTCGTAACTCATAATCCCATTTAAGTTGTTTACCTTTGTCGAGGAATAGCCAATTACATTTTCGAATTGATTTCGCCGATTCGATTCGGTTAACTTAACCGGAGTTTCGGTTTTGTAATTGTTTTCCGTTCGAAGGCGATCGAGAAGGACGGCAGATCGTGTTTAACGATCGGGTGTTGCTTATTTTCTAATCGATAAAAACGAAAAAAAAGCATTGTTTTATATTCGCGATATAAGTGCAATGAATGTTATTATTGTAGACTCCGCGGGGAGATTTTAATCGATGGTAATAATTTAATAAACTCGTATAGTAATTACCAGGTATTTGTTAAGCTTAAATCTAATGAAATGATTAAAATAAAAAAAAATATATATTGGCATATACATTCATCATTTAATAGATACATCTAGGGATAAGTATAGGTTTGCTCGTTTTACACGCATTCTTTTAAAATCACAGCGAGACGAGCAGTTATAGTGAGAATATCCTTTCAAATTATACCTAATTTTCCACTTTAATGGCGCAATTTGTTGAATGTGGAATTAATATTCACTTAAATATTCATAACTTTAACTCCCAGTGAAAACGTACCAAGCACCAGATACGAATCAGGTAATTTTTGATCGACGTGACCATCCAATAATATAATTACATTCTCAATTATGTTATAACGTGAATTATTGCAAGTCACGTTTTTTATTTGTTTTTTTTTTAAACAAGCCGAAGATTTATCGGTATTAATTATATCGTTTTTATCCCGATGCCATGGGTGTTTTTGTTTCGGAGTAATCCAAGCGAAAATAATTTTCTTGTCAAATTTTCAACGATCCTGTAATTATTTTATGCCAGGCTGAAAAAGCGTTTTCCGGTAGGTATATTGTACTTCAGATAGAGCTCTCATTTGGATAGATTTCAAGAGCAATTTATAGCTACAGTTCATATGAAATAGAAAGATACTTTTACAACTTGGTGTTTTTAGCTATTTCTATTGAACCGTACAAACGAAACTCGACAGGTGGATTTACTAATTTCATGTATTTGAAAAAAAAAATTCGAATGCATAATTCCATGCGCGAATATCGCCGAATTCGGTTAACTGAATCACCATTAAAGGCGATTTTTATTTCCCGGGGTGAGCGAAAAATTCTTATTTACAACCGAACGGTCCGTTCGGGCAATCATTGAGGCTAAATATCGGGTCTAATTTAAATAAATAGGACATTAGCATATTATTAAAGTCCAGTTAAGTAGTTGGCGTTTTTAAAACATTGTGGATGTTCGTTCGAAGGCTGTAATTTTAAAATTACGCGTTTTTTTAGTGGTTAGTGGAAGGTATATTTAACAGACGTTTTCGAGCTATTAAATAAAAGGTAATTTAGATATGAACTGCGGTTATCCACATCAGTACTTGATCAGGATTGATGGTAATATTATTTACGTTTGAAGTTATAAAGGTTTTTTTTAGATATACCTGTCTACTTATATAGAAGGAATTGAAGTAAATTTTTACATTATTTAGAAAATCAACAAAATACATAATAAGATTTTGTATACTTTATTTTCTAAGAATTGGTTACTTTTTATGGGCAGTAAACTTTTCCCACTTTGTAGCTCAATCTCGACTGCTATCCCAATGTAACTTATCCGAATGAAAAGTTACAACAGGTTATTTATTGAAACAACTTTTAGTAAAATAACGAATTACTTTGTTTTTATTCTGAAGAAAATATTCATGTTTCAATTCACCCTGCACATGATTTCATATTTTTTTATTTCTACTTCGACTTGAATCTGTAAAACAAATTTTCCGTATATTCAGAATATACTTATTTGTTGTATAATTTATCATATTAAAACTGGATTAAGCGAAGGTAATTACAGGAAGTATTATTTGATTAGAAATGATTACGGATAATCACCATGAGATAACTGATGAACAACTAGGCAACTATTTACTATAAACGCTTCCTTATAATGTCTAAAAATACAGATTTGCTCTAAATTTTATTATTCACTTAATAATTTATTCTAATAAAGTTTTATCACGCCCATAGTATTTCTCCCAAGCGGGTCACTCATAAACGTCCACATCCTATTTATTGTAAAGAAAATCATTTTGTATTCCATCATGTCGTTTTATACCTAATACCTAATTTGGCCTTTGAACGAATTTCCTTTATCACAACCATCTACCATTTTTGACTGGTGTTACACTAACAACCCATCGCTACCGTTCGCCTCCAAATACAAAAAGCTCTTTCTTCAAAACCTCCATCTCGCGCGCTAATCGAAAAAAAAATTATTCTTCACACATCCTTTCCTAGTTACGAAGATACGATTTTAAACGAGCCCTTATTGTATATTCCGTGCTCCAGCGGACCTTATCTCGACTATTTATCAATACACCTACGATTCGTGTGGCACCTGAATCTCGGATATTAATTTTCAAAATACCAGTCTCGTCCATTGTTGTTTACTTGTACAACCAGAGTCGTCACGAAAATTGTTTTTCCTTTAATTCGCACTCCTCCGTATTAATATTCCCATCAATTTGCTATCTTACTTATACAGATTGCTCCATTTTTCATTGCAATGGGTGCGATAAAGACAACTTCCATAAGACACTTATAAAGGAAAAAGAAAGAGTGACATTTGTGTCATTTGCAACTTATCACTTTGACAGCTGTCATTTTAGTAATCTTTCTTTGTTCCACTCATAGAAATGACCATATACATATACGGATCCAATTAAATATACGCGGTGTTTCAAGTGAATAAATTGGTTAAATAACAAAGCCGTTATGTCATCATCCCGATAACGTCCTAATAAATTGCAATTAAACGTATCCGAGCATCATCGTCGGCTAGTGAATTATTCCATCGTCGTTTTCTGCGTTGAATTAGCGAAGAGCGCCGATCCTGCCATCTTCGATCAGATATAAACGGACCGAGTCGTTTGTTTCTGACAATTGACACAAACTACGTGCAAATGTTTGATAACCAGTATTTCAACTTCCATTATTGTCGAAGCTCTTTTAGTTGTTTTTTTTCTTCTTTTTTTTTATATAATGCGAACGGCACGCTCGCGAAGCTCTCTCTCTCTCTCTGCTTGCGAAATTAAATAATATGACTTTTTCCGATATTTACGAGACTCCTTGGACGGGGTATTTATCGAGGGCAGGCTCGTTCTAAGATCCATTAGGATGTTTGATGTGCGAAATTTGTGGGAAAATTGCAGCTAATATTTTATTTGATTGATTAGGTAGAAATAAAGGTACACTCTAAAAAATTTTTTGTCACAGTAAACAAAAATTTATTGGTAACAACTAATTTTGTTATTAAATATAGCGCCAACTGAAAATTTAGTTACATTAACAAACAAGGATTAGTTAAGTTTTGTGTTGTAACTGTAACAAAAAAAATTAGTTCTTACAAACTATTTTTTTTTCTTAATTAACTAACGTAATAACTTTTATTAAAAATTTAATACTGGGATAAACAAATTAATTTAGTTGGGATAACAAACATATTAGTTTATGTAACACTTTTTAATTCTTATTTCAACTTATTTTTTAGTCTATAAGACAAATTTTTATAATAATTTCAACAAACTGTTGTAGTTTGTCGAACAACCTTTTACTCAAATTTCAACAAATCTTTTTAGTTCCAAAAAAATTAATTTTGTTTCAATAACAAAAACTTCAATATTAATTTCAACAAAATTTTTAGTTTAAAAGACAAATTTTTGTAAAAATTTTAACTAAAAATTGTAGTTTGTCGAACAAAATTTCTGGGTAAGCGAAATCAAATCACGCATTTGTTAGTATAAGTAATATTTTTATTCAACAATACTAAAAATAATTATAGGTACAATAACTAACTGAGTACTAGTAGTAACTGAAAACAAAATGAAAAAAAATAAAAGTACCGTTCTAGTGCCCAGAAGTACCTAAAACAACTTAAAAGTAAAGTAAACCTAAAAGTACCTAAAACAAATAATAATTCATGAGACGAAATGTTCGTGAGACATAAATCGAACTCCAAACATCAAAAATTAAACAAAAGCAAAAACTAACGTTCCGCAACAAATAATATTCCCTGAGATGAAACATTAAATAGTAATGTATTTAAGCAATCCAAATCGGCATAAGGTATAATTTTAACAGTATCAGTTCTACGCACTTCATATGCAAAAAATATTGATTAAAGCAAATGGTTACAAGTTCATTAATCTGAAAGTATATTGTCTTTTGTGAAGTGTAAAATATATCTCTAATAAACCCAAATTGTGGTAACAAATCAATATGCTTCACTGAATAAAAAAGTTTTTTTTTTATAAAAACATGAATTAATTTTCATCCAATTTGGAATGCTTACTTCTTCAGAATTTTCTAAAAACATATTCAATTCTTTATAATTTACATGAAATGAACAGGTTACATGAAGGTCTTCAAATAAGTAAAAATCACAATCTGCACATTCAATATTACTGACAAATGAAATATTACTAGTTAAAAGTCTGTAATGAACTTTTAATTGATGCTTCAAAGCTAAAGATTTTATGAGACTTTTTATGCAAAATGTGACGTTAGCTGTGTTTTTAAATTCTTTATGTTTTTATTCATATCTAATGCATATTATTTAAAGGTCCAACCAATTTCATGATTCGCGGGTAATGAGTTAAATGGTGAAATTTAGGTTTAAAATCTCAAAAAACTTGAAATTTTACCTCATTAGGCAGCTAGGATGCTCAAGATGACATTAACATCGGAATACGATTTGTCAAATTTCGTTTCTAAACCAAGATCCCTCTTTGGATAATTAACCACAAAGGCTCAGCTTCTGACGGATATTCTGCGTTCAACATATGAATAATTTTGAAAGTCCCTTCAATTGCTTTTAACAACGTTGGGACATAGTACAAATAATCGTCTACAGATTTATAAAATGAGTAGAGATTTTTGATATCCTCTCCACACGCTATTGGGATAGGTTGCGATTGAAGTCTGAAGCTCATAAGTTAGGCTCTTTTTCGTTCTAGTGAGGCATGTATATCAGCACCAGCCTAAAATTAAAATTATGAATTAATAATATTAATGATTACATTCACTAATTACAACGATATAATCAGACTAATTCAATAGTGCCTAAACCTGTACCACCCAACCATATTACTTTGAATAATTAAGTTAAAGAAGTAATTTGAATTACTGATTTTAGACAAATAAGAAAGTAATTACTTACTGTAACGTGTAAAATTAATCCATCCAACATTTCTATTCTTGACGGTTTAAAGGAACTCTTATTCTTCTTCTTAACCACTAGAACTGGTTTTTATCAAATAGCTTAATATTTTCAAAACGATCATTGTTTTTGAATCTAAAAATAATTTATAGAATATTAATTAATATTGAGGATATATATATATATATATATATTATATACATCTCGTATATTACCTTCTGATAAATTATCGTTATCGAAGAAATTTAAGCATTCATCTACTTCAGCTATTTTCAATGTAGAAGCATATTTACTTATTTTCTTTGAGAATTCAGGGCCACGCTGTCAATAGTCGATTGTTTAAGTATGGATATTGAGTTGCAAAGTCGTATTCAAGCTAAAATTTTAAATTTAAACGGTTATCTCATATTAAATAATATGGCGCTTACCAGGACATAACCCAATGGTTCATTAAGCCCTTTAAAATGTTTTCATATAATCGTGAATGGAATTAACATCCATAAAATACGATTTTCTTGCTTCATACGTTTCCGCCCATTTTGCTTCTAACTCTTGCCATGGAGCAGCATTGTTTTTAAGCCATTCAAGTACTTCTTGTTCAGCTTTAGTTATTGGTTTTTTTTGCCGCATCTGCAGTTCTTCTACAAGCCTTACTTCTTAGTAAACCATTCGTTTTAAAATCTCTTCGTAAATTATAATACTTTCGAAACAATTTTCCCCCTCCCATTTTCGAATTGCCCCTTTTCCTACTTTTTTGTAGGAACGTTAAAATATATATCCTGAAACAAAATAAAAAATTACAAACTAATTTTCAAGCAAGTGCCATATTAATTTAGAAGAAATCAACTGGAAATCAATAAACAATTCTACAATATAATAAATAAAGCAGCACCACGTACAAGACGGGCACGAGTACGGCATCGGTCAAAATGGCTGATGCAACAGTACTCAAATCCTTGTAAACGAATTTCATTTATATACTTAATCAAAAATAACCACAATCATCAGAAAATTATAGAAATAAATGAACTTATAGAGAAAATGCAAAACATTTCCATCAGTAATAATACAATAAATGAGTAAACTTACCTTCAAATAAAGGAATTAATCCCGAAAAACCCCATTCTTCTAAAATGTCCCTCAACTCAGCCTCCATTATTCACTTCCGAACTCCGATTTAATTTCAAAACATAAATTACAACACTTGTACGAGCAATATAAATATAATCAACGTAAATACGTGTACTAAGTTAGTCGCATCACTAATAATGCTCCCATATTTTAAATGCCAAAAGAAGCTAATGCAAAAACTTTCAGAGGAAAAGTTTCGGTTTGGTTTCGCCATCGAGGAACGAGAAACGAGGAACGAGAGGACGAGGACGAGGAACGCGTCGCGGTTGCGGATCGCGGAAGTCGGAAAGCCTCGCGCATCCAGACATTTCACCTTGAAGCTTGAAGTTAACTTAAAAAATCTGTCTTTCTCACGCTGAGAAGCGCAAAATAAAGGACAGACTGTTTTTAAAAATCTGTTGTATGTTGTATGGCCTGAAGTTAGGCCTGGAAGGGGTGATTTTTTTTCGCTGTCTCGCTGATTGCGTACCTATCGCTTCGTTATTTTTTGTTTATTTAAATTTGAAATAAAAAATCTCACCTTTTTATCATAAAAAAAAATAGTCTAAAAGGGCGTATGAATTCAGTGAAATTAAGAAGACCTTATAAAGACAAAATTTGATAAAACCAGGAATTTTCCCGACGGATATTTTTCGAATTAGGTATACATACAGTGTGGTAAAAAAGTTCTGCATAGAATTCGTATTTTCGTTAGAATTTTTTTTTCTAAAAACGCTGAGACCCGTCGATTTTTATTTTTTTATTTTATATCATTCTCTAACAACTCTGTGAAAATGTCCATGTCTTAAATAACAATTTTTTTTGGGAAAAATGTTGTGAGAAGTAAAAAAATTCCTAAACAAAATCATTATTTCTGTTTGGCGACAAATATATATAGTTCCAGCTATTTCGATTAGTTTAGTTATCGAAATTAGACTGTTTGTTACCTTAACATATATTTTGTGTTTATAACTAACAAATATCAACTAAAATCTGTTCATGTATAGAGCAAAACTGTGTTGTTGTTTTAAATAGTGTATTTGTGATTAAAAATGAAATATTTGCCCAACTAACTAAAGTTTCCAACTAATACTTTTTTGTTATTATCGCAAACTCATTTTTTTCAGTGTATAGGCTCATCATACGATGAGTTATGGACTGATGAAATTGTCTAATAAACTGATGATTAACGGATGAATAAAGTCAGCCAAAATGCAAGGAAGAGAGTTGATTAATACAAAGAAATTTCGAGGGAGTTTCTTGAGAAGAAATTGACTGTATTAATTGTTGAAATATTAAAGGAAATATTTGTAATCCAACCCTGGGTTTTCGAGTCCTTTAGGCGGTCGAATATAAACCAATATATCCGCGTTAGACTTATATGGCGTGTTCTTTTAGTCACACCCATGCAGTTTGTTTAATTGTAATCAGAGATAAGAGCGTTGTTGCTATCAATTAGTTTGTTAAGAAAGAGTTAAACAGTTGTTATTTTCTCGTTTTCTTGTTAGATCCATCGCGATTCGCCGGAGTAATAATTATAATTTACCTATTTATTTTAAGACTTTCTATTTTTTGCCGGGTATCGCCGGGCGATAATTAATTTATAACAAAAGGTTTCAGAGGGGAATTGGCATAAATTGCGTAGAAAGCTTTCGATTTTATCGAAATTATTTCATTCGTTAAATAAAATATCGGCGAGTTTGACAAATCACGTTTGGCCTTTCAACATTTCTTCGTGGAGAAAAAAGCTCTTTACTTTTTAACGAATTAATTCGGTAAATGGTCGTGAGAAATGATTTTGTATTTGATAGGAATTATATTTATACAAGAACATACAAATAAAATAATTCAATCATTTTAATCCACTCATTTACCTGATTTAACTTTTATTACTTCTCATTACTATTGCTGCTAATCGTGTAATAATAATTTTTAATATAGCATTCCTTAATTTGCCAATTTTGTATAAATTTCAACGAACTACATAATAACATGTAGATTCTAAACGGAGATATTGCAGGTCAGCAGGATATCACAAGAAGCCGAGTTAGGCTTTAACAATGCGCTTATTACTCTCGCAACTATTACTATCAATTAACTTTCGAGCAGGAATATTAATTACGATAGCGTTACGTAAAACTGTTTAACAGAGTCTCACTCTACGGCTGTCGCCGACCGAGGATGATAAATCGCTTGTTTGAGTATAATTGAGGAATTATTAATATCAATATTTGTCGAAAGAATGCCGTTCGGTTTGTTCGAGCCTTTGGCTAGTTTACGCTGAACTAAGTGCGGTTATTATACCATTGGAATTACTATTATTTGCCTTATCGATTTATCAGTTTCGTTTCGTTATTTATCGATCGACGGGTGTTTACTATAATAACGAAATTAATTTGAATTTGTATTCTATAAGATTCTTATGAGGGACATCCTGTATTTAGCACATCAGTCGTATCATTATGTATGGCTTTAGTTATTCCCAAAATTCCGATTATTATGAAATTCGCGTAGCCCGAAGAGCTGGGGACCTGGCTTAAATAAGCGATTTACGCTAAAATAACGTTGACACATGACAGGCTGGTTCGCAGATGTCGCTTCTTCTTTATGTAGATTCGCTCTCAGCGTTACCCTTTCGATTATTCCTTATTTGAAAGGATCGAGGAACGAGTCTACATTGTTGCAAGAATAATTCCAGTATTACAAACTGAGTAATTAGAGTAATTACTTTAGAAATACGGAGAAATTTACTCGACGAACTTTCCGGAATCCTTTCGAATTCGCTACACTACAATTACGTTTTAATGCGAACGTATTTTACGTACGAATCCTTCTCTAAACAGGTGACGATTTTCAATTACTTTTGAAATTGTTCCTCGAAGTATCTACTACGTTTCGAATGTAATTGTTATATGAAGATGAGTATCTAAAATTGAATGGGATTTAATTAAAATAACTACCGAATTTCCAGCACGGGTTAATTAACCGATTATTGTGAGAAATGAAAACTCGACGTACGGCCCTCGTAATACTTAAAAATTTCTCATTTCCCATCTTTGGTCGGGCGCGGAGTAGAAACCTTCGAAGAGGTGTGTTTTCTTCTACGGTAATTTGTTGGCGATCCTGAAAGGTTTGCTTAACCCGAGATTAAAACTAACTGATAATTACATAATAACCACGTTGGTAAAGCTGGCAACTGCTGTTGGGCCATTAATAACGGCCAAAGAGACCGTTTAGTAATTTATTTGTTCAATTACTGACCCATAACAATTAAAAACCGGATTTGTAGAAGGCGATGCAATCGATGGTACTTTTTTTTTTGTTATTTAATTTTCGATTTCAATTTTCTCTGATTCAATTGCTGGCGTATGTGTGTGTGTGTAATAACAATTACTAATGGGTTGTATTTCATAAAGATGAATATAATTTAAAATAATCCTTTTAAGCGCACTTTAATGGAATAGAATATTAAGGACAATTTTAACCATATGAAAGTCAATATTTGATTAATTTTTTAGGGAATTACTGGACACAAAAAGTGTACTTTTTAACGATAGAATTAATGAATTATTTTATCAGCAGGTAAAGGTAATTCAAAACCGAATAACTTTTCCAATTCCACCGCGTTATTTCTGCGACTGTACAAGCGAATATTGGTCACCTGAAACAACATAATTATTAGTATAATCGATGTTTCGGATTTATTGCAGTCCGATATCGTTGCAGTCACGTTCGCTAGTATCGAATGGTCGATTCCTCCGCGTCCCGCCATTATTTTAAATATTTAACAAATGGCACTAAAAAGGAAATTAAAAATTCGATTCCTGCAGGCTAACCCGAGACGCGAATTAAGCGACTAGATGGTTATATATACAAAAAAACTCATGATTATATTCTCTTAATTCACACTCATTTATAGAAGAAAAAACAACCAAGGTATTCATGCTCGTCTAATAAGATCCAAATTAAGCCCTCCGCATTCCACGGGCGTCCTCTAAAAAAAAGCCATTATTAATATTTTGACTTATGACATAGTCGGAGTCCGGCATTATCTGTAATCTGAAGCCTCTGAATTACAAGAATACCCCAACTATTATTCTTTTGCTGGCCGAGGCGGGATTATGAACACGTATACCGGAGTTAGGTGTAATATTTTCTTCGCGCCCCCCGTCGGTATTTGTGTGAAGTGATAATATACAGGGCGTCCGGCGCTATTATATCATACTTCGTAAATAAGCGATCGGAGATTTATCAGAGGTGAATTTAGATTCGATTATAAGCGCTTATTCACCGGGAAGATTCCTTTACTTATTCAAATAGTAGATATTCTCGGTGTGGGTGTATTAATACTACAAGGTAATTAAAAAATTTTGAGGAATGTGAAGAGGTAGGGAGGAAAATCACTAAATAGATAATAAAAGGATCCTATTAAAACTTTAAAATTCCTTGGCAAAAATCTATTAAATTCATTGACTGTAAAGTGTAAATAAAATGACATTTTTTTTGTAACAGGAATCAAAATAAAAATCAACAAACCATAAACATTAACGAAAACTCAGCCGAGCGGCCGAAATCTCATTAACAAACGAAAAACAACGAAACTTATCAGCTTGTAATTGTCAAGGTATCGGCCTTACAGGCGTTGTATCGCTTGAAATGTGTGATAGCACCTTTTAAACAAGTCATTAAACAAGAAAGGATTAAATTACGAATAGAACGTGATTTCGAACGACCGTTGAAAAAAAAAATAAAAAAGAAGAGGTAAAGTTCGACTAATTTATGCGCCGCTATCCGAACCTCGTAACAAAATAGGCCGATTTTATTATGTAGGTAAAAGAATTTTATTGTCCGGAGTTTTTTGAAATACATCTCAAAACTTTAAATTGTTTATTTATTCCCAAGAATAATAGTCTACAATTAATTGGCCTCAAAGTATACTCGGCACATTAGCTTTTAAAATTTTAAAAAACAAATAGAAAACCGTAACATTTCAATCGATCGTTACATCGAAAACTATACAAGACTTTCAATACCGTCGATTGGATTTTTTTTAATTATCCCTCATTCATTTTCCCAGTTCTCACGATCTAGAATTATCTCTCTCCACCTATAAAACGTTATCACAATACCAAATTATCATTTACCGCAGCAGAGCGAGTGGAAGAGATCGATTTAGAGCGAACTTCCAATCGTTTCGTTTCTAGCATTATCTCATTAAATGCAATTACGTTTTTTCCCCGCCGGATCATTGTGAAAGGACCAATTTAATGTTTATAAACACTTCTAACAACTACCATAACCTTTAATTTAACAGATCTAACGCAATATTCCACGTAATTGATTATTTTCTCGTTTACTTATTTATTGATACAACAATTACCGCTTTTTTTTAATAGCTATACAACGGTCTAACATTAAATTTAATTTACTATAAATTGTTCTATATAAGTGTATTGAAAAAGATTTCAAATTTTCCCTAAAGATTGCAACGTTGCCAAGTTAATAAAAAAAGTCGGCGTTTTAGCGAATATTAATTGGTGTTTATATAAGCAACACCATAATAAATCCGGATGATGAGGTAATTAATCGAAATCGATAAGCTATAGAGAACGATAGGAGGGAAGAATAATAAAATAAAATAAAAATAAAAAAAAAGAACAGGCCGAAACGTAAACACCTGATATCCCCCCAATATCGTTAACAAATGGCCGTGGAGGCATCAAGGTGGGTAAAATAGCGACGAGTCGACAATTACACTCTGACGTCGACCATTAATTATAACCTAACCTGTGGTTAGGACTTAACAAGCTGTCACAAGTAGATTGTTAGCGTTTTATTTATGAGAATTTAAACGCAGGCTCTAGTGCCCGTTCAAGACGATGAGGCTAATACGGACGAGAACAATATCTTCACAATTTTATTATCCTTATATATATATATATTTTTTTTTAATAAATTAATAAACGTTTAAACGTCGCGTCGCTTCGAAATGATGATGATGAGTGTCTCGATGTGAAAATTCGGATAAATTGTTTTCTTCGAATACTCTTCATACAACAAATCATTCTTCTTTCTATATAGGCTTCATCTGCACGAGTAGGATTTTATTTCTATATAAATATCTATGTATATGTTATATAGAGTTAAGTTTATATAGTACTATAGGTATAGTGTGGTGTCTCAATCTCGGCGTGGTCGTGTCGTAACACCTATACAATGTACGATTACAATGAAGTTCAATTTAATTTCTGTATCATAGAGAATTTACACAACAGCTAATAATCCGTGAAATATATTACTCCCTTTAATTTGTCGAACGTCATTTCGGTTAATGCTTGTCTAATTCTCAGAAGAGATAAATAAAACCGTCCCATAATACGTCCGAATGGGATTATTAAAAGTGCTCGAACGTTATAAACGGAACATAAACTCCTGAATATGTTAATAAAATTACATATAAAAAAAACAGTATTCGGAGTTACTTATTTCTTTTTTTTTTCGTTGGGTTCCAGTGTGTACCTTACCTTCGGTAATATATCACGGGAATTTATGCGTTTTTTATTGATGTAAAATCTCGATTAAATCCGAATTAAATGTCTTAACGGTCGCGCGAAGGAGTAGACACTCCCTTCTTCTCGCCGGTTTATATACTGCAGAGGACGCTGTAAAAACTATATTATCACTTCGAAGATGCCAGCGGGAGTCCTGACAAAATACGCTTCGTCCTAGAATCGAGCCGGCACAAAAACGAATGATGTCTCTTTTTTATATTTTCTGATTTAAATTTTCTCCCTTCGATTCTACATCGTTTTAATCGATCGTATTAATCTGTAAACTTTCATTAAATCGAATTTTGACTATAAAATGATAGAAATCTTTCGCTCAATTGATCACAATCTAACACTAAACGCCAAGAAATAATTCCTCCAATTATCTAATTAAATTTGGGAATGTAATGTCAAGACTATTAAAGTGATTGCAATTACTGATGTGACATAAGTAGCATTGATTTTAATAGGTTATATGATATTCTCAGCGAAAATAAACGCACACCTTGTTGTATAACAACGCTAATTGATTGTTTCAAATTATTTTATAATCGCTCGCTGGGAAACATGATAAAATGCGCGATATGCTCAAACGATTGACGTGTTATTTACAGTGTAAGTGACAATAAAAAAAAATATCTCGCCGGTAATTAAGAGGAAAAAATATCTATGAGTAATTAGATTGTCGATTTCATTGTTGTTAATTATAGATCTCGCGTTGTAAATTGTAAATTACTCGAGTCGTTTGGAATTTTTTTTGATATGTTATCAGATAAGTTGGTGTAATTATGTGAAAATTCCTGTATTGAGGAAAAATGATGGAAAATGCGATTTAATAAAATTCTTTTTATTCTATAATTACAAGTTTTAAGTAGGTACTTAAGTACATACAAACTGAACATATTTTGCAATTTCTACAAGTTTTAGGTACTTCGAATTCATCAGAATAACGTTTCCCTTAAGAGGTATTTACAATTTTTTTAGCGAAAAAAGACAAATAATAAATAATTTTTGGGATTTTATTTTCGCTATTAATTGTTAAATACATCCCAGGGAAGACTCTCTACTATTATTGAACCAATACAAGTTCTCTTATTATTCAAATACCTACGTATTATTGATATAATTTTTGATAAATCAATCGTAATTAACAAAATAATTAGACATAAAAAAACAATCATGCCAATATTTATTGTGATATTACAATAATTTTTTAATACTGACTAATTGAGAATAATTATGTTTTACGCAAATACATCTGGGAAGCAAAAATTAATCAGACGTATAGGCTCTTATAAATAATTTATAAACTTGTACAAATTTTATGTTTGTAGGTACAATAGAAATTTTGTAAGAGAACGTTTATTAGATCTAACATTCTGATGAAATAGGTATTAATATGAACATTACGAATGCATACAAGTACAAAAAAAATCATACGTAACTCAAAACAAAAACATATATTCACACTTTTCGTTTTCGTTTTTTTATATTGTGTTTTATCCGTAGATATGTTAAAATAGTAAAAAATGTTTATGTACAATCATCACAGAAATTAAAAGTTTCTTTTCATGTACTTATGGTATCTCATTTTTCCCAAATCCAATCGATTTGGGATCATTTCTTTGTGACCTAATATTTTTTTAATTAACTCTATTACAGTTTTTTACAACTTATTTGCACTAATTTTTGACGAATGATTAAACAATAAACTAATTTAGAAGTACGGTAAGAAGAGTGCTTAAATTATTAAAAAAATATTAGGTCACGGTTTCATATCAAATTCGATTTTAAATTAAACAAAATGTTGATAAATTTAATTTTCTGTTTTTCACGTTGTTTTTGTAAATTCGAATTCGTTATTGAAAGTACACTCGTTTCGAATTCTTATAATTAAAAAATAATACATACAGTGACGACCAAAATACTGTTATATACAGGATGTCCCCAAACATGATATAGAAGGATAATTATGAAAGTCATCGTAATATTGCTGATTTTATTTAGTTTGGGACAGCCCGTATTTAATGCTAAATTTCTAATAAAAATAGACTTTAAATAGTTATTTTAGGATTGTCTGGATATTGCCATTGTTTTCCTACAACAAAATACATTATCAAGACACAAAAAAATTATCAAAATTGTCGAGTATTTTGACACTGCACTCTAAACACAAAGACATGCCACATTGGGTAAATTAGATTTAAGGAACAACTATTGGTCCACACTGTACATAATTTAATATACTATAATGAATTGACGCGCAAAACCAAACGCGCTTCCTCTCACAGTAAAAAAAAATAGTCAAAAAGAAAACACAAATACTTTGAGACCTAAATTATATACAACAAAAAAAAAGGATAATAAATATATAATTTCATAAAGGAAATAAATAACTATGTACATTTGATAATTTTCAAAACTACTATAACAAGACGAATTTCTCTCATTCCTTCGAATCCTTTGAAAATTGGCACTAATAACAAGAAGAGTTTGGCACGCAGAATTGGCACTAAAACGAACCGTCCGTTTTTTCCTCGGGGTTATTGCAACTCGGCATCGATCCGACTTCTCCCAAAATTTAATTTACACATAAATTATATGTACAGACAAAAAAAACCTCTCGCCGACGAGAAAAGAAAACTCTCGCGAGGAATCGCAAAATCGATATAGTCATGTCCCATCGAAATTCCCGATTCCCGACACCTCTAGGTCTCACTTTCAACGTCACTAATGCACTCGTCCTCCATGTCCATGTCTATGTACTCCCCGTACTCGTCCGATCCCTCCTCTTTCCATTTATTTATCTGGGAACTGTTTTGAGAGCCGTTCTGCGAATGCGGCGATCCCGATTTCTGCCCGTTATTCGTCTTCGCCTCCTCCTCCTGCTGCATCCTTTTGTGCTTCGTCCGCCTGTTCTGGAACCACACTTTCACCTGCAACAAAACAAAAACATCTCCTTCAGAACGTTTTAATTCAATCGAAAAAATGGTGGAGGAACCGCGCGCATCCACCATAATTTAAAAAATTTTACGAACGAAGTCGATAAATAGGAATCGATTAGAATGAAAGTTTAAGGAGCGTCCCTCGACGGGCGTCGCGGCGCCCTAAAGCGCGATAATCGCGTAGGCGAAACGAGTCTCCCGCCAAGATGGCGTTAAACGGTTGGGGCTCCCCCAGCGCCAATAACATTCATCGCGTCTTCCCTTTTGTAATTGTCCCCGCGATCCCTTCCCGATGGGACGGGGCGTCCCCGAGAGGTCTCCTCCGTCGGGTTTTTTGTTTTTTTTTTGTTTCCCTATCCGGCGAAATTGATATAGTTTGATTTCGAAGGGGACGCGCGCACGCGCTGTGCTCTCTCCATCGACCGATCTCTACGATTACAATGGAATTAACGGTTCAAATGAGAGAGTTATCGCGCGATAAATATTATCCTCTTATATAATAATTTCCCAATCAACGACCGCTCAGTCAGTTAGTCGCTCTTGCAACTTTATATATTAGCTATAAATTCGTTCCAATTATTTACGTTATTTCCATTAATAAAACGAAAATATTTCATATACCAAGTACAAGTATAGGTATTTAAACAGGATGTATTAATTGGATTTAATTTTTTAATATTCAATACGCTAACGAATCATGACATACCTGTGGGTCAACGACAGTATTAGCGATATGCTGGTAAATGTAATTACAATATATCATTATATTTCAGTTGGTGAAAGAGCTGCTGACAAAGAGTTCTTCCATATTTCAGCTATTTATTCGAGCAGGGAGTTATTGTGGAAGGGGAAAGATGTAGAAACAAGTCATGGTTTTAAATGAACGTTATTATTGCGTATCGCAATTCATGATCGTTTTATTGAAGGAGGTATTTAAAAAATGGGAAAATATCATGGGAATACATTGGGAATGCTTCGAGTGTGCATTAAAGGGTTACGATAAAGGAGTTGTAGAAGTGCCATTGGTGCACAATGCATCATAAATCATAAATTATAAAGAATGTCGCTCTGAAGAAGAAACGTGATGTTTGGAATATGATAAATATACCATATACAAATATTTTTTAACTAATTAATGCAAAAATTATATTCAAACAAGCAACAAACTCTAAAGTAAAATTTATTTAAATTGTTATTATCTGACACACATTTCTGTTTCTCATTTTATATCTTCAATTATATTTGTCTCTTTGGGATAAAACATGTACATAGCTATTAAGTACGGGTAATTTACAGCGCATATAACCTTCTGTTTGCTTTTACATTTTACATATTTTTAGTATAGGTATAATAACGTTCGTACCTATTTAATAAATAAGTAGATATAATTTATTTTCGAGGCTTTAATGCCACTTAATCACCTCACTAATCAGCGTCTAAATTGGTCCATTAGTTTATGGCTAACTGGTGGTTAATAATAAAATATCTTGTATAATTTTACTTTGTACGGCCAGATGTTAATGTTTACTTGCTAAGTGTGCAGAAATTAATAAAAGATGTAATTTTGGTGTAATTAAATAATTTATATCACAAGATATAATGAATAATTTCTTGTTATTGATAGATTGCGTTAATAAAGAAGTTAATTGCTTATATAAATAAAGGCTTAATTAATGTTAATCTGTAACAAAAAAAAACAATCTAAATGTTCTACACGTTTGTATGTTCACACACATTACAGTCGTTAAAATTTATACCAGGTGTTGTCATTCACCCTTCCAATTGTATATTTAAATTTATAGCTGATTTTTAATAGACCAGCAACCATTTTGAATTTAAAATTCAATTAAATAGTATAAAAAAACAGGAGAATTTTAAATAAATTCGATATTAATTAGTAAATAAATAATTTACAGACGCGAATTATTTCGAATATAATTGACATAAATATGTGGAACGATTTAATATGTCATTATTATTTATAAATTATGTTATAAACGTTTAAATTTTCGATAGGTGTAACTTTTGTCAGGTTTAAAAATGGAAATAAATTATATGGCTAGAATGATGTTCGGCAAAATATATATTTTCGACTGTAGTAATTTGTAAATAAATTTACATAAATAAATAGCTATAAGATTTGAATGAAGAAGAATCGTTCATTCATTATTTTTAATAACTCGAAATGTTCTACTAATTGACTCTCTCTATACAAAATGAAGAATTTTAATTGAACGTAAAATTTATAGGACTGCTATGCAAACTTTTGAGAACGTGCAAGATTTACGCCTTTTCAGCACGTAGACAGATCAAAATGTAATTTATCTATTGCCCTGATTATGAAAATATCATTGACTCGAGATTTTTTTTTTAAATAAAATAAACTATACAAATATATTATCCCAATAAATCCGAAGTTTATTCAGCGCGACTTTAATTAACTCCTCCGGTACATCCCGTGACACAAAGATAGCCCATATAACTTTCATTGTAAATCTCATTTGTTGTTCTCGAAACGAATATAAAAACTATTATTATACGACCATCGTAAAACTCGAACGATACCGAACTGTCTTCGGTTCTTTCGCTTTTACGACGAATAATCCGATGATATCGAGAAACCTCCGACTTTAATAATTGACGAAACGATTCGCCCAGCCATTTATAAAACAGATGAGGTTAATTAAAGTTATCCCCCCGGTCGATCTTCCCGTTTCTATCAGTCATCGTTCGTCCGCCATGTTTCGTAACAACTTCGCTAAGTAGGATGCCGTCTGATAACCTCTCTCAATGAACCTTCGCTGATGTTTCGCCAATTTCTTCGGCTTTGTTTTACTGTTTCGCGCGTTTTACTTGTCTCACAAACGGCCGGTTTCATTACCTTTACTGTTAAATTAACCGAAGATATCGCTTGTACAATGTGAATGTGAGTATAGATTGGTTGTTGAAACCAGTTAAATTAGCGCTGTTTTTTCGCTTGGGAATTAATCAAATATCCTGGTTTATATGTATGTATATAGGTGGGGTATTTCATTATATACGAAAATAATCGTTCGGTTTTAATCCTTTAATACCCGAACGGAAGGTTCGGGATTGGCGATTTGCGAATGGAAAATAAAAAAAAAGGTCGCCAAACGCACGCGGGGCCCTTTTAATAGATTTAACGATTAAAAACTCAAATATAATCCGATCGTACGTATACTGTTTACGTTTCATTAAAATACGCAGAGAAAACTTCCAATCACACGTTTTCAATTAAGAATACAAACACGGCCCCGAATCGCGTCACGAAACCTTTTTTTTAATTTTTAAATCGTTTTTAGTAAATTTTTGAGGAATTATATACATGCACAGCTGTATAGTATAGGGTCAAAAATTATCCACCCTGTGTATGCATACATGATAAATATTTCTTAAACGACAAATAAGAAATTTCCTCCGGTCATCCGAAAACAAGTCTATTATAATCTGTCGGGGTTTGTTCGTTTCGCTTCCCGACAGCGAAAGGTCCCATTGTCGATCATTCTCTCTTCGAACTTCCTGAAGCCATCATCGCAGAAATAACTATATTTACCAGTTTCTTTTCGAGCCATGAAATCTCCAATAAATCATATTTAACAAAACCGTCCGATGTGCATTTAGGCGGGTCGCTCGGCAAAAACGATATATGCAAATATATCGCATTGAAAGGGGGCCCCCATACAGTCAATTTAACAATAAAAACTTTGACAAGCACCAACAGACACACCCACCGCTGCTGACTCCAATTCACAAGTCATTAACCAGTTGACAAACGACCGGCTTATGTATATGCTGTATATAGTGTATATAACTTTATATATTTCCCTTGTATATTATTTATTATTCCGAGTATTTCGCATTTTCGCCTATAATAAAATCGACGGCGGAGTTTTTCATGTTTTCCGGCTAAATCCGGTCGCGAATCGACCGTTTCCTGTTGAAATTCCCGGTTTGTTTCGCAATTTGAGCTTGAAATCGACGCGAAAAATATTTCTTTGTGCTTGAAAAACGCACAAAACTCGACTCGAAGTACCCTTTATAGATAACATTACCATTGACCCATATTCCTATCAGTCGCATTATCTCGACTAATTTAGATGATTAATCAAGAGGCGAACCAGTTAGACTCGCGAGCGATATCTCAGCATAGCGATCTGCCTGATCGAAAGAGAGAAAAAACCCATCGCAAGGCATAAGGGCAGGAACGGCCATTTATATAACGCTAAATCGGCTCGGCAACGTGCCATTAAATTATTAATTTTCGAGCGCGTTATGTTATCAATACTATTAATTAGAAGGAAAATGAATAAATTTTTGATCGAAGATGCCTATCTCGCTTCTTCGGCATGCACTCCCGGAGCCTCGGGGCTTACTGCGTACCAACCTGTCAGATCTTAACGGCATAATAAATAAGTGGTGAAAAAAAAATTAAAGTAGATAAAAAAAATAACCGGAGACGACGAGAGAGGAATTGTCGATAAGGATCTTTTCGCTGGCGCGATTCGATGTAATTTTGGACAATACCTGTGTACGGTTAATAATCGTTTTTCCGCGAAGCTGTTACTAATATTTTATTCATTACATTTCCTCTTAATCGAGAGAAAACTTCAGAACTTTGGTACAAGTCTCGCGAGAGATAGTTGCGAGGAACAAATCGCGCTGTTGTTATTATAGGTTTTTTTTATTTCACAATTTCCAAATGCAGGTAATTAAAGAAAGTTATGTTTATGATAAAAAAATTATCAATACAAAAACGTTGTTTCTTAAAAATGAATAGAATAACGGAAACGGTTCTTTAATAAACTGCTCCACAAAAGTTAAGGAAGTTCGCAAATTTTGCGATTATTTTAAAAGTTACAGAGTTTTTGATCACCAAATTTTCAAATATGCGAAATTAAATGTTTTCTCTCATATCTACAATTCATACTAAATTTGGGGAACAAAAAAACCTGCAACTTTTAAATTAATCTCAATATTTGTGAACTTCCTTAACTTTTGTGGAGCAGTATATTAATAAAAAGTTTCATCGGCGCTATATTGAAAGCATTTTTTTTAATACTGAAGAACTTTTTGCCTAGTATTTACCTAGTTTTTTCTTTCTGTATAGATTCGAGCTCGAGTTTGTATTCTTTATAATAAAATTGCCAATCCTCAGTTTGCAAAATAGTGTAATAGATTGATTTTCGCGAGGTTTAAATGCAACTTTACCGATCGCATTGTTTATATTTAGTGTAATTTTCGTCCGGAACGTGAGGCATATGCTAGGCAGATCCTTCGCGTGCACCGAGAAATGAAAAAAAAAACGACTTCACAAATTACAGTCTCTGATGGAAAAAATTCACTAAACTCCGGTTAATTTATGGGTAAGTAGAAAATATACTGCCGACTCTCACGTTCATGCAAAATAAATGGGGAAAAAATCGTATTTCCTACTTGTTATTGCAACCGAAAGCTTTTCTTTTAGAGTCTATAGAGAATTTTAAATTAAACTAAATTCTACTTAATTCGGTTATTAATAAAATTGTTCCGCTTAGTGAACGTAAAAATTCTGAATTGTATCAATAAATAATAGAATAATTTAGTTGAATTGCAACAGTATCATCTTCTGATTATTTAACGATAAAAATTAGGAAAAATTCCCAACCATTAAAAGAGTAGTAAGTAATTCGTGCTTATTGTCCGGAGGATATTTCGCGCCCAATTGACCTAAATATAGGATAAAAATTTACTAGGAACTGGAAAGTTTTCCGCTTACCTGAGTTTCTGTTAGGGATAACGACTGCGCCAATTGCTTCCTCTCGGCTCCCACCACGTAGTGATTCTTCTCAAACGCGTGCTCTAATTTGAGCAGCTGCGACGGACTGAACGCCGTTCTTATCCTCTTTGGTTTCCTGAAAGGTTGGAGCAGGAATCCGGGAATGTCGGGACCTGGAAAACGATCAGTTTCATTAACTAAAATCGTGTTAACTTTCCGGCATTTTTACTGGAGGTAATAATCTTGCAGGATGCTAATTGACCGGAAAACCCAACCGAAAATACAATGGGAATGTGAATTTGTTAACAGAAGTTTAATTAGGAACGGGTTTTAGGAGGCGAATTATCGGAACCGTTAAAAAAATTTACGGCCCCATAAACGCCCATTTATTGTTTCGGAGACTTATTAAAAGCGACTTATTAAAATATCTATTCATTTTTTTGCCTCTTCTAATTAGAAATTAATGCTAATTCACTTGTTATGCTCCGCATGGGTTTATTTACGACGTATAGCCTCTATACTCGAATAAGAGGAAGAAAAAAAGAATTAACTAGCGTTCGGATATTAATATAAATTATGTTTTAATTGCGGTTATTAAGACATTTTGTTTTGGTTAAAGTCGTCGGAATGCGGCCGTAAAAGTTACACCGTAAAATCTCGATAAGATTCGAAAATAAATAAGAATTTAATATTCGACGGCAAATAGTTCTTGACGTTTATTTAAACATTTACGAGTTTCGCCAATCAGTATTATATAAAGTGTCTTTTTTCCCGAACGTTTTAATTACGTTAAATTGGTTGTAAATAGATGAATAATTTCGCGTATATGTGTTATAATTTTATTACAATTTAATCGCCGTTAGAATTTAATAAATGAGAAAACCGAGAGATCAGAGTTCGATTAGAAATAATTGTATTGAATTTAATTGGATACTTGAAATATTTTTTACTGGATTATGAAGACAGTAAAGGTTTTCCACATATTATTTCTAAATATATTGAACATTTAAATATCCAATAAACCGTGCAATTCATGTGTGATTAACATCAGATTCTTGGGATTCAAAGTACCGGTCGTATTATCCGCAAAATTATATTTAATTGTACGAAAACAGGTGTAGAAATTTTCATTAAAATCGACAAAACAAAGGAACACGCCGATAATAATTTATTTATTTATCGCGGAGTCTCTCGCAGCGATAATCCAATTTGGAGTTAACAAGTTATTTACAGACACCTAGTAGTTTCGTAAACAACAATTTAGAAAAGAGTTAAGACGGCAATAAAGCGGAGATCGTGAGCGCGATTATCGAAAAATATTTCACGAAGTCTCACCTACAACAGGCCACGAAAGTCATCATTTCAATTCCAATGATATTAATTAATTTTACTGTATATGTATACGAAAAGCTTATCCGTTCTCCCCGTGAATTTCCAACGACTATAATTTTCATTGTAGCTATTATTTACAATTTTTTTTTTCTAACAAATCTATAGTTAAATTCCAACACAAAAATCACATGCACTACAATGTGTATAAATAAATGTAGGTATTAAGTAAATATTTTATGCCTATTCAATCACAATAATAATAGCTTGTGAAATTTATAGGTAATAATTAGCGATAATTAATTTTTATTCAAAACAAGCTAACGTAAATTATGTTATGTTAAATAATTATCAGTTGAGCAAGAATAATTAAAAATTCAACATATTCCAACGATTCTTTAACCGTTTAAGCGAGATACGTTCATAAATAACCAGACTCCTAAGTAATTATCAAATCTATAAATAATTAATTTGCGATCATTATTACTATATTATTTATACACTATCTACTGTCGTTTTTATTTGTATGATGTATGTCGTTCATTATCCACTAATAAGTACTAATTTATTATAAATTATCATGGTCAAATGGTATTATAAATTATTTTAATTAATCTCAACAAAACGGAAAATAAGATAACATTGCCTATATAGTTACATAAAAAAATTAGACTGTGTATTTAATTTTATTTAAATAGTATCTACAAGAGCTCTGTAATAGCTAAATAATTTATTTAATTTTTTCTCTATTCTTAAATCACGAATTATTTAATCCACATCCTCAAAATCAGAAATAATCCGTTATCGTTTAATTATCATTTCAATAATTTGATATAATTTAGAGCGATTACCTCGTACGTAACGACGTTAAACCGCTAAATGAAGATGTAAAGCAACAGAAAACAATTTGTAGCCATTTGTTAGCGATCGTTCCGTATTCAGGGCTGTTTTGCATACGAAAAATGCAGTCGGTTCGGTTCGGAGCTACAGAGACCATTAAAACAACCAAACCAGAGGCGCCCCAACCAATTTATACAACCCATTTTTTATTGTAATTATTTCTTAATTGGTTCTTTTAATTACATCATTGATGGCTCTTTTGGATGTATTGATTTAGTAAAATGTATCCTAGTTATATCCAGTAGATTGTGACAGGTTAAACGACTATAATCCAGGAAGCGCCATTGACTGACTAATATTTTTTTTATTTGTTCGATTATAGTCGAATGTTCTCGGTTGTTACGCCATTGAATTCAAACGCAACAGAACGAAAACTGGCCGTAATTATCGGCTGCAAGGCGAATTATTTATCCCTTATCTACATAACTAATTGCACACAAATAAACTTTGTAATTAAGGCTTTGTTGCGAATTTGTTGCGAAAATCTCCGGCTTTATTGTATAAAAGGTGTAACTGTAAACAGGTCGTACGAGTTTCGTTAGTTAATCGATAATTATCCGATTGATTATTGATTAATTTTCGAATTTATTTACAAGCTGTACAAAATTTTCCCAAAACATAATCGCGCATCATATAAAAAATAAAGTTCCAAACAGAACATTAAATACAATAATCTTCCACATCTATATCTGGATATATCTAATTTTCACGAGGGACAAAGCCCGTCATATCATGGCTATACCCCCGTCATTCAAACGTCTCTTCCACATCGGACGCGATAATAAAGCGGCTTTTTTTTTAGAACATTTTATTTTAGTCCTTTTTTAGAAATAAACTTGATCCCATTCGCACCCTATAGAGCGACGCGACGCACCCTAACAAGATCTCGATTGACTCTTGAATTGTTTAATTTAATAATGGCCTTCGACAATGGGCCCTAATCTAGTTTCACGCCCCTTAAAAAGGGACCCGTTGTTACGCAATCACCAGACCGTAAATTTAACGCATACTCTATATAAAAAAGAGGCCATAATGCTTTTAATTCTTTTTTATACATATATAGACGCGACCCGGGAATATAAAATGGAGCAGATATTACTTTATATAAATTAATACGCTATTCATGTAGAGATTTATTTAATTATAATTTTTAGGTATTATCTGATAGTTACACAATTAGGTGGTATTTGTGGATGTATGTCGAAGGAAACAGCATCGCTTAAATTAAAAAAAAATCTCTACCTACCTACAAGTTAATTTCAGGTATTATATTACACAACTTGAGCTCGATATAAAGCGTATAGAATTTTTATAATTCTCGCCTCAGAAAAAAAAAGGAAAATGGCCTCATGGCGTGAGCCGGAGTTCGGGTCAAGTGGCAGGCCCATGATGAATGGACATCCAAATATTTATTATAAGATTGTTGCGTTCGAACTTTTCTTTCTTTATCTGCCCACTAATCGACGGTAATTTGTTTTCGTTCACGGCTCAATTTCGGGGCGTTTGTCAGCTTTTGTGCTTTTTTTCTAACTCTCACTAATTTATATATTTTAATTTTTAAATTCTCGGAACACGACGAAGAGGAACGCGCCTCGTCGAACTGAATTAATAGCTCGAATCGAGCCGGAAATTGCGCAAATTAGTTCATAGAACAACGAATGATTACTATCAGAAATTTTATTCCAATGAAATTTGTAAAATAAAGGGTTTAGAAAGTCCTCCGATGTCCTAAAAAGAGTCTTTAAAACAATTACCTTCCTATACAGCATCCACTTAAATTGCCAATAGATAAATTATTCTAAAAGCTTTATAACAAATTGCTTCAATCAAGAGAACTTTTCGAACGAATGTTCGATATGGAGTATCTAATATACCTATAATTTTTAAGAAGGTACCAGCTCAATTTGTTGCTAATACTGTAATAATAAGGCACGCCAGTACTCCTGCAGCAGTCATATATAAGTACCTATGGCTTTTCCAAGTAATGAATGCTTCGTGCATTGCATCACACAGGACAGTATTTATTATTTATATAGCCTATAAGCGCCCAAATATCTATTTATAAATTTGTTAAACTTAGTTGCAAAAAAGTAGGCAGTATTTAAACGGTTTCTACCCCTATTAGCGCGTTTTACAAGCGTATATAAAAGTTGGAGTAATCTAAAATTATGTGGGTAGAAAAGCTCGCGTTTGTGATGTAACAAAATTAAATCTACGAATTAATCTAAAAATGAAAAGAACGCGATTTCTCGGTATAAAATCGGCAGGTGCATCGGTAATTCGAGACCGTCTAAAAGCCGCCCCTGTGTCGACCTTATGTCGGTACCAGACTAGGTACACACATCGCTCTATCACCTCCACTATATACGATAGCAATCGAACGAGCTCTAACTCTAATGGCGAGATATCACGCGATATCCGCCCTAATTGACTCGTGAAATCGCCAACACCGCAAACACCCATCCGTTTACACCCCGCTAAAAAATCGTTTTTTTTTTTTTTCGCTTATTGTTACCTCTTCGTTACTTAATTCGCGCTTTATTCGTCCTTGTGTATCGAGTCCTGGATGTGTAATTACCGCCTATGATGCTTGTGTGGTTTGTTATAAGGGCGTAAATGGTGGTAGTTTATTAGCAACCTGTGTGCATTTTAATTCGCTTTTAGAAAAAGCAAATTTTATTAACCGGGGAACTTTGGCGGGTGCTGAGCAAAAGCGTTGTTTTTTACATAATATAGGAAATAATTATTGGACGTTTATATCGCTTATACGATTGGGGTGCTACAATCGCCAGATGAGTCTAATTAAATTACATAATTGCTTCAACTATAACAGAAGTTTAATTGTCCGTTACACAAAGCAACGGTCGGATTGTTAATTCGTAATTAATTGTTGTGTATAAGGCACCAAAATTTTGGTATATTGCAAAGTTTTCCACCTAAACCTTGCAATAACCATCATCTTACATTTTCGTTTGACTCTAATTGTTTTTAATAATAATTTAAATAATTCTAGTAGATAATAATATGCGTTGTTAGACAACACGTTCCGTGTGGAATTAACGAACGTTGTTATTATTACAAAACATTTTATAAACTACATTTTATTCCGTAAACGCACAAACCCGGTATATAATTAATATAGGTAATTGTTCAGAAGGTGACGGGCGAAGGTTAACTTTGATGTATAAATATCGTTTCGAATTACACCAGGCCTCATCTCAACTCGACCATACATGATGTAGTATATTGGAAATCATGTTTTTTTGTTCGTTAATTAACTACTAACGTTTATTCGATTAAGGTAATGCTTAATTACAATCGAAATGTGATTATACTTCCTATATATTTATACACTAGATAATTAACTTGCCTTCGATTCTTTCTAAATATAAAAGGGTTGGATTTCTTAATCGTGATTTAATACCGCGTCGAATTACGAATTATGAACGATTTTTTCCGCCAAAATAGAAAGAACAGCGACTGTAATTACGGCTAATTATTTCTCCGACATTAAGAAGAGGTGTTTTTAAAATGTACTTAGCTCGCTTAATTGTTATATAAATGCGTAGTAGGTTATTATTCTGCTACGTAAAGCAGATGCTGGTATATATAACAAACAAAAAATTATATGGGTTTTTATAAGAATTAATAGCTTTCGAGATGTTACTGACGTTTAGGTAATTACCGAACGCAGAACGCCTGTGTATGATTTAAACGTTAAGATTACCTGTCGCGGTATTAACAGTTTATAAATACGATTAATTGCTAATTAATCAAGATCGTACGTCTAAATGTTGCCATTTAATACTTATGTGAAGATTTTTTTTTGATTCAGACTTACTACAACTTCTTCAATATTACATTTCATATGTGTATACAAAAAAAAACATTATAGGTTAACGTACGTACGTTAATTGTATACGTTAACTGTCGTTGTATTTATTATGCTGCTATTTTTATTATTATTTTTCGATTGAAATCTCCATTCAATCATGATTACCCGGTATTTTTGCGTTTTAATACAATAATATTCAATTATTCATGCCTATGGTGGAGCATTGTATAAAACAATAAATATTGTATAGTGAATCACAATGTTTGCGCTCGAAAAATTCGCCATACCGAGAAAGGTCATAATCTTTTTAAATGTTTTCCGTGAGCCGAATTTCGATAATAAATTAAATTACCTGCATTATATTGTTTCGAATAATATTGCATTTACTGTTATTCCTTAAATCGTCCATTAGCAATAATAAGTATTCACGGCGGTCAGCGCGCGTATTTACCGAGAAAATAACTCATAAGAATATACAGAGCGTTAGTTTTGTACGTGCACATTTTCGAAATAGTTTACCATCGACATCAATTTATTTAAATGGAGAATTATACATGAAAGTCTATCAGAAAATCAGTGATTTTTTGGATCAACTGTCCTGAATTCGATTCTGGTTAATAACAACTTCTGATACACCAATTTCCTGTTGGTCTTATTAAACACCGTGGAGAAAAAGGTGTGTAATTAAAAATGGAGGAGCAAAAATATTGAAACCAATTTTTCGTCGTGCCTTCGGGGTAAATATTCCGTTTCTTCGAGAAAGAAAAAACGCCTTCGAAGAATCGATATATCGAACATTCTACAGATAACAGCGACCTTGATCGAAAAAAAGATTGCTGAATTTTTTGTTATTTTTTCGAGTTACCAACGAGGAAATTATTTAAAGAGCTTCTAGAGAACAACTAGAAATATCTAAAAATTTACTACACAATTTATCTACTAATTCCAACCACCTTATAAATCTCTTTATGCACAGTTCTCTAACATTCTTAAATCATTCCTTATCATTCCGCAATAATCTAATTACCCTTAGAAGAATATAAAAAAAAAACGAAATAACGTAACTAATTGATTAATAGCATTTTTATTCCTGCGACGAAGAGGACAGGCGAAGAAATTACGAGGGTTTATCGCGTTCCCAACGGGCAATTATAAAGCAATGCTTGCATGCAATACGATCATCTAAAGGTATACATTTTATTTAAATAGCGCCGATGTGGAACGAGCGCTTTTTTTATTATAGAAAAGACGAACAGAAAAATAGGCTCAAATTATGATAATTCCCCGAGTTATATTAATAGTCGGTGATTACCGAGTATTTTGGTAAGATAGCGATCATCTGTGAGTGTATACCTTGAACGCTTGTAATTATTTACACATTAGCGATGCCGCTAATTATCATCTAACCACTCACCATATACTATTATTATGTTTTAGGTAGTGAAATTAATACTTTAATAACGTAATAGTCGTTCGAAAAGAAAAAGGGTACTAATTGATGGATTTAACGTTTCCTATTTTCGATTTTAACCCGCTCTCTTTCACCCAATCTTATAATTATGCAGTCGTTTATCTTACACCCAATTCAACTTAATTAGTGCTAATTAAGTAGTCATTAATTAAAGTTTAAGTTCTGGGAAGTTCTGGGAAGAGTTTTAACTCTATAGTGATAAGATTTATACCATTATAAAGTATATATAAATTGGTCGTACGAATTTTCTTTATTCGATTCGCTCTAGCTTCAATTACGCAGGTATAATAAAAATTTCGTTCTTTACATTCTCTTTTAATTCGTATCTTCGCGGGTATTTTTTTTTTCGAAGCAAATGATAACAGGTAAGTATACCTGCTCGGATCGACAGATGGTCGAAACAATAATTACACCACATCTAAAGTGAAATAACAAACGTATAATTCGCGGTGCACTTTAAACTAAATTGCACGTTGCAATTTTATGCAAATTGCCGAGAATTGACGCCAAGAGTGTTAAAAATTTCGAATAATTAATTGCGAATTAGCCGCTCGTCTGATACGAGTAACCGTTAAGCGTTAATTTGACCGTATTATTTCATTGCAATGAAATGTTTCACAAGTTTTTTTTATATAACATCAGACATTTTGTGTATAGATATCCCGGTTGAATCGGGCGTTCGATAGCCGGTCGGGTAAAGCGAGAAATAATGCAAATAAAGGGCAATTACAAACAGAAAAAAAAAAGAAATACATAAAGTCGATAAATAGAATAGAAATGCGTCGTTTGTATTCGTCGAGCGTGCGAACAATCGCGGGGATTTTATCATGCGAAAACGAAGCGTATTTTTCTATTAAAGGTTATTACCTTAGCGGAATTCTAATAGAAGATAAATTCGATCTTTCCAATTCGCTGATAGCGCGAACGCCAGAAGAATTGCAAATTAGATTGTGCAAACTGGACGCGGCATATACAGGATGTTCGATTGCGCTTTTCGCCATACTTTTGACACTTTTAAACCTCATTTACTCTGAATTTATTGATTGTAATATTATCTATGCAACGAAGGTTTATGCAGAATAACTTATTTTCAACACTTGTATCTATACAATGCTCTTTTTACTTAGTGAATTTATACATATATTGACTTAGTTTTAATCATTTTTATCAGCTCTTAATGACTCTATTTATTACATACAATTTAAGTGCTTTTTTACAAATTAACATACTCGGAGTTTACACAAAATTATTTATCCAAATTACACCTAATTACTGTCTAATTACAACCTAATTCCGCAATGGATTCTAATGACCATTCAACACATTATTTTTATACATATAACATTGAAGTAAAGTATAGTTAGGTAGTACATAAATCAACAACTTTGGTTTAATGAAATCTTTATTACATATTTAAAGAGTAAAAGAAGAGCATCGCCCATTGTCGACTAAATTAGCTACTATTGTTTTCGAGATTGTATCTTTTGTATACTGTGGGACTCACTGAATAGGCATTTAATCTCCTATTATTTAATGAAAAGTTTTTCTTGTATATGAAAATATACATCAATAAATAATGTTATTAATCAACTAAACCGGTAATTAAATAATACATAGTTTTAAATTATAGTAAAAAAAGTTTGTTTTATTAACAATCATGTGTATATATAGAGTGTAATTATTTGTTTAAATTTCTATAAAACTAGTTGAGATGATTAGGTATAATTAATTAATTAATGACTATTTACATCAGTGTAATTCATTCTTGTTTAACTCTTAATCACAAATAAGTTGAATTGGTAGTTATAGAGTAGATAAATAATATAGGAAACTAATAAATATATAGTGTAGAGTTTTTGAAAATAGCATGTTATTTTTATCCCATAACGAATCGTATAAATTTCTAATCATACATAAACTATACATATGTATTACTTAATTCTGTTTGTGTAAATATCGCTTTATAAAATCAAGTGAATTTTTATAACTAAACTGTTCCACAAAAGTTAAGGAAGTTCGCAAATTTTGCGATTATTTTAAAAGTTACAGACTTTTTAATCACCAAATTTGCAAATATGCAAAATTAAATGTTTTCTCTCATATCTAAGTGGATTTTTTGTCCCTACCTCTACAATTCATACTAGATTTGGTGATTAAAAAACCTGCAACTTTTAAATTAATCTCCATATTTGTCAACTTCCTTAACTTTTGTGGAGCAGTATATTTAAGCACGAGCCTATATTTACTAAAACCTATATGTATGTTTTTTCTCTTTAATTTTTAGTAGAAATTAATAAAGCTACTAACATTTTGAATATAACATCATTTTAGCAGGAAATTTTAGAACGATTTTGCCGGTTTCTCCGCAAGAAAATAAACCTACTATACAATCAGTATTCAGTACTGCAAAAATATCTCGACATGCACCGACTCGACTACCTCAAAAATACATCAAAAAATAAATCAACTCACCTCCAGGAAACCTATGTGGAAATATCCTCCCGTGCCTGGACATCAACCAAGGATACAAAGTATAGCTATCCCTAGGCTGCGCCTGCTGCCCCATCGACGCCGGATGCCCGGCGAAGACGCCGTGATGCCCGCCCGACAAAGCCGCCGCGATCGCCGCCCCCGAAAATTGGGCGGCCAGCGCGAACGGATGCTGATGCCCCCCACCGTGGCCGCCGGGCATCATCTCCTGCTGCATGAACGCGTTCTTCGCCTGGTGCACCATGCTCTCGTAGGTCGGACTCGGCCGGACCAGCGTGTGCGCCGGTATGCCCGGCACCATGATGGGCGGCTTCGGCGACGACGCGGGCGCCGGCGGCGACGGGCCCGGCGCCGCGCCCGGCTCGCTGCCCGGCGACAGCGGTCCCGAACCGTCCGAGTAGCGCGACGGCGATCGCTGCGGACTCGTCTGGCGGGCGCCGCCGACGATCGAATCGATCGAGAAGCCTATCTTAGGCTTCGAAGGCACCGCCACTATTGGTGTTGGTGCCAGAGGCATCATCGTTGGATTCGACGCGACGATTAAACCATTTAAATACGCCTGCATTCGAACGATCTGATCATCTCCATCAGCACTACTTCCATCATATTAGGTCCATCTATAATAGGCGCGGTGGGTTACACTAACATTTAAATCACTGCTTAGAAATCACTAATCTAATCACTCTAAAAAAAAAACCAACGATTTAAATAAAAAAGTTACTTATTACTCTTTTTATTTTTGAGTTAATCGGACTCGACACCGAAACGATGCTACCGCTAACGAATCTCGTACGTTAATAACCGTCGAAGCCTAGTCGAGTAGTCGGGTTTAGGCGATGGGCGTGTTGTAGGCGGGTCTTCGGGTCCCGCCCTCGGGCAGGCATTGGTGAGGGGGCGTGGTTGGGTTAATGGAGGCGGCACGCCCAGCATTTGGGCCGGGGAAAAACCCGTTTAGCCGGCGATAAATGCGGCGATATTACGTTTATGGCATAGTTAGCGTTAAAACAAACAGGTTACGGGGCTATTTTTTCGCGTCGTACGGCTCGATGTTTGTTTTTCGAGGATCGTGGAGGAGGGCGGGGCCGATGGTGCGCGCGCAGGCGGCGCGGGCGGAGCCCCCGGGGGTCGTTTAGTCGCGGTAATTGAGGTGTCAGTTGACGGGGATTTTTTTTTTTGTTTGGTTTAGTTGGTACTCGATCCGGACGTTTTGTGTAATTACGATTCGGGGTTGTTTTTTGGCGTCGAGGAAATTGATTGGTTTGGGTTTAACGGCAGGTTTCCGGACGATTGGATGATCGATTTAATGATTTTTTGGATCGGTGATTTATTGATAATTCGATAAATTATTGAACATCTTAAAATGTTCGCTTCTTCAGCTAGCTGTAACTTGCAATATATAAACGATACAAAATTGTTCATTTTCCATCCTTCCTATATTATAGAGAGAAAATCTCATTAAGCCTAAAACGCCATTTAACCATCATATCTCGAGAAACGTTCCGCGCCTTTTCGAATGCTTCCTTCATTCCTCCGTCACGTCCATCCGTTATAGTTATATTACATCTTCAATTTTGAAGTGCTCTCTGACGAGCCGATTATGTGTAATTAAGAAATAACTAACCCATTTCTGATGTCGACTCTGCGCCTGCTCGCTTTGCCGCTTTTACTATAATATTTCTTTCGCCAAAGGCGTGGACTAGAAAAGGCCAATTATATGTATAAGGGGAATATTATATAGAGGAAATAATTCATCAATTTACTTGCTTATATTTGCACCAGGTTGTTTGATTATTTGTGTGCAATATTTTATAGAGGAAAATTGTGTGCATTTTAGAAGAGAATTCCGATATATCTTTTTTTCTACGTTTATGGTGTACATTTCACGATGCGTTGGAATACTCGAAACGTTCATGCTGGAAGATTCCGGATTGTAGTTGAGTTGTTAAAAAATCGTAAATCCATCTAATGCCGTTTAAACGGCCGGAAAACGAAAAAAAAAATCTACTCAACAATGATTCTCGTAATGACTTTTCGCTCGGAGGTATACACAGTTTGTTAGACACCTGAATTATCTTTAATTGGATTCGAATAAAAGGTCTCAATTTTCGAAATACTAGCTCAAACGTAGATATTTTATTGAATCGTTTCATTCGATAATTAGACTACATAATAATGTAATGAATACAACAATTAAAACCATTAATTATCCCCACAAATGTGGTATAATTAACACACTAGAGATCAATCCATTGATAACCTAAAAATGCATCAGCATGATAAGTATTTGTTTATTTGTATACCGGCATTTACTACCCCATTAAACAACCCTAAAAACAACGTCTCAATTTCCTCGCTCCGATCCGAGATATTCCTCAGTTCCCAGGGTATAAAAAGAAGGCCCAAACAGTCGACGACGATCGACCGAAAGAATAATAATGATATTTTTTCGACGGCCCCCCGCCTTCGTAAAAGTCACATTAACACGAAAATCACCCCTTAAATTCCGAACGAGCGACGGGAGACGACGGCAACAACCGCCTGTATATAACGTTATAGTACAAAAAAAATAAATAAAACACGAAAGGAAAAAAATAGGCTATATCGCTAGGCGATTTCTCGGAACGTCCGCCTACCCGAAACCTAATCTCGGTTAATCATCGAAAATTTGTTCGAGTTTACCTCAAAGAACGGACGCCCGTAAATTACCCTGGACTATTGTGTGATGATTTCTGTGAATCATTATTCCGGCCTTCCTCTTTTCTTCCAGGTGACAAATGTATTAGAATGATTTAATTCGTGTCAAAACTGGCGAGAGATGAGATATTACCTAGTAGAGTATCTTCACTTTTCCTTATAGTAGTATAATTGGTCCTGTTTCTTTCCACTTTTTTGCTTCTTAAAGCTTCTTAATTTAAAAACAATCCTACACTAAACAAATCCATTTATCATCGGTAGTTAAAGGGTGATTAATGCGTTAAAACAAATCGCTTAGAGAGCCTCAAAACCAACACGACTTCAGAGTTTATATATACGAACAATTACCTACTATAGGTATTGAAAAAAAAATCCATCCTATTAGACCTATTTATAAATCATCCCGTTTCGTTTGTCGATAATTTACGTTTATAACAGCCGAAAAAAGCGGTTATTAAAATACAAATTGCTTCTAAGAGGATCGGACGCGGTCCGAAATTGCCTCAAAATTTATGTTAAATGGATTATTTAGAAAGCGGATAAACATTGGCTATTATATTAATAAGGACGAGGGCGCAGAGAAGGGACCTCTTCGAGGCTATTACTTATAATAAGAACCCTTTTAATAACGTCAGAGAACAACTGACGTGCCGGGCTCGATTTTAATGGGCCCGAATTTGGAGATTTTGTTTTTGTTTTCCCCTTTTCGAAAACCTTCAATTAAGCCCGGAATTTCTCAGCAATTCTCGAAGATGTTTAATTAAATTACAGCGATAATTTGCCCTATACAAAATGCAATTTAATTTTTCATGTATTTGTTTTAAAAGAACATATAAAGTGTCACTAAAAAACGAAAAGATGTAGATATATACACCGTAGGTAAAATAAAGTGGACAAAGAGACTGTTTATCATCGGTGATGCCTTAGCATGACACTGATTTAATCCACCTTTCCCTGTTCCATTACAAATCTTATTAATATTAATCTCGAATAAAGATCTCACGTAGAAGGGTCGACAAAACGAAAACGCCCGAACAGGTAAATTAACCTGTTTATATGACAAAAAAGTTAGAAATATGACCGGCTGTAAATATGGACGACACCGGCATAAATCTGGAAATTACTACTACTGTTTCCAAGTGGAATAAATAAGGAGCCTTCGGGACTACCGATATAAATTAAAATGAACCTTCTAATGAACCACAATGTATAAATTGTATATATAAAGGGGCAATTTAAAATAATGAAGTGGGAATTTTATATACGAATAAATGCCTCAATAAACATTAAAAAGTCACAAGTAATGTTTAAAGCCAATTATAACTAAATTGAAGAGTATTCAAAAAATAATTCCTCGCATAAAAAAATCTCCTTATAGCTCTCCAACAAGGTATACAAAATTTGTGTACATTCTGCATGCACGTTTCGAAAAAATCGCAAAAATTCCAAACATTCGAACGAAACTCCATCAACAAAAGCAAAGGACTTTTATTGCACCTCTAATCTCCCGCAGACGATCGTCCTTTTTATTTTGCGGTTTTCGAAAATAATGCCATTTAAGTAATACCGCTAATTCCGTCTTTCACGTTATTATCCCTTTTCAACAGATGTAATTCATTTAACTTTTAAACAGACTGTGCAGAGGTCTTCCCCGAAGTCATCGGCGCTTCCAAAAGGCTTATCGAAAGAAGGATTTACGCCCGTAACGCCCTCTTTACCTGCTCTGCGGAAGGAAATTGTTATCCTGCTTAAGGATTTCGGATTGGACGAGGTTTTTTTTTTTCTCCACAAAGACGCCGGTCGGGAGGTGTTTCGTGAGGATTAAGTTGTAAATAAATCCTAATGAGTTGTTTGACTAATCTTTGTGTTAGTTTTTCTGAAGATGTAGTTATCGTAATAAGGGGGTTGTGTCGAGATATTGGTAGTTTTTGGATTTTCTTTATGGTAGATTTTTGAGGATAGGAATTAAATTAGTTTCTCTATAATACTGAGTGGTTGAGGAAGAGATGAAATTATCTAATTTATTCAATAGATTGTTGGGTAAAGTAAAAAAAATGGGTGAAATAAAAGAGGGAATAAAAATTGTATGTACGACGAAATTAGAATATTTTTAATGAAGCGGTAATAAAATTAATGCGATTTTCCAATTTGCACGGTCGATCTTAAATAAGCCGAAATTTAAATGGGAAACGGCACAATGGTAGATAATAAAAAAAAGAATATGTAACAATAAAAAGGAATAAATTAGTTCGGCGAGCGTTTTTATCGTTTCAAATAAACTTTAATGCAATTTTTCGATTTGCACGCCTCTTAGTAATTGATCGAAACGATTAAAAACAATGCGACATTAATGGGATTATTTCGCTAACACAATGGTCGCATAATAAATAATAAGTTAATTAAAATCGAAGGTCTTAATTTCGTTGTTCGGATCGCGATATACGCGATGCATAAATTAGTACAAAAATTGATTTCAATATACATCGAAATGATTGCAAATTTTATATTTTTTAAAGAATATTTAAACAATATAATAAAACGCTACGAATAATACAAGCGACGATTAAATTTATATTTTCTCCATAAAATTTTATTACTTAATTATTTCGGTCGAAAACTTATCTCTCTTATGAACCTCGTAAAAATCTATATACCTACAAGTTTTGATTTATTACGTTTTATTTATTAGCTACCTATTTATCTTATTATTTAAATTATTTAATTAGTCATAACTTCAGCAAAATTTACTCCTTATTTATAAACTTTTTCACACTCATCGGGTGCATATATTCAATAAAATCTCCACAATGAAACTGCACCTCGTAAATTCCATCCCAATATCATACAACATATAGTCCGTTGTTTATTCCATTACGGAACGAAAGGGCGTAATTATGTTTTCAAAATATCAGAAAACCAGTTTCCCGATTTATTATCGGATATATAAAAGAGACTGTGAGCCTGCCCACTCGCCATTCCGGCCAACATCACAGTCTGATCGTACCCTCGTATTAAGGTACATTAGCTAGGTAGTTTTCTCGACTTTACCTAATTTATGTAATTATAATGTGGTCCCAGCGGCGGGTCCTTCAATCGGGAAAATTCCTTTATACTCGAGAATTATAGAGAGACATTTCTAATAGTTACATTGTGGGCTTCTTTAGGACCTCATTTAAACTGCTAAAGGTTTATTTCCTTATCCAGAATACCTTATTAAAAATTCAATATTTTTCTGATGGTATATTTTCAACGAATCTGTTAAATAGACTTCTTTTGAGGTATATTTAAACCCCAATGTTACGCGAATGATCATCATCTGTTCATCCATATCGGCGTCCATACCTCATTAATAAATTCTACACTGCCCCAATGAAGAAAATTCAGATTCCGACGTGAGATTGTGGCCTCTTAAGATTACATCCTCTCGCTTCTCGTCTTGTCTGGCGTGCAATTTTTTAACGATCGCGCAAAATTGGGTGCTTTTAAAATATGACCGTCATTAACGTGATTCTTGCCTTCTTTGCGATCGACAAAAAGTCGATGGAAAAACGAGAAAATAAATAAATAATAATGAAATGTGCAACAAAAAAACCGTCGAGTTTCTCGACCATAAACCAGCTTTGTTCGCGGTGAATCCCGTCTGTGGTGTAATGACGGTGTTATTACTTCGTGAAATTGAATAATATTACGCAAATTGAACGTTAAATTGTTTGTTCTCCAGTTTTTCTGCATACTATGTAAGTATATGCTGACGAAGATATAACTTTGGAAAAAATAGATTCCTATCCAGTAATAAGAAAATTGTCATAATGTTTAGAATACCTGTACCTCTATCTCATCACAACTCGATTATCTATTTATCCTCATCTTGAGGAAAAGAGTAATAAATACCGAATATTAAAGAGTAAATTAAACTTTAAAATAAGCGTTGGTGCTAAAATGATAAAATTGGTTACATAGTAGATATAGTTAATAATTTAAAGTAATAACTTCTTGCCACGGGTTTGAAGTTTTCAATTGGTATAATCAAAGTATTTTTTCGCGCAAGTAAGTAGATCGACCGTATTTAATATAACCAGTGGTATTATCGTAACTATTAACCGTTTGCGATATTTTTATTCGCCTCGTTAAAAGAGTTCCACCAGATCTTTTTCTTTTTATATATACTTTGCTGAAATTCGAGGAGTGGCAAAGGCGTGTACGTAAATATCAAATTATAGCCATTACCGTTTTCGTTACATTATAACTGCTAATATATTTTCCTATTAAATTACTCACATATAAAATTATCCGCGCAAACGAAAAACGGCCAATTTTCGTTATTTTCGTTACGCAGCATTGAGAACAGGACGAATTCCCTATAATTTTTCTTTCGTTATATTACCCCAAGGTTGCATTTAACCAATCTTATATATACATTCTATAAATGCATTGTCATATTCTTCATTATTACCTGCTTTATTACTGTACATTTTGCTATACTAATTTACCATTTAAAATCATTGACTGATGTAAATTCCAAAATTTTATATTTTTTTATGGATTGAACGGCCATTTTTTTCTTCATACCGGAGCCGTCCACGTCAGCATATTCAAACATCACGAATCGAACCTTAAACTCTAATGATAGGAATTAACCGGCCCCGGTCGATCCGCCGCTAATACGTAGTTTAGTTACAAATTCAGCCCGCAGGGAGATAATTTACCAAATTACCCACCATAACACTTCAAAATAAACAAGAAAACATACCAAACAACATGATCGTGTACTGTTTATTTAAATAAGCGTCGGGCATTCGAGATGTTCGCGTTTCCTTCTGACTGCTCCCAGTAAGACGGATAACGGATTTTCATCCCGTTGGAAAAAAATATATTCAGATCTCTTCATGGACACAAATCAAAAAGATAATGTACTCAAAGGTGTACCATAATTAGGCAACAATTTGTAGAGAATAAGCTGAGAACTTCACTATAGTTTCTCCATTAGTTTCTTCACTAGTTGCTTCATTAGTTTCTATACGAGTTTCTTCACTAGTCCCTCCATTAGTTTCTCTATTAGTTTTTCCATGAGTTTCTTCAATAGTTTCTTCATTAGTTTCTATATGAGTTTCTTTACTAGTTCCTTCAATAGTTTTTCTATTAGTTTCTCCATGAGTTTCTTCACTAGTTCTTCCAATAGTTTCTATATGAGTTTTTTCACTAGTTCCTCCATTAATTCCTCTATTAGTTTCTCTATGAGTTTCTCCAGAAACTTTTCCGTCCTCTCCTCTTTAGTCAGGAATCTCTTTCTTATTTTTTTAACAATTTTTAACCCCTCTTGGAATCCACATCTTCATTTTACTTATTCATTTGCCATATCTTCTTCACGCATTATCAATTTTCTTTGAGCTTCTATAACTTCCACCTTAACCTTCCAAATTTTCCAATAACTACATCAACAATACTATTCTCTTTAACTTTCACCTGTAATTACCTACACAAACTAAAATTTCACTTGCATAAAATTTAGAGAAAAGGAAAAAAATCGGTAAAATTGTCTCCGATAAAGCGAAACCCATTAAATTCGCTCGTGATCCGTCGATCACGGACCGTAAGTAGCGAGCTCGTTAGCGCCCTCTGCCGCTTTAACAGAACATTTACTATAACGAAGGGGCAAAACGTGGACAGAGGTCGCTCACCTACCAATTGAATCTTAATTTCCCTTATCCGAACCGTTCGAATTATGCAAAATTGCAATGGAGCCCGTTATCGGGATCTTGCACGTACTCGATCTATCATAAAATAAATCCGTAATCGATAACTATTGTAATTCCGTCGGGCGGAATACCCGTAATTCCATTCGTAAAGTGTTTTCCTAATCGTGCCCTTCCAGATCAAATCCAATCCTTGGGAACACACCGACTACAAATATATCTAATATAAATAATTTTAATTTCCTCAATACATTCTACTCTCCAGAAGTTCCATCAGCTGATCGTGACGATTGTCCAAGTAATCAATCGCTTGTCAAATTGGCGTACTCGTTGAAGTGAAGTCTTTTAAATATATATTTTTATATGAGTATTCGTGGACGGTACAAAGAAGATGGACAAAGCCAGCGTTGATACAACCACCACAGCAGCCAGCGAAAAGTCCGGATACCAACCGAAGGTCGAGCATTTCGAGAATTTCGACGATGAAGCCGTCGGGGGTTTCGAAGGCGAAGGAGAGGAAGGTGATAGGAGAGAGGATTTCGGGATATTGGAGTTTATGACCGATGCTGAATTGTTGGATTACGCCAATGAATTGGAAGTGACCATTCGATATATGGAGGTATATTTTCAGCGATGAGATACTGTAAGTTTAGTGGTTGTTATGGTGGTGTTGTAGGTGGAAAACGACGTGTTTTTATTCTTCGTAAACGAGCATTGTCCTCACGTGTTGGAAAATCTAGAGCAGATGATCAGCCAAGCCACTCAGCTCGCTTTGAAACAAGCGCCATTAGGCACATTGAAGGAAGTAGAACCACAATCAGGTGCTTGTTATTAACATTTTAAACACATCCAATTGACCCATTGAGCCCTTTTATAGACTCGAGCGAAGGCAGTCTACCCCAAAAAAGCGTCGTCCTGATGGAACAGATGCCAAAAATCGCCAATCTGATCACCGGCCGGGGGCCCAAAGTGAGCGTCACCACGAAAATCGAAATGGTAACCAAGAAAATCGAAAACGCCATCGCCCTTCACGACGAATTCACCAAAAAAGCCCTCAGGACCAAAAGGAACTTGAAGGCCGAGCTGGAGGAGTTCAACATACGCGAAAGCGATCTCAAATACGCCAAGAACCAGTTCGAATTCAACGTGATCGTGTCGGGCGTGGAGAAACTCACCGGGCGTATTCCGGCCGAAAAATGGTTGAGGTCAGAAATTCCACGATTCCAATTCATCTGCACCAATAAATTTCTTACGTAGGTACATGGACGAATGGATCAGACAAGCGATGTTGTCGATGGAGAAATTGAGGCTTCGAATCAGCTCGTTGAAGTCCCAATATAAGAAACTGTCGACGAATTACTATCAAAGGAAGGAACTCAGCGCCACAGTGCACGCTGTAGATTTCGATCAATTGGAGATAGCTAACAAACATTTACTGCTGAAAATCGACCAGAAACAGGTATTTTTATAGTCAATAATGGTCTTAGAAGGGTATATTTGAATTGAACTGGGTTTCCAGTTGTATCTAATCGAGCTGAAGAAAATGAACGGCGGGGCGAATTTGGTGTTGAGCAGGCACAAGAAGGTGTTGCTCAGCCAACAAATGGAGTTCAACAAATTGGTAAAGGACATCGAGAGCAACGAGCGATTGATCGAGTCCTTGGACGAGGAGTATTTCAAAATCGAGGCCGAGCGGGATTTCGCGCGGGAAAAGTTCGAGAATTTCAAGAAATTTAAAAGCGAACATAGGTCAGTCGATGGCGAATCTATTATTAGTAGTATAGTAGGAAATTATTCGTGCGATTTAGAGTTCCGGATATAGTGGATTACGTGGTATTGAAAAAAGAAATCGACGAAATAAACAAGAACATAAAGATATGGCAACGGAGGAAGAACATACAAGAAATCAGCCTGAACGCTTCCCTAAGGGAAATGAAGCACATAACCGGATCGAGGGTGATTGATCCATCTTGGATCGAGGATCCCATGACCGAAGAGGAACTATTCGAATTCATCATATGAAATTATCTAATCTAATCTAATCGTCTACATCTAATCGAATAAATTCTAATTGCACTTTACCGAATTTTTAATATAACAAAGTGATGCACGAAAAATCCGGATAGCTCGTGGACTAAGAGCTCAAAGTTGGCGATTAACGCTGATATTAAATTACATCACTAATGTTGGCAAATTGCAGCCTTCGCTTCCTTAATGAATAATCGTCAGCAGCGGGGTGAAACTTTGATGACTACGCCTTTGATAACTTGTAATTATTTACGTAATTACCGGTTGGGACTTTTACATTGTACGGTGTCAGTTTAATCGACTGAAATCTTTCGCACGACGCGAATGCAAGCGCATCTATTAAAAACTTTGTTTTGTATATTTCTATACCTACAATATATGTATGTATATAGAAAGTGATAAGGATATATATGGTAGTTATTTATGGATGTTGTGGATATTTATAGCATTGAAATTTGCTTATAATGGATAAAGTTCAGAGTATGTTTTTTTTTTAGTTTCTACACTTTTATTAATTACACTGTTTCAAGTCGAGTACAGCAATTATGTTTCCTTTTCAACTAATAACTATGTTAAGCATTGCTACGTAATGATAGTTTTTCGTGAGTATCGAGTTAATAAACCATTAAGTCGAAAAAAAAAACACCTAAAAACGTTCCTTAATTTGCTCTCTATTCTTCTGGTTGTTTTTTCGTGTCGTTCCTATTTGAGTAGTGGAGAAGATAATTGCCCGTAAATTGCTATAATTTTTATGAGTTCACAACATTATAATGGACATTTAATTCGTCTACGCCCGAAGAGTTAAAAGTTCTTTTACCTGACATTTAAGCGGTTTATTTTAGCGGAGGGCCGGTCCTGTTCGCGTGCTTTCTTTTAATGGATTCATTTATGTGGATAATTAGCTATTATAGGGTCATTATAGGGAAATTTATATAGTTTAACAATCCATTTTTACTTGACATACATTCCAAATAGCACCAACTTCTATGTATATATAATTTCACGAAGCCAAAATGAAAAATTCCGGGGCCTTTTATATCCAACGGGGCCCACCGTCGTACACAAATGATCGAGTTAACATCTGATAAGCGACTTGTATGACAACATTTCATAAAGAGGGTCTCTCCATACAATTGACGTGCGCTTCACTTTTAGTCAACTCGAGATTTTCGAACGATAAATCGCAGAACCGTAACCAGCTCAAATGTTGGAAAATTCATTAATCACCCCGTTAACTATCCAAGGAAATTTTTTATAAAGAAAATTGCCAGGAATGTGCCCTAAAATTGAGGCACTCATATTTCCTACTCTCTACTTCTAACCCTAATATCAATACAGGTGTATTACTTGAATATACCTGAATCCGGTCCTGTAAGTTTTGTCATTTTCTTCTATTGATAGGAACGAAACGGATGACTCGCGATGGTATCGGAAGCCTTTTGTTTCGACAATCAATTATTTCAAAAGAGTTTTGCTGCGGTATTTTAATTTAATTAGGGTCTGTGTGTGTGTGGAGATCGGAACCCGCCATTGGTGGGGGCCCCCCCCGGGCCGGACCATCGTCATCAGATTGCATCATTGGAATATCATCATTTTTCGAACGGTTGTCGCTTGTCATCTCGCTGATGATATTTCATAGTCACGTAATTTGGTTAATGATGCGACTTTGTACGCCGAGAATAATAATTATAATTGTGTGATTTTTTTATGATGTATCTTTTAGGTGTATTATTTGAGTGGTTGTCTTAAGAAAATGGAATAATATTGATGAATTGACATGTAGGATTAGTTTTATAAATTTTTTGTAGCTTATGAAAATTTTCCTAGTAAATTAATTTAGTTGTATTTTTTTGTATTTTATAGATAATTTAATGAATATTTCCTTACTCAAATACGAGTAGAATAAATTTCACATAAAGAATCAAACGCCATCTTTTGAAATAGTATTGTACTAGTAGACACAATAAAACAGTATTTTTTTTCATCTGTCAACAACAAAATCTGTCACAATACGCGTCAAACGTCAAAATATAACGTTCCGTGCATTAAAATCTCTGTGACAAATCCATCTGTGATTGTCAATTCAAACTATTCACTCTTATCTGACAGATTTTTAATTTTTCACTCCACATTTTCCAGTTGTGGGTTGTAGATAAGTAGGAAAGGGAATTCTCGTAAGTATAAACCGGTTTGTTTTGTTTGTAATAAATTTCCAATTTTACTTTTCACTCGAATCCTTCCATTTGTACTTCGTTTAGTTAATCAATTAAACTAGGACATATGGGATTTGTATGCGTTGAATAAACAAAAACGAGCATTTTATTATAATCGAAGATAAGAGATAACCATTATTCGTATGTACTTATCGTGCGATTGCGATTTCTGTTTGAACGGAATGTGGATTTAAAGTAGTGATAGAAATTCCAAATTCGATGCCAGTTGAAGTTAAAGCGGCTCCGTCGAAGTGTCGCCTGTGCTATCTCTGTGCTCTTCATCTTCGCGTTTCCAATAAATAAATAAATAAAACTACGAAATTTTTCATTTCGCTGCAATGACTTCGATCATTCGGAACGAATCGAGAAAATTGCTGGGCGTCGTTTTGTCGAAAAACGCGCCGACGTTAGTTAAAAATTTCAGCGTGTCGAGTGCTAGAAGAATGAGATTCGTGCAGTACCGGCTGAAGAAAGGGGGCCCCCAGCAACTCGGGGCGCAGATTTCCTCCAACGGGGACATATTCGACATCAGCGGCGTAGACCATTCGATTCCTAACAGTTTGGTGAAGTTTTTAGCGAACGGTAATGGCATTTACGAGAAGGCTAAAAGGTAATATTTTTTTTGGGTGATTACTGTCTACAAGTTATTTAATTAATTCTTTCGAGTTAAACTGGTTTGTTTATGATTGTATTTTACGTGTAAATATTTCGAAAACTTGTCTATTGAGACGTTCTGTAGAAGGGAGCTATACCTAATGGGACAACCTGTATAATAAAATTAATTAATAACGATTATACATGTTTCATTGTTGTTTATACAAGAATGGCTGAATCATTTAAAGTTTAAAGCACTCTGTATATATACATACAAATAAAAACTATTAAATTATAAATAAATTACTTGCTCTCTGTAGTAAAAAATGAAACTTTATTTTAAGCTTAATTGGTACACCCTGTATATGTGAAATAATTAAAAATTGCAGCATTCCTATAACCTATTAAGTAGTTCTAAGCAATTAAAATATCACATTATGGCATATCTATTCTAAAATATTTAAAAATATACGAATTGTCCCACATTAGTAAATTGCCAAGAAATATTATTAATTCATGGATTTTTTGTTTATTGGAGTATAGTGGATCGCGTGACCCACCCAATTTCGTTTTATTTCTTGTATCCACATCGGAATTACCATCAATCAAAAATAAAATTAAGCGACCTTGAGGAAATAAAAAAAAATTCTGTAATCAATTTATTCGGCAATTTGGGTATTTATTTTTATCTTCATTCAAATACTTTTTGTTTGTAATGGTTTCAAATTACCTGTTGCTATTTATTTGTCCATAAATTTTCGAAAACAGGCATTTTTACGTTATTTTTAGACACCCTGTAGACTCATCACACGCTTTATGAGTTTCATAATTTTAATAAAATAACTGGGTATTAATCAACTGTCCTAAATTATTTCAATTGAATTATCCACTTAGATTTCTGTTATTAATGTAATAAATGATCGTTTTCATTACAGTGTAATTACCTCAAAAAAAACTTGTGTGTAAATCCTTCGTGTTACATTTAAATTGGTATTTTTGTAATGTGTGATTATTATCTTGTAAATTATTGATATTTTTTTTAACACAAACGGTAAATCTTGAATTAATCAACAAGAAACTGTAGCAAGTTAAAAATAAAAACTACGATAATGTATAATAATCGAATATATTCGCAAAACAACATTGTTAATCCTTGCATCATTGTTATTACGAAAATATTATTACAATATTGTAACGTCAAAGAATTGGAATTATTTGTTAAATCTACAACAGGCATAGAAAATTCAATTTTGATAACATGATAACTGTAAGACTTTCAATGCTTATCGCTTAATTTTTTCCCAATTTTCCCTCCATTTCAGGATAGTAGCAGATGGTAAATCCATCACCCCTTTAGACGATGTAGACCTCCTACCGCCCATTACCAAACCAGATAAAGTAGTCTGCGTAGGTCTAAACTACTCGGGTCACTGCGAAGAGCAGAACATCCCCAGGCCCAAGGAGCCCATGTTCTTCAGCAAATTTTCCTCCGTAATCGTAGGCCCCAATGACGATGTGCAAATACCACCAATAACCAACGTAAGTTCCACTTTCCCCACGATCTTCTTTCATCTTTGCACCAGATTGATCCATCTTCACCTCGCTCAGTTTGCACTTCCAGAAAGTCCTATTTCCTCACGATTTTTCTCCATTCTTGCACTAGATTGATCCATCTTCACCTTGCTCAGTTTGCATTCCCAGAAGGTCCTGTTTCCTCACGAGTTCTCTCCATTCTTGCACCAGATTGATCCATATCGATCCATCTTCTGCAAGTTTTTCTTCTCTACACTCACTCTGCTCTCCTAGAAGATCCTTTAGATTCACCTTTACACCATAATCACCAGGACTCATTGTAACAAACTTGCAGAGCGTGGACTGGGAAGTGGAGCTGGCGGTGGTGATAGGCAGAAAAGGAAAGGCGATCAGCCAGCACGAGGTGAAAGATTACATATTCGGGTACACCGTGGCGCAGGACATAAGCGCTCGAGACTGGCAGAAATCCAGGAACAACGGGCAATTCCTGCTGGGCAAGTCCATGGACACGTTCTGTCCGTTGGGACCAGCCGTGGTGACCAAGAACAAAGTCGATCCGAACAATTTATCGATCAAATCGTGGGTGAACGGGGCTTTGAAGCAGAACGGCAACACCTCCGAATTGATTTTTAAAATCGACTTTCTCGTGTCGTATTTATCGCAGTAAGTTGATGTTTGTCGTTGCTTTGGTGTTTTGTGATGGTGATTGATTGATTCGCAGGATTGTTACTTTGTATCCTGGTGATGTAATTCTGACGGGTACTCCTGCTGGAGTCGGTATGCACAGAAGTCCACCGGAGTTTTTGAAGAAAGGGGATGTTTTGGAGAGCGAAATCGAAGGTATCGGACGATTGCGGAACGTTGTGGTTTAGTTGTGTATTTTATTAAGTATCATTATATTTTTAAATAAAGCTTGATATTCAAATTGTTATTAAAAGCGGTCGTATCATTAACATAATCGAATACAATGAATAATATTATCGATTAACTTCTGGTACCTTCAATTTAAGTGTCATTCCTTCTTTTACATTCTAGTAACTTTTTGAGCGTAAGTCAGGCTTCTCAAAACGCTCCTCCTAGTTTTCAAATAGAGTTGAAAGAAACGAGGAAACTTTTAAAATTTATTTAAGTATAACGATTATTAAGAGCAGTCAAGTGAAATATTTAACAAATAAGGAATTGGCATTTAAAACGTACTTATGTATTTGAAATAAATAATTTCTATGACGAATTTTACAGTTGACCATCGCGAGCAAAACTCAAAACATTTACTAGCCTTTTTCATTCAGTTTTTCTTCCATCCCATTTCACAGATACGAAAGGCCCCCGGAGGCGGCGTACGCCATAAGCGTATTCGCCGCCTGTCTCGTCTCCAAATATATCCTGGCCTCGTCCATCCATTGTCCAGCCACGCACCTCGGAGCCCCCTTCAATAGATTCATGTACTTCAACGTTTGCACGAAATCCCCTCGATCCAACCAATACCTACGAAAACCATCATCACCAACTACAATCACCACGAAATTTCCTCACCTAGCCCTTTGCAGGATTTCGTTGGTGTTAAATTTACTGACGTCGATCTTCTCGTCGTTCAATTCCGCCTGTGGAATGGGACTGGCCGCTTCGACGAGCAACAACGATTGCAGGAAAGAGAGTAGGTGAACGGGCAGAGGAGCCCCCTCGGCTGGAACGAGGGCGACCGTTCTCGCCACCTTTTCCACTTTGAAAAATCGCTCGCGCAACGCGTCCTCCGGGTAGACACCGCGATCGCGGGCTTCTGTCGGAATGCTATTTATCACCGCCTTTACCAGCTCGTCTTTCTCGGCTAAAACAACCATAATTATTTCTGTAAGTTTGTTGGTGTTTAGAGTATTTACCTGCAGATTTTTCTATGGCTTTGATTTCGGGACTCAACGGTCTAATTTGATCCTTCCACGTCAAACCAGGACAACCGATTGTTAGAGCTCCCAATAATGATTGACAAGCGCTCCACAATACTTGACCTCTTTTAGCAACCTCCTCGATTTTATGCTTCTCTAATAAACAAAATAATATCAATACACACATTTATTTTCTCAAAAATACAATGCAATTGTACTACCTTTATCAACATCATCGCCGCTTCCTTTTTCGAACGCACAAACGATTAAATTCAACAACAAACCAACTATAATAGCTATATATATTAAACTCACCTTGTAGAGCTTCATCGATGCCTTTAAGCCTACCAACGACGGCGGCCATTTGCAATTTAGACGCGGATTTCTCGTTCTCCAATTGTTCGTTGAACTTCCTGAACAACGTCCGTTCGATTTCCGTTTCGCGCTTCTTCACCTCGTCTTCGAGATGATCGAAGAACGTCTGCGATTGCCTCTTCATGGCCTCCCTGAATTTCACGTCGTGCTCCTTCTTCATTTTCAACACCTAGAAAAACGAGCTTCGCATCGACGCCTATAGATGGAGTTGGTTTCGATGACTTACGTGTCTCTGATAGGCCAGGCTGATCCTTCTTTTTTCGCGTTCCAAAGCCTCGCGAATTTGGGCGTCGCTGAGGGCTTCGTATTCGCCTCGTTGGGCCGTTTCGATCGCCTGTTGGATCTTCTCGTTGATGATGGTCTCCATTTTGGCCAGTTCCTTCTGGTAGAAGACCACGTTAGAGTACGCGTGGATTATGAATAAATCTATACAAAACGAAACGCGAATTGAATGAGACATATCGGCTAGATTATTACCCCGAATGTTCCTCACCCAAATCCTCTTTGCCGATGGACAAATCCCGCTTGACCAAATCGATGTTGGGAAAGAGACTTTCCAATTCCTGCGAGAAATGCCGCCTGGCCTTTTCCACTTTGTCCCAATACTTCTCGGAGACCTTACCGCGTTGCAGTTCCTGTTCGAGTTGATTTCGAGCCTCCTGCAGGGCCTCCTGCACCTTCACGATGTCGTCTCGTATCGCCTGTTTGCTCGACTCGGGAATGTCGACATTTTGACTAGAAATCAAACGATTTATCCACCATGTCATAATAACCGAATAGATTCAAATACCTCGATATGGAATACTTCAACTCGTTGAGCTTCTTCAGGGCGAGTTCTTCCATCTCCCTCGCTTTGTTTACGTTCTCGATCTTCGATCGCGTTTTGGTCTTGATGCGCTCCCAGGTGTCCGATTTGATGTCGTTGGGGGCCTCGTCGGCGAAGTGTTCGATGTCCGAATTGTACGTTCTGATAGCGAACGCTGCTTGGCTGTAAGCGTTGATGGCCTCTTCGGTGGATTCGAACACCTTCTGTTCGAGTTGTCGCAGTTTTTCCACGTTAGCTTTCTCCGAGGATTGCTCGATTTGGGACGCGTTCGGTTTATCTACTTTTTGCTTGGGCGTTACGTCTATAACTGAAGAAATAGGGGCTTTAGGGTTGGTTGTTTTGGGTCGAACGAAATGGTGTTGTAAGTACGAAAGAGTTAATACCGATATTAATAGGCGATTCTGAATGACGAAGATCCATTTTCTTTAAATCGTCTTCGTTCGAATCGTCTTCGTCTTCGTCCTGTCGTTGGATTATCTCATCCGGTTTAACGGGATAAGAGTCCGGTACAGCTGTTGTAAGTTAAACGTTAGTAACAAAACATTTTAAGCGCTGAAAACCAAACAATATTCAAACGTACCGCTGGTAGATTTCGGTACGGGAGCTGCCAAAATATCATCTTTTTCATCGCTTCCATCTTTATTCACTAAACCGGTTACTAAATCTTTAATACTATTGTACGAAGACACGACTATATTGCTATTCTGGCTGTTCTCCCGCCACAACAACGATATCAAGTCGTCGGTGAACGGAGCTACTCCCGTTAGAGTTTTCCTGGAATAGAATGGATGTTAACGGGGTGAAATTGGAAATGGTGCGACTAACCTAAAGTCGCTATCGTGTTTGGCATACGCCAAGGTGGCTCCTCCGGTTGCTACTAATGCCCCGATTGCTAGTAAGACTTTCCGGCCCCCGCCGCCTCCGGTGTGGGCTTCGGAGCTGTAGTTTCGACATGAAACTAAGGTTATGCCGTTGTTGTACTTCGAAGGCCTGTAGACTAAATGGGCTGGGACCGGTAGTTGTTTCTAAAACAAATTTGTGCTGTATAGTGTATAAGGTAAGAGGGCCATTTAAATACGGCATATTGTATAGGTTAGGAATCTGATGATAGTACTATTTAAACTGGAATAAAGTTAAAGTTATTAACAATTATTGGTAATAAATTGCAGTAAGAGATGCAAAGAGGAACATTTGTAGGTCAAATGTATTTTACAATTGCCGAAAAAAACGGTCGAATATAAAGATGACATAACAAGTAAATAATTTGGGATAATGTGATTATAATCCTAGGGTACTTACCCGAACGATTTTGTTTTGCACTCCTCTTAGAATCCTTAACATTTTTTAGGAAGAGCCACTTTGGGTTTGAATGAAAACGGGAATATTGAGACTTGGAGGAATATTTGTGAAAATATTCACGAGTGTTGGACAGTCATCTGTCTGTCAAATTTACTTGAATGCTAATTATTCCACGAAAAGACCTAATTAAATTACTCAGGGGTTATTTTAAACGATCGAAAATTAATTATTTTTAGTTTATAATATCCAAATTCTTTTAAAATCAAATACAATTTTGTTTTCCAAAATATTTCATTTTTGTTTTTAGGTTAAAAGTCAAAAAGTGTTTATGTTGGCAGCACTGATTTGGTGTTGGTAATCTTTTCTCTTTGTCACTCACAATTAAAAAAATCTAATGTAAGAAAAGGATAACTATTGTAGATACGAATATTTTATACAAAAAAACAGAATTTAAATTTCCTACTAAATTAAACCGAAGAATTAGGTTAGAGTAACAAATGCAGAAATTTATTTAATTTAAAAATGTTTAGAAACATTTTGTGTTCCTTTTCAAGACTAGCAATTGCAACGAGAACACCTCAATCTAATGTATTTAAAAATACGAGTGACAATTTAGTGAAACAAATTACAGTTCGAAATTTTTCACTGTTGAACATCCAAGCTCCCCTAGCAGCACCAAAATTACTGGAAAATGCACCTAAACCGCAGCCTGCAGCCACATCTACCAGGACTGTAACGAAATTTTCTATAAGAAAAGGCAAAAGGAAATCCGTAAAGGCGGTACTGAAGCGATTCTACAGATTGCAATGGGGCATATGGATTCGAACGAAAGCCGGTCGTAACAAGAAATTGTGGAAGAAAAACCCTCCGCAGAAGCGCAGGCTTAGACAGCACGTCTTCTGCAATTCCACACAAAGTCACATGTTGGATAAAATGGTGGGGCCCTACTGGAGGAAACCCAGATACTTCATCGATGATCCCTATCAACCTTACCACGTTAGAAACGAGTTTGAACGGTCTAGAGTGACTCCTAAGCCCTACATCCCTCCTGAAGATAGGATTTAGTATGGTGAATTAATTGTGAAAGTGTAATAATAAATAAATAGTTTGTTAGATAAGATTCTGTTTCAATTAAATAACCTGTCATTCTCAGCTGTCAATGTCAATTTTTGTTAGACGGGCTAATGAACCTCTTAAAAAGAGGACATATTAGGTCTATTTAAAAAAGAAGAAAATTCGTTAACCAAACAAAACAAACACTTTTCCATTTTTTAAAAATTGTTTCATTTTATTCGCAAATCAATTAATTTTTATGTTTATTTATCCGTATCCGTTACGACAGTGTCTGAGTGACAAGAAGAATTGTTTATTTGTCAAAATTTCAGTGCCAAGGTTTGTTTGAATTTCCCAGAAAATGAGGACTATGCTCTAATTTCGAAATGGAATCCGATTCTAAAGAAAGCAAAACCGATGAGGATTCATCGTCTAAATGCATCCTGGAATACTACCAGAAATACTCTCAAAACAAAAAATTACCCAAGTACTTCTCCGGCTCCTCCATCAGTTATTTGCCAGAAATTGTAGACGATGAGGATTCGAAGGCAAATAAAGAAGTAGAAATAATAATAGACGAGCATCAGGATGTAGTCGAAGCTTTAATCCAACCACAATTGTCTCCTACTGAATCTGCCGGGTCAAATAAAAAATTGGAATGGGACAATTTGGCCGATATCGGTTACGACAATGCCAAAAGTATCCATCGAAGCTTTTCCTTGCCAATTTTACCTCAACCGAGCCAAGCTATTAGTATTTCATCTTCCGAACTTTCCAAGAGTAAGCATAAAGATAACTTAAAAGTAATTATTTATCCTTATTCGAGCAATTCAGAAGAGAAAAGCACCGTTGAAACCTCTTCATCCGATGCCAAAATGGCGAAATCTACAAGTTCCACTGTTAGTTCTGTAAACACGAAGCAATATAGCGAATCCTCCAGTAGCGAAGAGAGGATTTTGAGCTTCAAACACACTCTGGATTTCTTAAAAGCCAAAATAGGCTTACCGGACGCTCATTCGACTCCAAACGAACCGGAATTCAAACCTGAGAAACTTCCCGACACACCGTTTGTCAAAAAAGAAGAGAAACCTTCGAAAACGCTACTAAAGAAATCGAAGAGCACTCAACTAACTCCTAATCAAGTTGATAAAGCAAATAAAGAAACCTCCACTGAAGAACAACTTTGCTCAACTAAAAAAATGATTAATTTGTGCCTTACCAAACCCGTACTAATAGATTGTGTATCGAGTACTAATCAATTAACGATTGGTGTACAAACTGAAACTCGTTCGATTTCCAAAAGTAAATCTTCCTCCGATGACAACGAGAAGACAAACACGAACCCAGATACATCGAAATCTTCCAGTTCCAATATTGTAGCTTCCAATTGCGATAGCTTCGAATATATTAAAACTAGCAATCCGGTAGAAAAGCTTATCGATCAAGTACCCGTCGAGGAACCAACGAAAAATATCGGTAGCAACATCGAAAGGAGCATTTACGTACTACAGAAATTGATTAACTCGAAAAAATACGATTCTACAGCCAAGAAGAAGTACATCAAGAAAATCCTGCAGAAGATCATCGAGAGCAGAGAATTGGAGGAATCGAGCGCCAGTTCTGAACTGTTTTATCCCAAAACGGATCCGACTAAACTCCTGATGGACCAAGCGAAGCATTTTTCATTCAAACACGAAGGATCTTCTTCTTCCTATCAATCCCACAACGGCCTAAAATCGTCTCCTACCAGGCGAAAAACCCAAAACAAAGATAAGAAAACTCTACCCGAACATCCCGATTCCAAATTGAATCTCGACGATTTATCGAACGAATTAACACGAAAACTCACCGAAGCAGCGAATAGAGATAAAAAGGAAATCAAAGGACCTTTCACTCTCGCTACAAAACCCGATCCATCATCATCATCATCCACACAAAAATCGCTGAAATTACAATCGATCAACCGCAGTCCACTAGCCGGAGACGGCGATCATTTGCTGATAAATTTCGCCGACAAAGAACGGCAATACCAACTCAAGTGGATAGACAGAGAGATCGATCATTTGGGCAAACTCAGGGCGCTCTTGGTGAAGCCCAAAACGTTCCACGAAAAACTCGAAGGAATTCAAACGACCACGTCCGTTTACATGGTATCCGAATGCAATGCAGCCAGGAAAACTTCCCCTAAAAGGAACTACGTTATTGAAACTAATTTGGGAGTGCAAGGTAATATTCATGGGACAATCTATAGACTGTATATAAAAATTTGTTGTTTTTAGGTACAGGGCCTCGTACGTTTCGTTTGAACGGCGAACATTACGTAGTATGCGAACCGGGTGGTACAATTAACGAAGAAAATCGTCCGGCTGTAGCCGATGTACAAGTTCATTCTGATGATAAAACGACCAATATTAGAGTAAAAACGATTTGCGGTATATGCAAGAAAGTACCGTGCATGTGCATTCCCATCGATCGGGATAATAGCAGCACCGGTTCCAGTAAACGATCCGACAAAAGGTACTTGTATTTTCGCTCATTCGAATCACCCTTTATAAATTCTTTTATTGATTACAGAAGCAGTTCGATTCCCAGGAGCGTTTGCGGCGCTTGTAGAAACGCCCCGGAGGCTTGTACTTGTAAACGTTTGGAGACCAAACGCAGCCAATCGTCTTGTAATTGCAGTACTACCGCTTGTAGTTGCGAATCGAAAGTTTCCAAAGTACCAGTCAGAGGATACATTGTGTGCCCTCATAAAAACGGGGAGGAAACGGAAGTGTGTCTCTGCGATTTGGGTTTGAGCGACGGTAAGTATCATTATACAGGGTGTCTAAAAAAGTTGGCAAGATATGGGACGCTTTTTTGGAATATATCCTAATCGATCATTGTTTGTAGGGGCGCAGGAAGAGGCTTCGAACGGCGAGAAATCCGGTTCGTTGGGTAAAATATTCAAAAATTGCCAATGCGGATCCCGAACCGAATGCGATTGTAGCTTCGTGAGCAAGCTCGTAAAGTACTTTAGTACCCAAGAGGATAAAACCCCATCGAAAGAAGAAAATTCACCGGCAGAAAAATCCCAAAACGTGAATGTAAACATCAACATCGATGGTACAAACGAGCTACCCGTTGTAACTTGCGCATGTTGCAATTCTACTACTTGTGTAAAACTAACCAAAGATTCCGATTCGAACGACTGCCTTTGCGATAAACCGGAAGAGCAAGTACCGAAGCAAAGCAAATGCTCGCCGGATTATCTCTGCGATTTAATCGCTAGGCTCGAGCAGGTTTTGCGAGACAAGAAACTAACTCGGGGAAGTACCAATGATTCGCCTGATAATGCTAATCTAGTCGATTGCGGTACCAACCGAGCTTTACGTATCGATAAAGGAACTGCTTGTTCTCCGGACGAGGCCGGTTGTACGAGCGAAACTTGCTTCGCTAATGCTGGTACTGTTACTGATCCTGTGAAAGTTAACCAGAGTACCAGTTACAATCCACCTGGGGATAGGTTACAGTGTAAAATGGACGATTTTTCCAATGGGAAACGATTGAAAAATGATGACGATAACGAAACGGTGCATTTGCAAGTCGACAAAGGCCTGAAATCGATCGATATGTCGTTTTGTTTGCGCTGTTCGAAGAGCAAAAGCGACGGATGCACCTGCGGCAAAAAGGTAGAGAGAAATAGACGTTTTTTTTTTGGTATTTGTTTATACGAAATATCCGTTTTAGAAAAAACACCACAAGAAGGGTTGCGCTTGTAGATGCCAAAATTGCTTGAATTCCAAAGGAAGTAGCAGCAATACTTCGACGAAAGAGGCCACAGACAAGTGTCAATGTGGACGTGTCAAAACCGGACGAACTTGCTACTGTAAAAAGAAGTCCAAAGAAGAAAACACGTCCGAAGGTGAGAGTAGTAATCTCGCCCTAATTCAAATCTCATCCCTTTCCGCCCGTGAAATGAACCCCATCAATCTTCCACTTCGATATTCTTCCATTCAAATTCCAATCCTACCGATGTTACTAAAGGTTCATTCGTCCGATTTTTAGGCGCCGTAACTCCCCAACATTCAAACCACTATCAAACGATATCCCTAAACCTTCCGCGTTGTTACCCAGAGGTGATGAACCCCGTTGATTCCATAGAAGAATATTCGCTGATGAAATTCGCGTTTATTTTCCAGGTTCTTCTACCGGTGCTAGTCTATCAACGGACTCCACAGCAACCCCTCTACTGGCATGCGCCCTTTGCGACAGGCCTCAACCCTCTCACGGGGTGTCTATGTTACGCACAAACACCGAAGAATATGCAGTTTGCTCCGAATGCATGGGGAAGAAACCCATTTTGACTGCGACTTGTTATATTGGACCTAACATCAACGTAAGTTCGGACGATTTGTACTTAGTATTTAGGTTTAAACCTAGAGGAATACGCGGTGAAATGGGCTTCGAAAATCCTGTGTTTAATAGAGCGTTTATTATCTTCTTTTTTAGGCTGAAGAAGAAGGTCCTTCGCATTCGTTTTGTACGTGTCCTAGAGATAAGGGTAGGAAAAGTAAGGAAAAATTCGAATATTGTCCGCATTGTAAGAGCCAATTGAGGCGAACTTTGAGAAGCGACAACGGCATCGCTTACACGTTGACGCTCGAAGATGAAAGGTCCCATTGTGGAAAAACCGGGAGCGTTAAGACAAACAAATTGAGAGAAATTAAGGTGATGATTGGCTTGTGATAACAGCGCTAGCAAAATGGGATTGTAGATTGTGGTTTAGAAATTAGAATTCCCCATGCACTTTACTCTAATTTACTCTTCTTTACTCTATGAATGATCTAGTCTACTGTAATCTACTCTACTCCCTTCTATTCTAATTTACTCCAATTTACTCTAATCTAGTCTTATTTACTCTTCTCCGTTCTGCTCTATTTGTCATTACTCCCTTCTACTCTACTCTATGCTTTACTCTGTTCTAATAATTCGAACAATTTCCTTTTCTTAGTGAATATTACAAATTATTGATTTATTCAGGTAAAGGTGCCGTGTCCTTATAGTCGAAAGGAAACAAAAAACGAGGTTAACAACACTAGGAAGGCGGAAAACGAAAGAAATGGCGAGCATGATGAAAACTGCTCTTGCGAAAATGGCGAAAAATCGCGCGAAAACTCGACGCTTAAAGGAAAAGGGGAAAATTACACTCTGCAGGTAAATTGGTAGTAATTATAAACCATTATGAAGTTACTACTTTCAGGTAAAATATTGCTGTTAAACTTGCTATTTAGATCATTTTGATCATTTTTACCAAGAAGATAACTGAATAAAACTGCTAAATGCGATTATTCGAACTTGCAGGAGCACTTGCAGATAAATCGTCCGGATTTCATCGATTCAGCGGAGTACAGGAGACAGGCGGTGTTGACTAATCGAGTGGAACGCGAGAGGAACAAGGACGACATGAAATTGAAGTTTCTGACTAAAAGCGAGGACGAGGCTTTGTTGCGGCGTAAATTGGATTCAATTAAACGGAATCGAATCATTCTAATTGGATATTTTTAGGTAAAAATAATAGATTGTTCACCGAACGGGAGATGAGAGAAATAACGAGGAGGAACTACAAGAAATTGCCGGAGGTTCGACGACGCGCCGACGTTTTGAGATTGGAGAAATTGAAGAGCGCCGATAAATATATCGCGGATGTTTTTAAAAAAGTACTATTATCACTTTTTCGTTGCTATTTTAATTTTATAATGTATTTTTTTTTGGTTCTAGAAAATCCAGAATTGCATTTTGAAAGGCAAAAGCAGTTTTCCGATCGATTCGAATATTGTTAATTATAAGTAATATTTTCGTAATTGTGTAACGACGAGGAGCATATGATGCTTGTGAATTGTAATTGTAATTTTGTAATTTGTAATAAAGAAAACGCATTGTGTAGAAATAAATGTTTTTCTGGCGGATAAAAGGTGAATAATAGTGCCTCTCCCGTTGTTCTCACTACATTTGAAATACTACAAATTTTTTCTATGAATCATATTAATCCTAAAGAGGCAACTAATTTATAAAAAATACAAAAGTTACTCCCTTTTTTTCAACCTCCTGTAGAATATCCCGCCAATTTTCCGACCCAAGAGCCATCTACCGGAAGAAAATGCAAACTATAATTTTATACTTATCCGCTTGATGGCGTTAGTTACGCGTTACTTTACACACAGTAGATGATTGTATTTTATAACTAGACAAACTGTTCGATCGTTACTCTGGTTTCTCTTCAGCAGCGAATAAATCTTTCGCCTTTTACTAAAGATTTCCGTGGAGAGGAACAACTCAAATGAGTCTGTAAACAATTTTTAGTGCCCAACATTTCGTGTTGGGCTTGTCAAATAATCAAAACATAAAATAAAGGTCTGTGGAAGTAACCAAAACGTCCAGTAAAGAATACAGTTTCTAAAACACATAAAAAGTCCCTTCTAAACGTCATAACTTGTATCAAAATTGTAAAAGTCGATGATTAGTCTCAACATTCGCAACATTTAGCGGCACTTTGTAGTTGACACTTTGACAGGTTATAAACTACAATTTGTAGTTTTTCCGCGATTTTCCGGTATTTTTTTTTCAACTTTACGAGTAGATTTTGTGTTTTTCGTTCGTTCTAGATAGTTTTTCGTGCGTTCTAGATACTTTTTCATGCAGTTTATGTACATTTATCGACAGTTTCTCCCGCGATTTTCGGCGTGTTTCGACCTATTTTTAAAGAGGGAACGGGACGATGAAGGCCCTTTTTCCCGATTAATTCCACATGAGACGTAAGTACTATAGTTTACAATCATTATTACCAATTTTCAATAAATACAAACAGATATTTTCGATAGTTCAGCACATTGAAATTTATAGGTAATGTTGTAAACTTACGAATAGTTTTTTAAATGTATATTTCTGTTTTGGAGGGTTGTGAAGCGTTGCAAATAAACACCTCTCCCGTAAATCGAATTGCAGCCTAAGGCTTCTATTATTTTCCACACAAAGTTAAGAAACTGTTAAATAGCACGTTCTAAAATGTAATGTGTATTGCCTAACTACTAGTACCAATAAGATAATTTTTAATAAAATTACTCTCTAATTTACTCTATTACCTCTCTACATTACTATATCAACAATAAAATTACTAATAAACCATCATAAGTTCACGAAACAATCTTCCCCCGTTCCAAATTTACCAATCAATAAATTGACATTCGTCCGACAAAATTCAACAAACGACACATAGATGGCGCCACAACGTTTTGTACACACCTCGCCTACGAAAACGTAGCCGAAGGCTTGTTATAGCGAGACAAAACGATGTACCGGTATCGCTTCTCGGCCTCTGGCTAAGATCAAAGTGTAGTATCTGTTCTTATCAGCTTAATATCTGATACGCTCCGCATGCGGAGCCAGTATATTAAACTGATTTTTGGAAATTGATGGGAGGTTAGGGGCTTGCTCCACTCCCGTCGCGGGTTGGCCCGGCATTGCAGTACAGCCGGGATCGGCCCATCTTTTATAATCAAAACAAAATATTATTTACTAGATCGAGTAGTATAGTGAACAAGTCAAAGAATCTTGATTTGTATGATGAAAATTTTTTATTCAGAAATATTCGAATGAATTATTTACACCGCTTGCTAAGTTTATAAAGCGCGTTTCAATTTGTGTTATTATGCTGAGGAGTTGTGCTAATGTTTTCAAATTTAAATGTTCTAAGGAGGAATTTATTTCTACCTGAATTTTCAAAAAATTTGTCAATAGTTTATTCATTGCATTTATCAATTTTTTTTAATAATTTAACTACCAAAAATTGTCAATTTTAGCCTATTTTTTATGTCTGGATTTCTCAATAAAATACTATTCAATTGAACATGAAAAATTCACCACATAAAAATACTGATTATTCAATGTAAAACAACCCCGAATTTATCCCTATTTCTAACCCCCTCGCGGGCATTTTAGGTGTTAAAATAAGGAGCTGCAGCAGCAACGGAGCTACATCTATAAAACATTTTATCCCACAATGCATTTATACTCTTGCATATACGCGGTCGCGACAATAAAGAAACTCCACTCGGAAAAAAAAACGACATATTTAATCTCAGCACCGAGGATTGAGTTTAAAATATGCATAAATAATGTAAAAGAAGGCATGTTACATTTTAGTCTGCCGTATTTATTTTATTATAAGCGCGTTCGCATAAGTCGAGGATTTATTGTAATTATACAGAGTGTCTCATTGGTAAATCAACCTTCTATAGGTATTCTAGATGCATAGTTTTATAGAATTATTTAATTGGTAGGTAATAACTATTGCAAGTTCCTAAGGAGTAGGGTATAAAATTTTAATTACATCAAATTTCGTTATATTTTTGCATCGTTTAAATTAAATAATCAAATAATTGTATTTCACTTCTTGTGAGTCAAAATATTTCAAAAAAAAGCAATTGTATCTTTGGAGATTTTTTTGGAAATTTGTGGATAGGTATAATTACATTAAACCACCAATGTTTTTGTCTATAAAAGCTAACTTAATTGAAAACACTGTAACGTTCACCGCCGTGTTAAATTAAAATGACTTTTTTTACGATGAAAATTTATTAAAATAATCAAAAAAAAACGTCTCGACTGTAATTAGATTACAAATTAGATTATGACACAGGGAATTGTTTTTACAGTCCTCATTAAATTCATTTCCTCTGTAGGAAACAATATCAGTATACCAAATAGTCCAATTTTTTTATAAGTAGGTAACTATTCTAAAATCTCCACTGATGCACTAAAATTTTGACAATTCTCTCGAAAAATCTCTTTTAAAACTATTCAAACTATTCAAACCAAGCCCAAACTACTGCAGACAGTACCCAAACCTAAAATAAGAAATCTAAATTTTTTTTCACCCCAAATCCACCCTGTACAGCCATCCATCCCCGACCCGGCAACATCAAAAAAAAAACTCCAAACCCGCCTCGCGGTACTTCCCCCCCTCGCCCAGGAGCCGCAGGATCGATTTACAGCAGGACATTATTGCGTATTTCAGTACGCGCTCATCAACAAATGACCCGCGAAATAGACAAGACAATAGAGCGTTCCTGTAGCCCAGACAATGAGCGTACTAGGCCGGTGCCCGTTTCGAACTCGCCGCCGGTACCACCGCAGCGCCTCGTCGTACCTCGTACAAGAAAGGGGGGCGCGCGGGGGGCGCGGAGAAGGCGCCTTGGAATGCGGTGGGGGCCGCTACAGCGCCGCAGCCGCTCAAACTCGAAAGAGGCTCAGTTCATCTCGAGATTTGAGCGCGAGAGTACCGCCGGTCAGACCGAGTCGCGCGGACTTGACTTTACTTTAACCCCCCTTTTTTTTTGTTGTTGTTGTTTTTGTTTCGTTACCTCTTTTGTATTTGTTTAGTTCTGGTGTATTTAATCGAGTGATCGCATCTCGGGGTAACTAGGAATTTGGTACCGTCGGTGGAGAGTGAATTTGTCGCGGGTTCGTGCGGAATGTCGTGTTAATGTGGTACTACTTATTTGGATTAACACTCGAACGATTTGTATGTAAAGGACGTTATTCCTGCAGGTAATACGATTCGTTTAAACAGGAACGATTTCATATAATTTCGAATAGTAGTACCTACTAACAGTACTATTTCTGCGCGGTACCAAAAAAACCTCATTAATATTTAAATTTTAAAAGTTTTAAACGGGTTAGTGTTCCGATAAATCATCGAAATCTCCGATTCGAATTGGCGACTTTAACGCCAGGTTAGACAACAAAACAAACCTAAATTTATTACCCGAAAATTACATATAGGGAAGCGACCGATATATTACATAAATCAAACATAATTCCAACAAAACACGAAAACATAACCTATTAGAAACGAGACATCGATGTGGTATAGATTTATTTAATATTTTTTTTTTTGTTCGGGTGAAGTGTTGTTGTGGGATTATTACAAATAACACCCGAAGCTGTCGAGGTTTCAGAACGGCACTTCAAAGAATCTGGTAAATTGGGGAACCATTACAAACATTTTTAGAAAGAGGCCGCCTCGGATCCTTCGGTTGTGATGGTGCTCGAAAGAAGAACTCGACTGGGCATGTTTTCAGTGATGGTAGTAGCGTTGGTTGTTTTGATTGCGGAGGTTTCGGCTCTTTTTTTTGGGCGGTTTTCGAAATATCTGGCTTACGATGGGATTCGATCGTGGCGAATTTTTATTCCAAAAATTGCATTCTTTTTGATCGGATAAAATGGGAATATTATATGTTTTAGTTAGCGGTTTTATTGTTATATAGGAGGCGATTATTAGATTAAATTTTAATGCATAGTTTGTCTAATCGTGATTGTAAATTATTTTTATGGGTTTTTAATAGTTCCTAGTGATTTTTTATGGGTTTTTCAAATGTAGCAATTCTATAGATTTTTTGAAAGCATTTTGAAGTATTTTTACTCAATAATTTAAATATCTAACGTTTATATTTAATAATTTATCGAAAATATCACTAAAAGTTTTTAATGGTTATCACTTTAAGTCTAATTTTAACCCATTTGAATCCATCAATTTTTTTTATACTCGTAAAATCTGACAAACTAATTTACATTCAATAATCTACAAAACTAGAAGAATTTCAATTCAACCAAACTTCTTATCAACTTTTATAGAATATTTAATTTCGAACAATATTTATACTAAAATTATTTTCAAATTTACCAACTCTTTTATAGATACAGTATATTAGGTAGGTTGATATTGTAAAGATTTTTTTTCAAAATTACATCAATCACTTAACGGGAATAAACACGAGAAAGCACACTATACAATGTACGAAATTACCATATTAATAGTTAATTCCGTTCTAAAAGGTCGTCGGATCAATTGATCGAATCCCATTCAATAATATCATTTAACAACAAACTTATATATTTCCTCGGAGGAATTAATAACATCAGCATTATAGAGTTTTCATCACTAAATAAATTCCGATTATTTTCGTATTTGCATAATCGTTTCAGGTGTTAATGATCATTAAATAGGTGTAAAAAGTTTAAGTGCTTATTCAATTTAATAATAAAAATATTAAATAGCTTATATCATTATGCCGGTATAATTCTCGTAAAAGTATCTAATAAAATTGTTTCAACTTATATATTCCATGCAGTTTAATTTCACTTCAACTCCACATAGAAATGAATAAAGATTCGATTCGTCTAGAATAAAATATATATAAGATTTGAAACATTGTTAAACACCGATTATAACGTGATATCAATAAAACTTAAGTTATTGGCACATTTATCAAATCATTGACAACCAATTAAAATTATTATTAGCCTGTTTGTTTATGTAAATGGAAGAAGGCGATATCGATATACCTATATAAGTATATAGAGACACTCGATTATTAAATATTTGATATTCGATTCGAATTTAGAAATTTCAATCGGGGACGCTCATTCAATTATGTAATAGGTACCAATTTCGTTTAATTTATCGACAACGATAATAAGTACCTATAGAATTAAAACAAATCAAATCAATTTAATGAATGCCATATGATGTGCTCTATACATCCTTTTACTTTCATTTTATATTATTTAATTAATATCTAGGTATATATTTATGTTTTATTTGAATAGGTAATTGTAATAATTTATATTGACTGAGTGTCAAGAATAGAGCAAAAGTAGGTAGTAGGAAAACTGTTATGTAGAGGACCTCTGGTTCTGTTGGTTTCCATTTTCAGTATAATTCATATTACTTATAGATGCTAGTAAATTTAATAGGTAATTGTAATCATTTATAAACTCTACTGAGTGTCAAGAATAGAGTAAAAGTGGGTAGGAACCAAACTGTTAAGTTTTGCATGTTGTGTTGGTTTCCATCTTCAGTACAATTCATCCCAACTTCCTAGTAGATACTACTTCTTCTAAAAGAAATTTCTTCGTTTCCAGCATGTGCGAACGATAACCTCAATGGCCTCCGACATAGCAGCGGTGGTGTGGCTGGCCAATCTGCTCATCCTCGCCGCCGCCGCCGCCGCCGCCGGTACGGAGCACGTCCGCCATCTGGAAATCTCCGAGGGCGCCCCGTCGGGCACCCGCATCGGTTTCATCGGCGACGGCGCCTCGCCGGACAGCGGCCCCCCCTATCTCATCGTGCCCGTCGGCAGCGCCGTCGATTCGGACCTCGCCATCGATCACACCACCGGCGAAATTCGCACCAAGATCGCCCTCGACAGGGAGACGCGCGCCGCCTACTCGCTGGTCGCCATTCCCATGAGCGGCGACAACGTCAAAGTCATCGTGAAGGTCCTGGACGAGAACGACAACGCTCCGATCTTTCCTATGCCCGTCATGCACATCGAATTCCCCGAGAATACGCCCAGAGACGTCAAGCGAACGTTGCATCCGGCCAGGGACTCGGATTTGGACGTTTACAATACGCAAAAGTACAATATCGTATCGGGGAATGTTAACAACGCTTTCAAATTGTCGTCGCACAGAGAACGCGACGGGGTGCTCTATTTGGATTTGCAAATCAACGGGTATTTGGATAGAGAAACAACGAGTGCTTATAGTTTAGTTATAGAAGCGTTAGATGGTGGTACGCCTCCGTTGAGAGGCGAAATGATTGTTAATATAACGATACAAGACGTTAACGATAATCCGCCGATCTTCAACCAAAGCAGATACTTCGCGACGATACAAGAAAACGCCACAGTAGGTACCAGCGTTCTGAAAGTAATCGCCGACGACGCCGATTCGGAGGAAAACGGCCAAATCGAGTACTCCATCAATCGAAGACAAAGCGACAAAGACAACATGTTCCGCATCGATGCCACCACAGGCCTCATCTCAGTCAACAAACCGCTCGATTTCGAAGCCAAAGACCTACACGAGCTGGTGATCGTGGCCAAAGACCACGGCCTCCAACCTCTCGAAGCCGCCGCCTTCGTATCGATCAAAGTCACCGACGTCAACGACAACCAGCCCACCATCAACGTCATCTTCCTCAGCGACGACGCCACGCCGAAGATCAGCGAATCCGCCCGACCCGGCCAGTTCGTCGCCCGGATCAGCGTCCGCGATCCGGACTCCAAGACCGACTATTCCAACGTCAACGTCACCCTCGAAGGCGGCGACGGCCGTTTCGGGCTCACCACGCGCGACAACATCGTCTACTTGGTGATCGTTTCGATGCCGTTGGATAGGGAGGCGAAGGCGAATTACACTCTAACCGTGGAGGCCACCGATAACGGGACGCCCCCGTTGCACGCCACGCGCACCATCGATCTCCGCGTCACCGACGTCAACGACAACGCGCCGGCGTTCCGACGCGACGTCTACTACGCTGATGTAATGGAAGCGTCGGAGCCGGGCGTCGCGGTGTTGGAAGTAATAGCTGATGATAGAGATGAGGGAGAGAACGGCTTGGTGAGGTACTCGCTCGGGGAGGCTTCCGGGTGGTTTAAAATCGAAGAGCGGAGTGGTTTGGTGAGGACGCGGGCGCGGGTCGATTGCGAAACGGATCCGGCGCCGAGGTTGACGGTGATCGCGACCGACGGCGGGTTTCCGCCGTTGTCGGCGTCGGCGACGGTGGTGGTGACTGTACACGATGTGAACGATAACGAGCCGATCTTCGATCAGAGTTTCTACAACGTTAGCGTGCCGGAGGACGAGCGGGTCGGTCATTGTTTTTTGAAGGTAAGCGCTTATACTTAATACATCTACTCTAAACCGAGCGGTCCACTTGCTTAAATGAAGGGATTTTGGTATCCCTATCATCTTTGCAAAAACACCAAGAGATGGTCCCAAGCGGTTCACTTGTATCCCATCGCTTGTATCGCAATCGTCTTTACAAAAACATCAAGAGAAGGCTTTATTTGACATAACTATAGATTGATTCAGTTGATCTCTGGTCAGTCTGATACATGACACATGAACCAAATGCACTTGCATAGATGAAGGGATTTTAGTATCTCGATCTTTACAAAAACACCAAGAAAAGACTTCATTTGAAATAGCTACAGATTGATCTCTGTAGATTGATTTGCCTGTGGAAATCTCCCTTTCTTCAACAGATTTGTGAGCTTAGATAAGAGCCAGAAATAACTAGTATTAAATATGAATTCTCTAATAAAGCTGATGTATTGGATGGAACCAGCAATACTTGAAACATAAACCAAGTGCACTTGCATAAATGAAGGGATTTTAGTATCCCAATTTCTACAAAAACACTAAGAGAAGACCTCATTTAAAATAGCTGTAGATTGATCTAGTTGATCTCTTTATTTGCCTGTGGGAATCTCTCTTTCTTCAACAGATTTGTAAATTTTGATAAGAGCCAGAAATAACTAGTATTAAATAAGAATTCTCTATTAAAGCTGATGCATTTGATGGAACCAGCAATACTTGAAACATAAACCAAGTGTACTTGCATAGATGAAGGGATTTTAGTATCTTAATTTCTACAAAAACACTAAGAGAAAACCTCATTTAAAATAGCTGTAAATTGATCAAGTTGATCTCCTCATTTGCCTGGAATCTCTCTTTCTTCAACAAATTTGTAAACTTTGATAAGAGCCAGAAATAACAAAAGTAATAAATATGAATTCTCTAATCCATGAAAGCAATGAAGTTTCCCTCAATTTAGCACTTTGAGACGACTTCTGGTTCTTCATCTCTAGCCTCAAAAATCTTTGGAATTTAGGCCCAAATTCCAAACAAGCAAACTCGATTTATACAAAAAAAAATTAACGTGAATTTTAGGCTTATTAACATAGTCAAGAGGTCAATGAAAACACTTTCTATATGTCCGTTCGGTGTTATGCAATGTTATTTTATCCGAAGAGAATATCAATTGCGGTTAAATTGCATATAATTGTTTCCTCTCTACTGGTGCTTTAAGAGATTATAAAAATGTCGTAAAAATTTTATGCCCAGCGGCGTAACTATTTGTATCCAATCCGTCTTTTAAATAAGTCATAACCGAATGAAAATAATAAGTTTTTTTTAGTAGGTAAGCCATTAAATATTAGGTATGTATATATACTGTTGTCCGTTTTTAGAAAATGAATATTAACGAAATTAATGAAGCGACGCCTAAATAAGTATACAGACATCATTATTAGTGAAAGCAGATTCTTAAATTTGCCCATTAAAATTGTAAAGTAGGTAATAATTATTACCTATGGAGTAAATATAATACCTAAAGGCGATATTAGGAATTCAAAAGATTATCTATAATTAAAAATCAGACGTGTTGCACATCACGACTTTCCTTTTGTATATACAACTTTCATGCGATATATTATTTGACATACAAGTGACAAATAATTACGTAATACTTAATAATTGGTAAAGGAATTTTAACGGTCGATACCGTAACGAAAAAAAAAAAAACCCGTAAAAGAACTTTTGTATTCGAGACAACCCCATTCTGTATGTACACAACACACCAAAAGGAACAAAGCAAACAGTTATATCCATTATACATCGAAGTTGTCGACCATCATCGATCCGTCGACCTTAATGGATTTTTAAAATCTAATCAGGAAGGTGCGATTTCTTCGGCCAATAATAACGATATACAAAAATCCAATAGCGTTTTTTTTAGCGTTTAATAGAATCGGTCCGTTGGTCGAAGAATATCGGCTTGTTGGATGTACCATAGCTCTAACAGGTTTGTAATTTAATTGTGTCTTATAGAAAAGAAAAAAAAAAAAGGTCGAATGTAAACCTAAATAATGTACTTGGGAGGAATTCTCGGTTTCGATATCACGACGATTCGGTAATTCGACGGAATAAATTTCCCGAAAACCGATGTCGAAATTCTTATTGGGAGAAAAATGACCAAAGACAGGTTTATAAATTTTGATGATCCAATTTATTTTCGACGAAAACATGTCCTCGGTTTCTGTTTTGAGTATTTCATTTCGATCGGAATGCGGACCACAGTCGTTCTTAATTAATAAAAGAAATAAGGAGAAAATTAAAATTACTACACGAATTTGTGTATTTGCAATAGTCGATAAAATGAGAAATATACACTTTTAAAATTTTAAATTCTCACAAGATTATTTAATTCTATACTTTCTAATACAAGTTTTTTTATTATTGCGTATTTTTATTACGAATCTATAAACATTAAAATAAAAAATTAACATACATTTGCAAATATTAAGCATCATCTAAAATAGTAATTAAAAAAATCGCAGTCGTTAAATCGATGATTTCGATATGAAATAAGCGAATATAGAAAGTTTCGGCATCGCCCCCGTATAATCTCGAATTAATCACAATGCATTTGTTAAATTATGATTTGCAAACCCGTTTCTGCCCATGCCATACCACCTGCTAATATAACTTTCATTTCTGCCAAGTGTTGTTTGCTTTTTAATGCATATCATGTTTTGTGACCCATATTCCCCGTGAGATTTCGCCGCAATTTCAACACCAAAAACGCTTCAATTCTGTCAAAAGAATCGATTATCATCTACTCGAAAATCTCTACAGGAAAGTAAAAAATCTCTACTAATCTTCTTCTAGTGGTGTTTCTTTCACCAGATTACCAGAAGATGCTTTTAAGGGAAAATTGTTGCTAAGAAGAGCCCTCTAACATCGCTATAATTAATTCGTAACAATTAACAAAAATGTATATAAAATAAATGAAAGATTCGCGCGAGATCAATCGCCCTAACTGTAATCGCCCGAAGTTTGTAATAAAAATATTTTTCCGAGAGAGCATTTCTGGTTATTACGTAAAACGGTTCGATGGTAAAATTTCTTGGGTCAAAATCCTGCGCTCCCCGGGAGGTCATACCTGTTGAAACGCATCCTTGAAACGCATAAATTTCCTATCGGGTTCAATTCGAACAATACGACTACTTACCTTCCCATTCGAAAAGGTGAAACCGTCTTAAAAACCCATTGTAAACGCCAGCGGAATGCGTTTGTGAGAAAATTATTATTGGAATTTATTTACGACGACGGATTATTGATGTTTGACAAGGAGAAATGTTTGTATCATTGTTGTGGTAAATATTCTTCCTATGTTTTTTTATTTATTTATCTAATAGAAACTATTTGGCGAACGATAGATAACGGGAATTTTTCTTCGTTTATTTATTTTTATCACAACTGCACAAAAATATTAATAAAATATGGCTAAATAATTGACCACTTTCTAACATATTTGCAAAATAACCAATTAATCAAACCAACATCTAAACTAATAAATTAATCGATTAGCCTGTGGCTTTAAATTAAACATTTACAAGTTGTATACGATTACTTTCAAGTGTGCATAATGCGAGTACTCAGCTCATTGATAAAATGCAACAAAAATAAGTAAATATTAATCTCTTAATAACAATATCAACGACGTAAGAAATCAGTGAATGGGATAATTGGCATACAATTGAATGAAACTATAAAAAATCAACAGGCGTGTTTAACACTTTTCAATTAAACCTTTCGAGATATTAAGCATACGGTTTGTTAGGAGTTTCATGCACAGCTAACCGGAAAAAAAGTTAACATTGTGAAATATATGGGTGTAAATTTCTATCTAAATTGAATAGTCAAGGATGCTAAACTGTTAAAGGAAGGATTACTCTTGTTAGTGGAAATATACTGCTCCACAAAAGTTAAGGAAGTTCACAAATATTGATAAAATAATCGAAAAATTTGCGAACTTCCTTAACTTTTGTGGAGCAGTTTATTTGGAGCTGGAGACTTTGTTTAAAAAACCGATATTATAGATACACTAAAACGTTAATTTTTAAAACCATTCCTACGCAAATAATTAAAATTCTTCCGAGCGACGCATTCAAAAATGTCCCATGCATCATACCAGGCTCGGGTTTAACTGTACAAACGTGGAAATAAAATAAAAAAAAGTAGATGAAGAGTGATCGACGTTCATCGTAAGTAGCATAACATGGTCGTCAGTCCATTGGGTCTATTAATGTCCTTATTACCGGTGTCAGTTCCGAGTGAAGCACTTGAAATATGTCACATATCTGGTTTGTTCGCGGTAACCCGCCGTGTCATACCGGCTGTCCAATTAATAGTCATTTCCTTTAACCGCCTGCAACTTTTACTTTTATTTTTTACCAGTTTGTTTGTTTAATCATTTCGAGCGCCGATGTGTGAGTATGTTATTTGCCATTTTTTTTTGTTCACCTCTATTGGTTATATTAACGACTAAATACTCGAGATAAAAGTTAATGAACTATAACATACAGGGATCAACGGAGGATAATCGAACTAAGTTACATCATACAACAGTTATTTAATAAACTATCGATATTCCTCGGAGTCGACGAGTTACCGTAACCTACCAATTGATATTCCAACCCATCCGTACGAAATGTTTTAACATTCGCTGTTTGATTAGTGTACCGTCGGTTATTATTACCGTAAAATTACAACCAGAAGATTAAATCGCCGTTAAACAAAACCATTTGTTCGTCGTGATAACCTATACCCGATACCGTTTCGTGTTACTCGAGCTTCCTCTGCTTCATCATCATCTTTCTCCTTTACTTTCTTCGACCCGTTCGCCATTTTAGACGTCCCATTTAAAGTTCGTAAATGTCAGATAACAATAATCACGGCAAACGGGTCAGTAGATCGCATCGAGCGATGCGCCTCCTCGAGGGTAAATGCTTCATGTTCTGCAGTAAGAGGTTAGATAATAACGAGGTATCGACGACCGGGAAGCTCTTTGAGATGGTTATTCAGATTTATTCTTCTACTTTTTTTTTTTTTGAATGTGCGAATGTGTCTCGCGTGGTTCGCGTTTTTGCATGTTAGGCTCCTATTTTATAACGGTGGAATATCGATAGAGAGTTGCTCGTGATAATGATGGGGTTTTAACCACTTGGGTTGATGAGGATGAATCGCTGCTCTTCGATCCATTTACTGATTATTTTTTGATTCGATAGCACCGTAAACAAAACATCTTCTATGATGTAGAGTAGAAATTTCACAATAGAAAACGAGTCAACTCAAAAAAATAATAAACTTTAATTCCCCTTGTTTCGTTACATCAGGCGTTTGGGAACCAGTTGCTTATTATAGTGACATTAACAACAATGAAATTGGGATCAACGATTGTCTCGCGTGCTAGCTAACATTAAAGAAAATCGTTATTATCTTCATTCGAATCGAAATTATGACTCTCTTCGCATGTGAACGGTTGCTCGAAGAATCACAGCGTTCTGTTATAGATAGCACTAGTTTGGATTAGCAACGAAACAAAAAACACCACTGCGAGATTAAAATACCATTAGCACGAAAGAATTAGAATGTCATCCGTGGCGATTTTTACTTCTTATTCGAAAAAATACACGTTTGCAAACGTTGATTTTTTTTTCCTCCATTATCCAATAAATCCTCGACTCGTTTCCTTATTTTCTCCATCTGTCTAGCCGCGGAGCGGGCTCAGTCAATTAACCGGCTACCATTTTCTAGTGGTTTCTAGTAGTTGAATGAGAATGGTAATTTGTTACGCAAATATTTATCGAACGCCGGTTATGATTAATTCACGTGGATGTATAGAAAAGCTCGACGAGAGAACAAATTTTGCTCTCCGTATAAATATAAACTAAACCAAGGAAACTGTTGCTGGTTGTCAAGAAAATTTTAATCGTTAATTCGCTTTCAAGTACTCAATAAATCGATTAATATTCAATCAACGCGTCGTCGAGCTCGATTTTTCGGATTTAATTGCGGAAATAAACCGAAATCGAACTTTCCCTTTTTCGCCGGGGAGAAAAAAAAACCCCGGATCTCTTCGGGTCTGGTTCGGTTGGCGGTTTCGAAGATGGCGACGAATCGGAGAGCCGAAAATCGCCGAGCTGGGCATACTTTCGTTGGTTTATGCGTCCAGTTTTTCACTCGGCTCGAAACAAGGCGATTTAAGAGGTCAAATACACTTTCTCGGCTCGAGCGCATCACCTGGGGCAGCGATCGGATCGTGTAATAAAACCGCGGAGAAATTTTCTGATCATGTTTGTTTTATTAGAGATTATTATTTAACGTGGATTTCCCCCGTTTGTTGGTTTATTTGTTGTCGGGATTTCTAACAAACGTTTCTGTTTAGTCTTGAACCGATTTTTACAACCCCAAGAAATCGATGAAAATGTGATTGGAGTTGTTTTTTTTTTTCGAATAATTAATCGATTAATGCACCAAAGAGTTACTGATATGGCGTCGAAGTAAATGCGGTGGGCCTTGAAAAATCGCATTTAGTGAAATCGTTGATTAAACTTTAACGATCGAAAAAAAAAATCCAGTTCGTTTTGCCATCGTTCGATGATAATAATTTTTTTATGGGCCCCGATTTGCGACACCTCGGATATGTTCAATTGTCGCTTTCACTTCGTTTTACCGAACCCGAAAAAAAAAATCGGACTTTCGGAAATTAATTCGGAGGATTTCTTAATCTTCTGTCGAAAAAGCTAAGCCGCAAAAACCCCGAAAATCGTCCAGACTAACCGCATTTCGCGGACGAAATTTAAAATTTTAATCGACCCAAAGCCTGATATACTAATATTATCCTCAAATCGCTGCACCTACGTTGTTATTCGCGAAATATTATCACTCGAAACGGCGTGGGCGACAAATTAAAATCAAGGTCGCCGTTAGTATGGTACATTTTTATTTCATTCATTAATTTTTACGCCTTGTTAATGCTAATAAATTGATAATTATCCGTTTATCGGTGGAGGAAACGGGAACAGAAGAGGTAATTGATGAAGTTATCGTCGTTGTCTCTTCAACAAATTCATCGCATCAATTCCGATTTTCTCATTAGCTAGTCAAAAATTCGTTATTTTGTTCTATTATCTACGTTTTGTGCTCATTGAAATCGCATTCTACGAGCAATCGAGAAACTCCAGGCGATTTAATCGATCCCCAAAAAGCATTTCGAAAGAAAAAAAGCCAACGAAAACAATATCACCGCGAAGGTGTCGACAGTTCGTATGTCCTTATTAATTTTATCAAACGCGTGTCCATTCAAGTATGCCCGACGGGGGACTTCGGTATTTGAACCCCACTGTGAACAAACATCTCGATAGTGCTGCCAGTGTAATGACTTAGAAATTACAGGTCGAACCTTAAATATTTCGATCGTAACGATCGATGAATCCATCGGGTTGCATTTTAATGTGTTTTATATAGATCAAATTTGCGCCTAAATATCGAAGAGAATGGCCCCGACCGAAATATTTTTCGAGGAACGAAAAATGCGATAGTCGAACTAAATTTATTTGTGTACAATACAATGCCAATGTTTAGATAGATTGATCTATTGACAGCATAATTAAGGTGTGGTTATAGCAGACAATTTTTTTCTAATCTCGAAAGCGATTAAGATAAACGAGGCTCGCGCAATATTTTATACAGAGAGGATTTTAGTTTTGTAAAAATGTACAGCCCTGTAAATAGCCATTCGCGAGGTTTCCTCGGCGTTTTAAAGATCGCCTATAACGAGGCGGATGCCACGTCTGGCTGTTTCTCTCCACCGCGACCGATGGAAATAAAAAAATGGACTATTTAATGCCGGAGCCGGCGAACGATTCTTCATATACATGAAGAGGAGGAATAAACAGCCAGCCCGAGATTCATCAATTACCGGCCGCTCTAATGAGTTTTATGGGTTTTCGTTTATATTATAACCGCATCTTCTCCGAGCTCCGTTCGATATTTTTCAAAAGGTGGTTAGGAATGTCTCACCTTGATGCACCGGAGGTTTCTACGAACTCGAAGCCACCATCAGGAATGAAAATATCCAAAATTAACCATCCATTTTCTGTACTCATTTACTTCTGTAAATTTGATATATTTCAAATTCTTTGTATCTACATAGATACTTTTTATTCTAAATAAATAGCAAATGTCATCAGGGAATCGCTTAGTCGGTGGTCCACCCGACGTTCGTATAAAAGTGCATACAATCCACGATAATATAAATTGAATGGAAGTTTATTCGACAACAAAATCGCAAATCTCTATCTTAATCGTTTTGCATACGGTCGACGCGAGCTAAGCAGATATTTGACAGACAAGTCCTGCAGTTTCCACATGTAAATAACGAGTAACCGATGGGTTATGTATACCTGTACATGTCGCGTTGCGACTCGTTTAAAGTTAGAGTCTTTAATTACAACCGAGACCGATGCAATTCGCGAAATTGTTAATACAACTCGAAATAATCGAAAATTAATTTACTCGAGCGCAGTTGTAGAAGCGAGTCGGGTATAATAATGGCTATATTCTTGAAATCTCAGTTTGATTCGGTAATGCATAACAATCTTGGTAGCCGAGCGGTCGACTTCTTAGCCTCGAGTGTTAATAAATTTAGAGCGTTGCAGAAAAAGACGAGATCGAAACATCTTCCGCGTGCACTGCAATGTATTGATTATAGAGAAAAGGAAGTCGTACGAAATGCGATTTATGTAGAAAAATTTGAATCGTTCCACAAAGCACTCAAATTAGACGAGTTATTGTTTGAAAAAATCCGCTTGTTGTCTACCGAGTGAAAGTTCTATAACATTATTTGCTAACTAACTGGTTGTAAACAGCCCGCCTATTTACCTGGAATACAGTCGAAAAATTAATCAGCGTTTTTTTTTTGTATTACACATCCGCTAAAGACGCGTCAATCAAGGACATAGGCGAGATTTTATCGGCGTATTTAGACTTTCTTTTCATTCGATTACAATAATTCTCTCGAATAATTAAAACTTTCAAATTGTCGGTCAGAGGTCGAACGGTTTATGTAAACGTGCGTCGAATTTAATTACCGAGCGTATGCGGAATAATACATTTATTTTTTTATATCATTCTCTATTGGGATTTTGCACTTTCACTCGAAATGACTAAGAGCGAAGTTGCTTAGGAGTTTCGATCGATAATCACCTGCCGAGGCGGTTTCGAATAGATCGTGTACACACGTTTTACTTAATATCAGTAATGTCTGTTAATAACAATTATATTTTTTGTATTATTTCGTTTTATAGGTTTCGAACATCACGATTAATGAATGATAGAAATCGCTAACTGTTTCGCTAGTATTCGGCAACTTCTGCAATAAAAATTTGTCCTTCCACGGTTATCGATCGTAGCGTTGATTTTAATACATCTCATAACGAGATAGTCGGTTGATTTATGCTACAATCGAAACCAGTATAATAATGAAACCATTAAGCAAGGTTATCGCCGCCGTTGCATCTCTATCCTCTCGAAGATGCGGCCGAAGAAAGGAAGAATTTCTTTTTATTATTTTACGGTTGTTCAAATGCAACTCTTTCGTAAACGCGCGGTAAATACAAACGAAATCTGCAACCGAATTGGGTTTTGTACCAGCTAAAATATAATCCCCTATTCGTTTCGAAATAAGTTTGAAATCCCATTGAGACAATGCATCGGACCGTGCGTAATGCACCTGTTGTATAGTGAGGTAGGTAAATTTGAAGATAGATCAGGCGGTGAATAGAATTTTTACGATCGATGTAATGGCGGAATACTCGAAAAATGTATTTTTTTGTCATTGTGCCTACGCTCGTTTTCGACGTGATTATCTTCCACGTTCCGAGGGGTATCACTGAAAAGCCTGGATGAATATTATTAACCGTTGTTAGGTTGCTATTATTTCCGTTCTGATGTTAGAAAATTACACTGCCTCGAAATGTATACAAAAAAATTAAGTGCGTTTTTTTCCGTCTGTAACGCATTAACCTGTCATTAGTAGAAGAATGTCGACGACCAACCATCCAAACTATACGCCATACAGGGTGTCCCATAAATATATATTAAGAATGTTACCTGTCGCGGGTATTACTTATACAAAAATTAAATGCTGTTACGAAACAGCAATTAAAATTTTACGCTTACCTAAAGAGAAAAATTCGAGAAGCAACAGGCGATAAAAACGTGATATAATTCAAGCAAACGAATTGAAAGTGTAAGGATGTAATAGAAGGAAAGGAGATACAGGCGCATTGGAGAAATAATAATTAAAGTTAATAGACGTTTACCCGTCCGTCTGGTTCTGTAACAAGTAAAAAAAAAATTGTAAATATTACTTTACTGGTATCAGAACATCATCAACGCATATCGAAAGAGCTAAACCCATAGCTCTTTTAAATTGACGGTATGCAAACTAGCTCTGGCTGTTTGCAATAAAACCTAAACGCTAAAAATTACTAAGTAAGTAATAAATTACACTAATTACAAAAGTCGTAAATTCCTCAAAAAAAAATAATGGTTTTAATACCGCTACATGAGAATAGGAATGTTAAGTTCGTGGCTTTTGATCACTTCGGAAAAGAGCACTGGATAAGTGACAAACGTTCATTTATCAAATCGAAATTAATGACGGTTCAGAACTGTTTTTTTTTTAACTTACAGATCTATTATAGAAAAAAATCCGAAATTAAAATTTGTTATAAACACGCCAACGTTGTAAAGAGGCTCATTACATTTCAATTAATTTTAAAAGGTTTTTATAAACGTTTAATTTCGATGGCTCAGTTAAAGCTTCTATATATATACAAATTCGTAATAATTATTTATAGTGCCTAAAATTTATAATCTATGTAAGTATGGAGATATTCAATTTTCCCGAGAATCCTTCCGCAATAAATATTTTCTTATTGCGGGTACTCATTCGATGCCATTAAAATTAGCTTTCGGAGACGTTGGAAAAACAATAGCTAATTACAATTTCGATTTATTTAACTTGCAAGAAAAGTACTTAAAACCACCGTATAATATTATCTACCTAAGATGTATTAAGCCTACAGTTAATAAAGAAATTTTACGTGAAACATTGGCAATTGGAAGACCGTTTCTTTATATACCTCTACACTCTACAGAGCGCGTTTTAATTAACTGTATGTTATTGTTTATAAATTTACCAGAACTTCGATGCACTTCTTTAATTAATTATAATACATCCAATCAATGGGTCGAGCTCTATCGTTGTTTGCAGTATTTGCTCAGGTCTTCAATAATGTTTATCATTCGCAAACAGCTATAATACCTGATACATTAGGTTTTCATTTCGAATCCACATACCGAGAAGCACTTTTCCCGTTTTTAAGCCATCCTTCGTTTACCATTTTGAATGGAATTGCGAGAGAACAGAACCCGACATAGATATTCAACATTTGCTCGATGATTGTCGTTACTTCCTGCTTAGATAGGTGAAAAATTGTCGTGTAAAACACCGGCTACATTGGCATGGGCGGCGATATAATTTATCATATAAGTTGTTTGTATATGTAACTATAAGTTTCCTCTATTTTTCTCTATGTAGTACAAACGGGTCGAAATAAATTTTGTGCAACGTTTGCGAAATGGAAATTTTATTGTATTCGCTAGTTATGAATTTCTAGTAGGTAATTAAATTTGAAATTAACCCAAAATTGTCTATCTCATAAACAACTATAAAACGGACCCCTCTCTATGCGGTACTCACATGCATTAGTACTTTAGATATTTCACGTTTTACGATCATGGAAAATCTTTTTTTTAACGAGGAAGGCACGATACTTACTGCATGTTTACATAATGCATGATGTAAATTCGATTTTTATTGTCTCGATACATCTGCATCTTTTGATGCAAACGCGAATAGTTCTAATATAAAGTTGTGTTTTGTTATCCGCTCGAATTGCATAACAAATAATCGGAATTTATGTCCGACGTCGAGGCATATCGAAAAGTGAACAATTTTTGCAATTTATGTTCTTACCCACATTTACAGAATCGTTTAATGTCTTTATTAATTTATCGCAGGCGTAAGCAATTACGGCAAATTGTGCAAATTAAGTTTAATGAGCGTTTCACGTTCGGGAATTAAAAATCGAATAAAAGTCGCCGTAGTGGTTTCTTATTCTCGGTATCGTTTAAATCTTTTCGGGAAATTTCGTCCCAGTTCACTTCAATAACTCCCTAATAAAATTTATATTCCACGAAACACCATTTCAAATTCGAATCGTTTCAATCCACCAAACGCGCATCTAATTTGTTAGTTTGTAAATCCGTAGGAAGTGAATCGACCTAAAAATTCTCCTCTTCGAAATTCTTCACTCTAAATCATTGTAATGGCCGACTCTCCTCGACTATTTCTTTTTACATATTAGCAGGGAACGATGGACAACTAAATAGAGATGGACATTTAATCGATTAATTATCAGAAGTTTACTATACTTTAATATGTAATGGATTAACTTAAGAAGACTCTAAACTGGTTAAAAAAATTACTTGATACAACCCCAACGAAAATAGCATTGGTTACAAATACCACCAGTTAAAATACCTAGTGAATAAAATAAGGAATCGACTGTAGAATGTTTCGGTATAGATGTTAAAAATACCGCGATGCTCCAGCTCTAGGAATCGGCCGGTCAGGTAAAAGCGAGAGCTACCTGGTAGAGGAGGAGAGAAACGAATACTCGATTCGCGACGGAGATGAAGATATTAAGGAGGTTAAAGAGGAAGAAGGACGCACGGTACGTGGAATGGGCTACCTCGCGGCCATACTTCGAGTCGTTTTGTGCACAGGTTGCCACTTTTTCTACGGTTAAATGTTAAATCAATAGAGATTTTTCGGCTAAATCGATTTGCTGATCAATTTCTTTGACCGTTCTCTTCATACTACTCGCGTTATTGATCACAATGATCCATTGAGTAGTTCAGGAAGTTTATTAGTAATTGCTCAGTGGATTCTTTACACGAATTCTCAATGGAAAAACAAGCTGAAATAATACATAGTATCGCCAATCGTTCGAACTGTAACAGAAATGAATCAATCGAAAATGCACAAGATTCTTTGATAAAAAAAGAAATTCGGCAACGTCGCAAGGTAACCCAGCATCCACGAACCCGACATAGAGTGAACCACAAGGAATTTCACGTGTCGACTCTTACACGTTGAAGTATGTGCTCAAAAAGTAGATGGAAATAATAGCAATTACAGTTGGTTTTTTGCCGAGCGCTGCAGCGATGTAGCGGTATATTTCGAATAGAGAATGTTACATTAAATAATCGGTATCGAACGGAAAGTATTTCATTTAGGCACCGTTTTCGAAAATCGAAATTCAATAAGATGTTTAAAAAGCTTTTATATGAAGGAAGATTGATGCTTTTTTTTAATTCATACTTTTTGTGTTAGATATATTGACGCTACTAAGCACTTATTTGAATGGATAAATTATTATCGGTAAAGGTCGATTCCAAACAAACAAAACTTTATTGAAAATTAGCGACGAATTACATTTCATTAATCGATAATCGATTTCTCTTCAACATACCGATAGGCGTTTTCGATAACGGTTTTATCAATTTTCATTCTGTCCGCGTGGAAATCGGATACAGGACTCATTAAAACCGTTGTTCGTAATCACAGAACGCGCCTCGGCGTTATTTCGCAATTTAACCACCTCTATCTCGTATTTAATCCAAATAATGACTGGTAATAAAAAGATAATAGACTAGTGGAATCGCAAGGCCTTTAACTCTACGAACAGTTTGTTACACAATGATCGAGCGATTACAGTTTTGGATCCGTACCACAAGCTAATATGTAGCCCGAGTAAAATGGAATCAATATGTGTGGATAATATGAGGATATCTTTCGTTTCTGATGGCACAATTAACACAATTATTAAAGGTACTAGAGAAAATCCACAGCGCTCCATTTTCGCATCAAAGATAAATGTAGCAAGTACAGGGAAGTTTCTAGGTATTCTTAAAATGGTTTCTGAATTATTCTTCTTAAAGCCAAAGCAGCTCAAATAGTCAGTAAGTTTGTTAAAGCTTATCAGTACAAAGGGCATAAAGAGCAATTTAACGTTTCATTTGGATTAGTTTACGAGGGTAATTGGCCGGATTTCGCGAAATCAGTAAAATGGAATCAATATGTGTGGAAAATAAGAGGATATCTTTCGTTTCTGATGGCACAATTAACACAATCATTAAAGGTACTAGAGAAAATCCACAGCGCTCCATCTTCGCATCAAAGATAAATGTAGCAAGTACAGGGAAGTTTCTAGGTATTCTTAAAATGGTTTCTGAATTATTCTTCTTAAAGCGAAAGCAGCTCAAATGGTCAGTAAGTTTGTTAAAGTTTATCAGTACAAAGGGCATAAAGAGCAATTTAACGTTTCATTTGGATTAGTTTACGAGGGTAATTGGCCGGATTTCGCGAAATCAGTAAAATGAAATCAATATGTGGAAAATAAGAGGATATCTTCCGTTTCTGATGGCACAATTAACACAATTATTAAAGTTACTAGAGAAAATCCACAGCGCTGCTCCATTATCATTGATAACTGTATGAATCGCATCAAAGATAAATGTAGCAAGTACAGGGAAGTTTCTAGGTATTCTTAAAATGGTTTCTGAATTATTCTTCTTAAAGCGAAAGCAGCTCAAATGGTCAGTAAGTTTGTTAAAGCTTATCAGTACAAAGGGCATAAAGAGCAATTTAACGTTTCATTTGGATTAGTTTACGAGGGTAATTGGCCGGAATTCGCGAAATCAGTAAAATGAAATCAATATGTGGAAAATAAGAGGATATCTTCCGTTTCTGATGGCACAATTAACACAATCATTAAAGGTACTAGAGAAAATCCACAGCGCTGCTCCATTATCATTGATAACTGTATGAATCGCATCAAAGATAAATGTAGCAAGTACAGGGAAGTTTCTAGGTACTCTTAAAATGGTTTCTGAATTATTCTTCTTAAAGAGAAAGCAGCTCAAATAGTCAGTAAGTTTGTTAAAGCTTATCAGTACAAAGGGCATAAAGAGCAATTTACGAAACGAGCATCTGCAGATAATCAACTATGACAAATTTCAGGCATTCTAATATATATACATGTGTTGTGCGTCGATATAACAGTTCTATATCATATCTGTAATTACCTGCGTTCGTGTAAGGAAAATACCACTATGGGCTTGGAGAAATAAATTCAGAATCGTACAACTATGCGACTAAAAGCGAGTTATGTTTCATGGGAAACGCGACTTGGTTGAAAATAATGTTTTCGTCGGGCCTGTAAAATCGAAACGGGAACGAATCTTGTTCGGCATGAGCTCGACAAATCGCCTCGAAACAATAACCATCATTCGCATCAAAATCTCGAACGTTTTTTTTAGCCATCGCTGTTGCAATAAATAATGAGCTGGTGTGTGTACCTACTTCAACGCGAATGTAGGTACACGGTGTAGGAAAATATGTAATCCGATAATTGCTTCCTACGGACTAAAACGAAGCATAATTAATCACTTGGTTGGTTCCAAAGCGGTGGGAATATATGACGGTTTCATCTGCGCGAAAGTAAGAGTTAAACAGACGAAATTAAATTAATAAGAAGCACGAGATATACAATTATCAGACAACTATAAACTTGCAAGTGTCGCTGATGTAAAATATACCGAAGGAATCGATTTAATTAATCGACAATTATGTTGAAAATAACGAATTATTTCGTATGAAACGAAAACGAAAAAAAAAAATAAAAAGCAACAACCACCTGAGTCCGTATGCGTACAAATATGAAAATACCGTTAAAGGACTGTTATTATCCAAAATTATTTTAAGTGTGTATCATTAAAATGTGATTTGGTCCGCGTTCGAAGGAACATTGCTTTGCCTTTAATAATCGGTTTCTAGCTCGATTATCGCTGATAATGAAACCACCAGTTTTACCTACCTTCGAAAAAGTCTTACCCGATACATATCGACTTAAATTTCACCTGTCTCGTAAGGGGTTACCCAAGGTGAACGCACCCTTTTCTCTAATCCTTCATCCAGCCCGATGTAATTACCTTCTAATTACTTGATTTGTATTCGAACGCGGCCAAATAGCTGGCGACATTTCGCGTCAGAATTGGTACCGGCTGAAAAATATTCCTAACAGCATTATCGCTTCTAAGAGGCAGTACAATGTCGCATAAAAATTTTATACCCTATAGAAGACCAGTTCTTTAAATAGGCGTATATCTACCCGCATGCGATGGTGTGTTTATTTATGGATAAAAAAATAATCGTAATCTTCTAATTTGGCGAACTGACATGAGTTAATTAAGGGAGTTAATGATGTCAATCAAGCTAGCACCCCCACCTCGACTAAATTGAAAAAAAAGTAGCCTATAATTAAGAGCTAATTAAAGGCTAATTTGTACCACAAAAATTAAAATTTGTACCACCGCGATATATCGAGAAAAACGACATTGAAAATGGGGGGTGCTAGCTTGAGTTCAAGGCAGCACCCCCACTTTGTCCGAATTTAAAATCAAATGGATCAAAATATAGGGGATATTAAAGGCTAATTTGTACCACAAAAAGTTTTTCTATATTTTCATTACTAACGTCAAAAAATTAAATAGAAAGCTATGATTGTCGCTGCTCCATAATCTTAGCACCCCCACTTTCGTCAAATCAAAAAGTGAATATACAACATTATGCAACTAATTAAAGGCAAATTTGTACCCCATAAGAAATTTTGATAATTTTTAATGTAAATCCGCAAATTAAGTTTAAAACGATTCCTTGAAGAGCCATATGTGTGACGTATGAATGTAAAAAATAATGTAATTGTAAAAGTGAATATACAACATTTTACAACTAATTAAAGGCAAATTTGTACCACTTAAGAAATTTTGATAATTTTTAATGTAAAGCCGCAAATTAAGTTTAAAACAATTCCTTGAAGAGACATGTGTGTGACGTATGAATAATGTAATTGTAAAAGTGAATATGCAACATTTTACAACTAATTAAAGGCAAATTTGTACCACTTAAGAAATTTTGATAATTTTTAATGTAAAGCCGCAAATTAAGTTTAAAACAATTCCTTGAAGAGACATGTGTGTGACGTATGAATGAAAAAAATAATGTAATTGTAAAAGTGAATATGCAACATTTTACAACTAATTAAAGGCAAATTTGTACCACTTAAGAAATTTTGATAATTTTTAATGTAAAGCCGCAAATTAAGTTTATAACGATAGCTTGAAGAGGGTATTGGTTGTGTGTGACATATTAATGTAATGACGACAAGGGTGATTTATTAAAGGAGCCGGGTTAGTAAAAATTCTGAAATTGTAGGTATATTTAATTTATTTTAACAAAAAAAAAAGTATGAATACTAAATGGAAAACACAAATTAAACAAAAAAAAATATGAACATAAAATAGAAATATAGTTTTATAAATATAATACAATATGGGGTAAAAGTAACGTTTTAAGACCGGCACGTTTTTATAGTGGGTAGAAACTATCAAGTCGTTGTTGCAGAATAGTTGGTGGGACAACCCAAACACAAAATGTTTTGTCAAGGACATAAAATTTCTTCAATATAATGTGGTACAAATTTGTCTTTAATTAGTTGTAAAATGTTGCATATTCACTTTTACAATTACATTATTTTTTACATTCATACGTCACACACATGTCTCTTCAAGGAATTGTTTTAAACTTAATTTGCGACTTTACATTAAAAATTATCAAAATTTCTTAAGTGGTACAAATTTGCCTTTAATTAGTTGTAAAATGTTGTATATTCACTTTTACAATTACATTATTTTTTACATTCATACGTCACACATATGGCTCTTCAAGGAATCGTTTTAAACTTAATTTGCGGATTTACATTAAAAATTATCAAAATTTCTTATGTGGTACAAATTTGCCTTTAATTAGTTGCATAATGTTGTATATTCACTTTTTGATTTGACGAAAGTGGGGGTGCTAAGATTATGGAGCAGCGACAATCATAGCTTTCTATTTAATTTTTTGACGTTAGTAATGAAAATATAGAAAAACTTTTTGTGGTACAAATTAGCCTTTAATATCCCCTATATTTTGATCCATTTGATTTTAAATTCGGACAAAGTGGGGGTGCTGCCTTGAACTCAAGCTAGCACCCCCCATTTTCAATGCCGTTTTTCTCGATATATCGCGGTGGTACAAATTTTAATTTTTGTGGTACAAATTAGCCTTTAATTAGCTCTTAATTATAGGCTACTTTTTTTTCAATTTAGTCGAGGTGGGGGTGCTAGCTTGATTCACATGAGTTAATGGCAATCTGTGCATTCGCTTGTAGATCTAAATATTTGTAATATTCTTACAACATTCGAATTGTGTCCAATAAAAAGTATCGGCTACAAAACGAATAAAATAAAAAACAATTTATTTCTGAGAAAACGTACTCACCAAAACAAACCAACGGGTTCCGAACTTTCGGAACTTCTTAATTAGATAGACAGAGTTAACTGTAAAAAGGGGCCTTCAATATAAATAGATAGCCATCGGGGCAAAGTATCTTGTAATAAACAAACGTTGCATCATCTATCCGATATATCGGAGGTATTTGTTGGAAGTGTACGATATTAAGTAATAAAACATCTATAAACATTTTTGATAAATTAATTGGGCTGTATAAACCGCAGTTTTATTGACTTGGAATCGGATATTTAATTATCATATTTATCCAATTCTTCTATTTTGAATATTTCGTTCTTTTGAATAAAACATTATTCTCTAAAACTTCCAATACATTCATCCGATAAAAAAATCATTACCAAAGAAATTGTCGCTACAATAAACGCCCTGTATATTAGCGGATTCCGGAGCGACCCGAATTCGTATTAAGCGGTAATCGTCGCCGTAAAATCGCTATTAAAAAAATATAAAAAAAATAAAATCGCTATCGATTTTTTTTCGGCAAATATTCACAGATCCGAGTTATTATCTCGCGGCAGAAATGATCACTGATGGCGTCACGTTCGGGGTTTAACGAAACGTCGTAAAATCGAAAAACGAGCGACGGTAATCTGAAATTACCAGCTCGGAAAATTCGAAGCGATATTCTCGAATTCGATATTTTTTTTTCGGGCTACGAATGAGCCCAGTGGCGGCGCAGAAAATTTTTCAAATCCCCCTTTCACATCCCTTTGCACATCCCCAGATATAAGTTGGCTACTTTACTAGTTAGAATTCTTTATTTATTCGATTATTATCGATGTGATAGTGTTAATTGTTGTAATCTATACCAATCTGTTGTTGAGCGAAATATAATTTTTCATGGTTAATAATTGAAGCCCGGAATGAACCATCACTGACTTTTTGGTCGATTGTGAATAGCGAGAAAAAGCACTTAAGTTATACTGGCCCGGAATGCCGAGTTTTATGGACCATTTCGAAATAATTATATATCTAAACCGAATTTAAAGGAATGGAGCTATTAAGCAACATAGTTGGGCTTTTTCGGTGTAAGAACATAGCTTCAATTAAGATAAAACAGAATTAATAACATGGTGTATCTAGAACTCTGTCAAATTAAATTCCATCATGAACATATCCTCTCGATGTATAATCGGCAGGACCGGATTTTCTGATGGTCCGGCGGGTGTTTTTTTGAAAAAGTAATTGTTTCAATTCGAACCGAGCTAATGATGCAATGAACTCTTCTGTTATAATAATAAAACCTGCTGAATCTTTGGAAGTTTTCAATGTTTCATAAAAGTTCATAACTTCTCTCATATATCCAAATTCTTTTCAGTAATTAAGGTCAGATGAATTAGACATTATATTCCCATATAATCTCGTATATCCTCCAAGATATGAAAACATAAATCAAAAACACCACAATACGGCGAACTAATTGTGATTTTAATTATTATAATAATCTCAAATATTCATAATTCAAGGCACCTTTTGAAATGCTATCAGTAAATACGATTTTTATGCGCGTTCTCACATCCTAACGGTTCGCTCGGGTAATTGATTCGATTATAATGAATTGTTATGGGAAACTCTAATACCGTCTGATATACTCGTCTAATCATTCGCTAATGATTACAAGAAGATTGCCCCGAGAGTTGGAAATTTTCAACTGATAATAAATTCTTCCATCCATCGCTTTCAAGCACATTTTTTATTATCACTCATCAGCCCCAATTTGCCTCGTTAACCCAGGTAGAATTCGTTACAATACAATTACAACTATTTCGCGAAAACGTTATTTTCTGTCGAAAAATCCCACATGTACTTTGCATACTCGACACTTCCTTCTTCAGCAACAAATCCACAAACTCGTGAACTAGTTCCGTGTAATTGACATATCAATAGAACTGGTACAACGCTAAATAGTCCGCCAGAATCTTGATAAGAGCCACGTTGGACGTTTTAAGTTGGTTGAAATTTTTTTCATCATTGATACTTCCTCGAGAAATTCCAAACGGCCGAGGAATTTCCACCCGAAATGCCGTGCGATTTAAATAATCTAATGTATTCTAGCATAGAAAGCGACTAGCAAGGTGCTAAAACTGGAATAGTTCAGAGGTCGCTTGTGGGAGAAACATTTCACTCGGGACGCTGGTGAAGTGTGAAATTTGACGTGAAAAATCCGCATTCGATTGTATTTTAGATACTCGGTATGTTGTATTTATTGTCCTGACCCCTTGAGTACCGAACATGTATCTTGATACCACTGACGTTATACGGTTTTATGAAAGCGTGGTCTAGAGTTATTTATCCATTCAAGAACAGTCCCATACTGGTTCTTTAACCAATCTTATTTCATTTGCTAATCTGATGGTTCGTTTTCGTTGCATTCAACAAATTATATCGACCAGAAATGGCTCCTATCAGCGTGTTTAGGTGAATTTTTTTCTATTACATCGATGACTTACTGTGTTACGTTTGGATTGGATGGGCGTTTATGGTCGTTACTTATTAGCAATTCAATGTTTTTGAGAGGCAAATGTTGGCACGTTTGGAATTGCCAATAGATTTCCCGAGATAAACTAATGCAAATGTATTTGCCGTTTTCTTACTTACCTCCGAGAGGTCGGTTGCGTTTCTTTGTGTGCTTATTCTAGTACTTTTTGCCGAGTACGATCGCTGAAGAATTCGAATTAAAAATCGAAACTAATTTAAGCTCACATCTCTCATTAGGAAATTATAATTCCCGGGATATTAGAAGAGAAACCTGCCTTTCAATTAATAAAATTAATACTAACAAACTGTTGGAAATCGTCGATTTTTTCGTCGGAAAATATCTCTTCTTCTCTTTGTTCGCACGTAATTAGAGTACTTAGGAAAATACATAAATTAAAAAAAGAAATTAAACCGACAGTTAAGTACCGTTACGGTATGTATTTATTAACCAAAGAGGTGTCTGTACACATATAAAACCTACTTACAACATAATCTGGTTGGATTTTTTTAAAGTCGGATCCTGTTTGCATAATCTCCTTTACAAGTGTAATAAGAAATTTTCGCATCGACGAAAAAAAATCCAAGCGACGATTCTAGTTATATATAAAATTATTATTGGCAATAAATAGTTCGATTGCTCAGCTTCTTACACTTCGATCGAGCGAAGTATTTCGTGGATTCCATCGAAGAAAATCTCATGCAGGAATTGCATAACATCGTCTGATTACGAATCCGTCGAAGAGCCACCCACACCACAAGAAGCGAAAAGAATAAGAATAAGAAGAATAAGAAGAAGAAGAAGAAAAGAGCCAGTTATACCAGCGGTCCTCATTACCCATACCTCTCGCCAATCGGACGGTACATTAAACAGCATCACACATAAATACTCCTCGGTCTCCGGAGCTATTTTAGTGCCGTGCTAAACAAAAGACACCATTAAGAGTTCAGACTATAAACCGTAATCAGCCGGTGTAATGCTCGATGCTCAATACACTCAAACTGATCATATCTTTCGCATCGGTTCGAGCCAACTAGCCAACTTGCATTAGTTTAGGAAATTAACAGAGATAAAGATGCATATAAGAATGCACCACTCTTCTTTTTTTTTTTTCGTCTACTTTGTGTTGTTATAGCGGTAGGAAAACGTGGAGAAATTGAGCAGATATTTCTATAGTTATTCAGCTGGTGGATATTCGATTCTAGCTATAGCTTCTTAAGAGAATATACGATCGACGTCGCCGGGAGTAGTTTCGGTCTATAAAATCGAAGAGCTTTAGTCCTAAGTCAATGCCGCATCGGCGACATTCTTTCTAATTATCGCCATAAAATGGCGACGATTCCAAACACCTTCACGGAACGAGGATCGCTCTAACAACTAAAGTTACGATGCTGGTTGCTTTTTAGTTTTACAACGAATTCGTTTAGTATTTCTTGGAAGTGCGACGGGCTTTTTCTTCGCTTTTAATTGTTGCGTATATTCCAAAAGGCGATTACTCGGCGAGTGCTTTACAAGAAGAGGGATTTGTGGTTATTACAATGGTGATATTTTCGCTTGTATATATAGCGAATTAAATTCGGACGAAACGAAACGTTCGAGCGATTCCTTTTGAAGTTTGATCTGAAATCAGCATGCACGTCTGTAACCGTATAGCCGATTCCATCGTAAAAACTTCTTCCCTTTCGCGAGATATTTGCATGCGATCTCTTATTTTCCAAAAGCAGCAAGAAGAGATGAATGTGCGTAAAGACATCGGAGAACAGAGGCGCATTCGCCTAAATTTTTTTTAAATCTAATAAATCGGATATCTACTAGATGCATGATTTAATCAAAAGATGAGTTCACTAGTTCCAAGTTTTGGGTAAAGAATCCACCTGAACGAAGAATTATTTAGTGAATTTCGATACGGAGGAGTCAAAGGTCAGGTCCGGCACTGGCGAAACCGATCCGGTAGGTTCATCGACTTTTGAATTTAAGGGCTAAGCTTTATATCAGATCGCTTTGGGACGCGAAAATGCGAGTCTGTCAACGACGAGGCCCGTCTAAAACGTCGAGATTTCGTCGAAACAATGCGACGAGGCCGCCTTAACGATATATACACGTCGATTGTGGGAATTTCGTACTCCGGATTTTTCTCATTGTTCTTATTTTCGGCGGAAACACAATCGCTTAATAAGACATTACGATCGGCCGTCGAGGGGGCGGCCATCCAAGTTATTAACTTCGAAATAACTTTTTTTAATATAAATTTCCGAAAGTCGATGTTATTGCCTTCGACTAACGGGATCCTATACATAACAATTCTGCTCGAAATTTGTACGATATTTCTTACTTATTCGATTGGTTTATTAATTGTTTTATTTTTGTTTCAGGTACGTTGGGTTTACAATCGTTTGTTCTAGTACAATAGGTGAGTAGTAGAGGAATAAATAAAAAAAAACCAGTTACTAACAATACGTTATCGAAATGAACATTTACGATTACAAAACACGTACTTAATTCGTTCGGATTTCTGGCGAGATAACGCTGAAATTAATTAAATAGTATTTCCGATAAACAGCTTGGAATATTTCGTCGGTAAGCCGCTTACGGCGGACATATTTATGCCCACCAGAAGGTCGTCCTCTTATATATATATATATATTTTTTTTTTCGATGCTCTCCGGCCGTTCTCTCTCCTTTTTTTCCGAAATTCCACCGGGCCGAAAACGGACGGCGAATAAATAAGGTTTTGCTCAAATACCCCTCCGAAATTCTATTTTATATGGGACGGTTTTTCGATAGGTGGCTATATTCTCGGAACCAGTTACGCCCGGAATGCCATTTGCCGGTAGGTACTATATTATTTAAATTGCGCGAAAAACAACCCGATGGGAAACTATCGCAATTGTTGAAAATTAATTATTTTAATCCGCACTCGAAGATGTTATTAATGCGACATGTCCCGAGTCGATTCCGTTTTTTCCTTCGTACTAATCGCTACTAGATACCTACCATGGATTAAAATTAAATTATTCCTATACTTAAATAGCCTGCAAGAGATTTCAATGCGACGTTCCGAGTAGATCTTAAATTATGTCGAAAATTTTGCCGAACTAAACACATGTATTTACAGCTAATTTTATCTACTATCGAGACCTTTCCTGCGATAGTAGCGTCGCATCGGAGATTTATTACACGAAAGACACTAATTTGGTCGGAAAATAAATAAATAAATAACCCGAGCCGACAAAAACGAGTAAATTTGCCACCGTAAATAATTTTTTTTGTCGCCCTTTAGACAAAACCGCCGTCGGTGGTTCAACGCTCAGGTAATGGGAACCCCGAAAAGTCGCCGGTATTATTTTCATCTAGAAAAATATCGGATTCGGAGAACGATTTTGACAAAAATGCGCCAAGCCCCAAAACTGTAATTTGTGCTGGAACTAATAATAGGGTAGACTCATGTCATTGTGTGACGGATAACTTGCGGTTGACGAGTAAAAAATTAATTTCATGTAATGGTACAGTTACGTTATTTTTATAAACGCCCACCTCTAGCCCAATAAACATTTTCCTATCTAATGGATATATTTAACAGGTATTAGAGGTGGGAGTTTCAGTAACGAGTACAAGTCGTTTAATTCATCGATACCCGGTGTATAAAATACATACGCGAGATGCAACATTTTATATTTAGTCGAAAATTTTCGTTACTAATCCCCTTATAAATCCAACAAGGCACCTTCTAATATCTCATTTGCATAATCCGCGCATTCCATTAACCTTAAATGCACCGGCCCGAACGAGCGAATACTTATAACAGGAACGGTTTTTCTGCCAACGTAATCTGGTATTTAGGAATGTCTACTGTTTACATACCGCTAAATACTTTTTCTCCATTCTCTCCATTAGAACGAATCCCATAAAAACTAATTCCCCGTCGTCGATTCACGCTTCCCGTTCTCTCCACTATCTCGAACTATGTCATAGGCATTATAAGATCGATGACAGCGGTTATCTAATGTTCCAAATGAGCCTTCGACTCTACAATAAAAATATTCTACCGGTGGACTTTAGATAGACGAAATTTAATTTCCTTGGGCGATACATCTACCGGCTCTAAATTTTTTCCGAAGGACCGTTCCCGTTTCTGTACAAGTTTTTAATCAATTGGGCCGATATATTCGTTCTAGTATTCGGTCTTCCTAAATCCTCGAGTTTAACTACTGTATTGTGGAAAGAGCGGTAACAGATCGGAGCGCCCCCTACCGTCTAACAAGCCACTTCGAGCAGGTAAAACGGCGGGGGTCCGGCTCGTTACAGGTTCACCCCCAATTCACCGGACTTTTCGCGATTGTTAAACGACTACTTTTTGTACTCGCCGGTGAGTTATGCAATCGCTCGGAGTGGTAAATGCACGAGGAGTTTCGAGTGCGATTCATCATCGTTACGAAACTATTTTAGAGGGATATAGTCGTATTAATTCGATCGATTTTCTTCGATGTTAATCTCACCGCGCGTTTATTATCTATTTAATATTAGTAGGGGAATTCATAAATCACAAAAATGCGACTGGTCTCGTTGAATATAACATCCAACGGTTGGGCTGTCGTAAGTGCAACGAGTTTCGCAGTGGTCTGGATAAATGGCGAGCGACAAGATTCACGCCATTTTACCTCCGAGTTATTAATGTCAATTATATTTCAAGTAAAGCATCACGTCGCTTTTGATATAAACCAACTCGAAGGAATTTCATTTCGTTATGTTAATTTCATTCGAACGGGAGGATTTTTCTTCTTCTACGTGTATATACACAAACGGAATGTATTATGCTGTTTGTATATACCGATTTATTTGTAACTATAATAAATAGTTGATTAGTTGAAATAAAAAAATAAAACACTTGTGCGGGTTAGTATATACCGACTATGGTATTACCGGTGATCAAAAATAAAGGAAATTAATCGAAATTTCGTACGAGCATCACAATTTCGATGATATTACATTACTTTGCATTTTCAAATCAATTCGACGAAATTACGCCTAATTACGTTTAATGACGGAGCCATTTGCGAGGGCCCCCTGAAATTAGCCACACATTTTCGGTATATTGGCAGATCGACCTCTTCTTCTTTTTTTTTTGCTCGCCCCATTCCATGTGTGCGATTCTTTTGTATTAAACTCGATCCGAGGTGTTATCTAATTAGATACAAAAAAAAAAACCAGGGGGGAATTTTTCGTTCGGCTTTACATACAAATTACTTTGGTTTTATGATGTAATCGAAGTCGTTGTCGGCTCCGTAATTACGCCGAGTTTTAAGATGGATTCGTTTTAATGTACCCGATGTTTCACGACAAATAGATACTAAAAAAAAGCGTAGACAGTTTAAGTGAATTAGCAGGTAAATTAAGCATTTTTCTACTGCCTTATTAGCCATATTAGCTTCTTCGCGATGGCTGCAATAAAATATTAAATACATTTTTCGATCGCTTTTCGCGCAAAAAATCCCAATCGAGTTTTCGACAATGCATTTTTTTAGTTACCGATTTCTATCAGGCGCAGTAAATTCCGACGGAGACAACTAAATGTTTCGATCGGTCCCTCTTCATCACCCCGGCATGAAGGTGAACCGTTCCACCAGTAGCGCCCCGTCATTTACTTCAAAATTTCCTTAAAAAAACTACCCAAAAGTCAGTCCATTTTTTGGTTATTTTAGATAATCCACGAGCTGTTGAAATAAGTAAATTTATTCCTCTATAAGATGAATCAATAACTCAAAACTCTTCTTCATTAAATCCTTCATCTGGAAGCTTGAAAGCTTGTAGGCTATCTAAGACTAGTAATATACAAACGAGGAGCATATAATAATGATTAAACAAAGTCTAAAGTATTTTCGTGAGATGATTTTCCGATTGGTTCCTCCAGCACTGGCTTGGACTGGTTCCTTGCGTTTCGTTTTACTTACAATACTCGCTTTTCGGTTTTCGGTTTTCGGTTTTCGGCAATGCCTATCAAGCCCTCGTGAATCGCTAAAAACTTATCGTTTTGCGAAAGCGGAGAGACTATTCTTCTCGGATGCGATGTGTCCCGTTCGAGATGTCCGACGACAGCCAAACGATGGACGATCGGAGACGGAATTTATGGCGTACGCAGAGCCGGTTACATGTAAATTTTACGTGTACTAATTAAATGCGAAATTCGCAGAAACGTCCTTTTGTTTTCGGGAACAAACGACCGGGTCGCTCCGTGTTTGATTATATGCAGAATAGGAGGGCATTTATATTAGTCGCTGGGTGCTTGGATATAAAAGGAGTTTCGGTTCCTTTTTTCGATTCGTTGTTGTAAAGGATTTAATAATACCGACGGGGATAGAGCTTGTTAATAATTGAATAATAATTAACACGATTGTAGGTGGGCAAGCGAAGAAAATATCCACAACGTTAATTTCTAGTCTGTTATTTCCTTCTCGCATTAGAAAAATTACTGTAGTTAGTTAAACGACCGATTTAGAGGAATGCGAAGAATATTTCCGAAAGAATGCAACAGGAACGACCTTTCGAAAATTTAAAAATCGTTACTGCCCATTGTCTCCGATTTACATACTTCGTTAGATTCGTATTTTAGGAATTTCGCGAAAGGTTAATTGTTTCCACATTTCTCGGCTCGCCGCCAAAGACTCCTGCTAATCTAGCTGCTCTATGTAAGTGTCGCAACGTTAACTCACTTCTGATTTGATTGAATGAAATATTTCAAAAAAAATAGTTTTTTTTCCCCATCGAAAAACCCCGCAGCTTTTTAACAAGGCGCTTTAAACTTCAACGGTTTTGTATTTGGTATATCTGCTTAGCCATTTATCGTCTCGCCGAAAACAAGCCATTGTGTTTGAAAGCATGATTCTAATTGTCAGTTGGTGCTATTAAACCGGCGTTGCGGTACCTAGTTTGTATATTTAGTTCCTTCTTTACCATTACAGTAAATTACTAGAATTTATATCGTACACAATCAAACTATTTAACCAGTCTCTAATAGTAATTGAATACATTTATTTCACTGGTACAGTGTAATCTAAAAACCTACGTATTTCCATTAATAATATCTTACATTTTAGCGAATATTAGCCATCACGGGGAGGCGTCAAATAAATTCTATCGCTTTATTTTAACGATAATCGAGCAAAATTAAAATCTGTTATAGAAAATTCCGGAGATAAGAGCGGCGTTCTTGGGTTTCGCATCGCGCGCGAAATTGGTTGAAATTGGTTTGGCGTATAACCCGAGAAAGCTATCTGACAGACCATCAGCAATTTCCTAACTAGAGTTGTGGCGTAATCATAACAAAACCAGCCATTAATTATAGAGTTGAGGACCGGTGCTGGTGCTGGGCGAACTGCAGTCGTTGCGTTGTGGCTAAATGACCCTGCAAGGTAATTAAGAAACTCATTAACAGTGGTCTTATACAGAGTGTTCGGTGGAAATCGTTATACCTCGCCAATCTCTCGCATGCATGCTCGAACCGGTATAATTTATTTCGCTTTTTATTCCTGAATTTCTGCAAACAAAAAAAATCGATTTAATTAACACATTCTGTTATTCTGATTTGACCGTTTGCTCTTATATAAACATTAAATTGTTCTTTCTGTACATCAGAAAACTTCGAAAATTGGATCCACCATTTAGTCCACAAGTCAACAAGAAGAATAATAAGTTTGAAAATGGCCGTGTTTCGATAAATACTTTTATATTCAAATGAATTAATTATAACCATTGAAAAATAACTCTCATTTAAATTTTAACGACACGGAAAAAAACGAGTTTCTTCACACCTCCTCTTTCACATTAAAAGAGATAACAACGTTTACAGGGACCATTAACTGGATACACATAAAATGTTTTATTTTTTTCGGAATCGCATCAAAAATTTAATGGGCCACCATCGATAGTCCCGTTTTCGATTATAGACGAATCCGAAACGACATTTTACGCCGGTAGCGCCATCTGCGGATTCTCCCGCTCTACCAGGACCGGCTGCCGAAAATCGCCCCCGAAATATCTCTATAACTTAAAAACCGAATTTTACTCGATTCCCACCGGATTAGAACGATCCCAGATCACCTCCCATATAATATAGCAAACATTATGGAGCCATTAGATCGCGGTGTAGACGCAAAAAGAATAACAAAAAAACCGAAAACCCAAAGACAAATAATAAGTTACGAGTCGAATCCTCCTATCATTATATACCCCCGGTCCGACCGGAATAGGGCAAAAAAAAACCAATCCCAGATACATTTCCTCGCAAAGACATATTTAGTTTCGATATAATTGCAAAACCCCCCGAAATTATCTCGAATAATTCGTATGCGGCGATCGGTCTGAGCCCCGAGCAAATTCGACGTTAGGTGTTCGATGTCAGCACGCGATTGATGATGGTTTGTTTTCTTTTTTTTCCATCGAAATAAATTCGACTGTATACCAGTAGCTGGGTCTTTTAGCGGCCGATTGTCTTCGAACGCTGTTATTTCTTAGATATGTCTGATAGAATTTGCATAATTAAAGTTGGGAGAATGATACGATTTCGAGAAATTTTCCCCGAATGTATCTAAACGATTCGAATCAATTTTTTTGTGTAACAACAACTATAATTTCCTGATTAAATTTCACAAACAGGAGTAATTTCCAAATCGGTATTCTGATTCATTGCGCTGGCATAATCCTGTTGGAAAACGCCCGGAAAATCTGAATGCAGAATTATGGTAAATCGTTTAGTAACCGTGAAGTCGATAAATGCTCTTAATTGAATGCACCGAGTGATATACTGTCCGGTGCGCTGGATAAATAGATCAGCATTATGTTGGCCGGGAAACGATCTTTTATGTTATTAATATCCGCGTAAATTATGAAGATTAGATTCCGGAATAATCGCCGCTATTTTATTCAAAGCGAACCTAATTGGCGGTTTAATATTCGCGTTATTATATTACGCAATTCGACTGGTAGATGTAATTGAGGAAAATATTTGTAAAAGGATCGTTCGAAATGGATTTGTGCAATATACGTTGATTGGGTATTGGGGAATGCGAAAAAAACGTTCTTTAAACTGGTTGCTAAATTGCAAAATTATTGGATCAAATACTGTTTGATAATTTTTATAATTTTTGCATATACATCATCTGTTGTTCAAATGGTAATTCATGGAAATGAAATTTCGTATAATAAGCGAGCTTCGCCACAAATTTCGAAGTAATAATTATCCTCAAAAAAGCATTAATTGCTTACCGAGTGGGTACCTTCGCCAGTGGTTTCTCATCATTCAATATGAAATTATCTTTTTGTCGATTTTCTAAATGGAAACTAAGAAACTAAAATAGTAATAAAACTTAATAATTATTACACCGCAACTATACGAGTAACATTGATAATAAACGTCCGGAGGTTATTTCTTCCGAGAACAATAATTACCGGTGCAGTTAAGTACTCGGGTTTTAAATCAAAAAGCCGTAATGAAATTGAGGAAAAGAATAAGAATAAGAACAATGTAGACATAAAAATCTAATGACAATCCATTGTGCGTCGCTTCCACGTTAGAAAAGGATCTTCATGGAATACAATAAAATACTCGATTGGATATGTTTTTTTTTTTTCATCACATAAATCCTCAATATAATATTGATTAAATTTACCTTTTTCCCACACCTTGTACTTGTTCATGAAATAACAACAAAGTTCCCGATGAAGTAGTGGATGTTTCCATATGAATTTCCTGCGCAAATCCGCGTGGATAATTCCAAACGACCTTATGGACCGTTTACAATTAATAGGTCTCGGTTCTTATCGTTCGCAACTGGCGATATTTGAATAACAAAGACATTGCGGTTGACGAACAGTTCCAATAATCGTTGTTAGCTATTTGAATTGCCTCGTCGTGCATATTATAGCAACTTTTATCGCTACCAGTGGGGTTTTTTTTTGAAATTATAACGAGCGTACGAGAGACGCAACGCAATTTATTAGACTACATGTAATGGAAAAATAACGAGGGTTTTTTTTTGCGATGGAAATTTAGATCGTTTTTTATCTAAATGGTCTCACAATTAGTTTATTAATCGTGTTAACTGAATAAGATGGTGTAAGTAGAGCTTTTCGTTTATTTATCCCAAACTTGGCAAATTCCGTTTACACCATAAATTCTATTTTACGTTACATTCTTCATCATTTGAGCAATTTAACGTGATTTAGTATTCCTTTTAAGAGACATGAAATCTTCCAAGCTTTTTCCATTCAAAATTAATTGCATATATTCATGCTGCGTTCTAGTTTCTATATAGCAAATTTATCACGAGTGCATTAAATATATTAAAAATAATGAACTCGCCTAGTAATACCAAGAAATTTCATATAGAATACTAGAACAAGTATTTGATATAAAAATTGCCACCAGTTCAACATTTTATAAAATTAATTAACCTGTGTATACATACAAATTCTTACAATACGCATAATGATAAATCAAACTTTATTATTATTAACAGCTTAACAGAAGATAAGAATTATCCTTTAACGGTACAATCGCAATTAATATAGATTAAAACGTCAATTGTTCACCCATTTTAATATTGTTCTTGTCAATGATCATGACTTACCGGTTGCGTTTTCGCATATTTTATCTCGCTAGGTAGGCTCGGATAAATACACAAGAAATTGTTCATCAACGGTAATGTAAACTAGTTATTTATCGCTATATGAAAATGAAAATAGTTCTATTTATCTGACCGTAGAGTCGTTTGTGAAACCACCCACTTGCATGCACTTTTTCTAACCATTTAACGTGGTCGCTGTAGATGCTGATATGGACATTCCCTTTCAATTTTATGTATTACCCAGCACTATTTGTATTGTTTTATGCATCGCGAACTAGTATTTATATTATTTAAAGAGTATCGAAGGCGTAGGCGCGGAAGAATTCACCTCACTACTCCGTTTTAATCGCGGGATATTTGAAAAAAAAAAACCATCGCAAATCAATACCCGAGTTTTCTTCTAAATACAGGCAGGTTTGTTGTGTTTTTTATCGAGCTTTAAGTACATACCCCTCTCGGAGTGAAACCTCTGTACTATAATTTACAGCTACTCGCGAAATTATATTGATCCACCTACGTAAAGCCCGAATTTCCCCGAGGCTTTAAGCGGTAAATATGTTTGCTTTTATCGCCGTTTCTTTTTGTCCAATTCGATTTCTCCTTCAGAAAATGCAAGCACTGTAACTACCTCTATCAACGTTGTTAGTGATAATCCAGCGGAAGGAAGAGATACTGTATGTGTAAGAGTTTCTTTTATAGCGTTTGAGCTGTGCAAACTGAAACTTTTATGGCTCGTTTTATACCTATATGCATGTATATTTAGATATACTGTCTTACTTAAATTGTTAATATTTCATTGCAATGTAAGAATTGTTCTAGAAAAGAGGATGTTTTCTACAAATATTACCAGCAAATCGCCTTTTAATGTTTCCGATGTACCGCCAACACAGGAAGCGGTGCCTTTTTTTTTATATGTATATATTTTTGGTAGTGCTCTCTAATTTTATGTTCAAAGCTTTTTATTCGTCGGGCTTCCAACTAGACAAAGCAAACAAAAAGAGGCGCCTCTGCAAACAATTTCTGTTTGTTGGCGATCGAGAACGACGACGGAACAAATGCGAGTAATAAAAAGAAGAATGTTACAAGGCATGGGAATTTTTGTAACTGGTTTAATGGAAAATTTAATAACGTTTATGAGGAAGGTAATTAAAGCGTAAATTGCTCGCTAAAAATTCGACTGGTCGAGCGAAAAACGAGAAACTTATAAACAGTTTTTGCTCTTGTTATTTCTTCCATCAGGTGGTCATAACGCAAAATAAAGAAAACTTTTTTTACAAAACGATTAATAGTTTGCGATACCATACAACATTGAAAAGTTGCATAAATTTAATCAAACGATTTATACTAATCCAGAATAGCATATTCAAATCGTTTATCATACTTTGTTTAAAATAGGACAATTATATCGCTGTAATTCACGAACCACACCAGTGGCCATTAAAATTCTTAACATTGTGATTTACAGAATGTTAAATGCTAATTGAGAAATAAATAATACTCGATGTAAAATACGGACCTTATTACTGAATTAGAATGTAGCACAAAAGGGACACAAAGCGACAAGTCATTTGCAATAATTGAATTAATATTCTCTTATTTTAAAACCGTATAAGGAAACTTGGCGGGTATGTTTTCTCTGTTAACGATTTTAGCTAAAACTATATTGTATCATAAGTAAAATATGCTGCGGTATAACACTAAGGATTTATCGTGAACGAAGGTGGAATAATAAACAAAGTAACCCAACCATTTACATTTTGTTCTTCTACAGATTCAATCATTTAAACGCCCAGTCAGCCAGTAACGCCTGCAGATTTATATATAGCTGTTTCACATCCTCCATTAATGGCTAATATAAAAAATGAATTTTCAAAATTTCGGTAAATTTTACGCTACCTCCAATAGACCACGAAGTAAATCGGAATATACCGTCGTTTTATTTCCCATTAATTCTTTATGAGATTCTCCGGTTATTTTCTACCTGCAGAGTTCGGTAAATGAGAGGGTCATCTCCACAAATCCACTCGGTCGGTTGTGGTACTACGACGAGTACCTACATTTCAGAGGCGTGGATCAGAAAAAAACCATCCGTATAGTGGAGGTTTTCGGTTTATAAAATTGAAAATTCTTTAAGTAGGCACCTAACTTGAGATCGTGAATTAAATTTTCTTCGAGTTTGTTCTTTGATAACTTTAGAATCACTTCAATAACATGAGATTTAAAAGGGTTTTTTTTCCTTTATAAGTGGCTGGATTATTTAGCTCAAAAATAGTGCAACTTTTGAGTAGTGACTGATTAAAAATAAATATTTCTACGTCCATGATTCTTACTGACCATTCGGTATTTTGTGTTCTGTGAGAGTCATTGCGGTTTTTTGAACCAAATTACAGGATTCGACCAGATGAAACACACCTTTTCTCTTCGTTATAGACAATGACTGAATGCTTCTTAGTAAATCATTTCGTAAAGGTACGTTTTTTCCGGCAATAATACAAGCAGTTTTTATGAAAAATTTTCTTTTGTTCATCAACTCATTCGGCGCTAAATGTTTCTACTTATTTGCTCAAAACATCACTCCGACATATAATTAACGCAAATACAGCGTGAAATATACAGAAGCAATAAGTAACTGTAAATAGGATTTATTTTAAATTAGAAAATATCGGATACGACACGAAATTTTACAGTTTCTATATGCAAAAAATAAACCACTGAAAATCGTTCGAACATCTCGAGTAACTTCCACAAAACTGGACGTTGCTCTATCAGTAATTTCACTGCAATTTATTTCTTGCAGAGTTTCTTCGACCACGAACATTATTAAATATACCTATATTGCTATAAAGATATTTTTTTTCTCTCATTAACGTTAACGGTGAATCGAGATTGGTTAATTCGAACACAAATAGCGCTGTGTTGGTATTAAATTTTTTGCTCGTCCATTCAATAATAAGTTCACTGTTTACTCCGTTTAAAACGCTTCCTGCAATGCATCAGGAATATGTTATTTAATAAAACCACACTACTAATCAAGCCAAGAAAATATTCCTTACGCCTGTCTATAAATAATTTCATTCCCTATAAAGTTCAATCGACAAAAATGACTAGACAACGATAGATATAAAAGCATTCTTTACGCTCGACAAATGCTTGATTTACTAACAGAAATAGACGGGTTGAGTTTAGAACCTGTTGCACCGGCAAGGCAACATCTCCTACAGATTATGGATATGGATAACTGTCAAAATAAAATTAATTCGTTGAAAAAAAATCGTGTAGAATTGATTGATTAAATTCTAAAGGCAGCGTTATTGAATCATCATTCGGCCACAATTGGTCGCTTTATTCGAAAAAATGGTGAAGTAACTTATTTGTTTTATTAAAGTAAATAATTTAGTACCTTTTAGGACAATTTAAATAACTAAAACTGGATAGAATGGGAATAATCAGACGGGTTATAAATCTCAATTTGTAACCGAATTGCGATGAAATCCCTAACGAACGCTCCGTTTGGGTTTTTATTATAATAATCGTTTCTATTTCTATCATCTATTTTCAATATCGACCGGCAGTGGAACGGCTTAATAGCTGAATAATTAGTGACTCTTTTCTTCGCACCTACGCACGCCAGATTCTCGGATAAAATGCGGCCTAGCTTCGATAGATTATTAGGTATTAAGATTTTTTTTTCTTCGGTAAATGTTAATTACTTTCCTATGAGATATCACGGTTCGAAAGCGGTTGGGATTTCGGGCTCCCCGTAAACGTTTCGAGATATTCCACGGGACAAACTGGTTTTTTTTTTTAAACAAACGTGCATTAGATTGAACTATATTCGTGCTGTTGATAAAAGTAAATTAATTCTAATAAATCGACCCGATGAATCGTTAATTAATTCCTTTAATTAGTTATAAATAAATGTATTTTTTTTTTCAGGTAAGTGCAACATTAGATACTGTTGATACATCTGTTGGTAAGTGTCCCACTTCTGATGATGTAAAATTTGAGACTGTAGTTAAAGTGATTAAAATAATTTTTGGTGTATAAGAGGCATCTCCCTGTAAGTAGTTTTAACGAAGACTGTTAATTGCCGGTAGGAGGCGACACCAGGCTCATGTGAAACATCAAGAATAATACGAATACGTGAGCATGACTTCAAGTCGAGTAGGCGTTACCCGCTCGACATTTTTTTTTTCTTCCCCTCTACATTTCGCAATTTATTTCAAATTACTAAAATTATCTATAAATAAAATCGCGCAATTAAGGCCCGCGCAGCGAAAAAATCCCCGACAGGAAACTGGTCTACGGCATCGCTTGGGTAAATATACTATATGCGAGTTTGTGTATAAATTTTTTGATTAAATATTTCGTTGTTGTTTTTGTCGCGAATAAAACGGAGCGAGACGGAGCTTTCAATTATCGAAGCGATTTCGTTTCGGGCGCGGACCGGACGGGTTGCCAACTTAAAAAGCTATTTAGGAATATTACTTCGAGATTATCTATGTTGGGAACACTACCAATTTATCGAGCATCGATTTTTTTTTCTCTTTCTCTCTCGAAACAATAAACTTATTCGGACAATCTGTCATAAATTCATCCTTATCTCCTCGGACCGATAATGAACAGCATATTGTAGACTTAATTATACCTGTACGGATTTTTGTTAATATCCTAAATATCGGGAAAGTAATCCAAGACTAGAGACTAATTAATAAATTTTTCATTGTGTAAATATAGCTGGAAACGTGCAGAGTAATAATCTACTCAATATTAAAGTTTTAAAAGTAATATCTCCTCTCTATTCACACATATAAATATCAAAGTTATAGTGGAGATAATACAGCAGAGAATTCTACTACGATTATTTGAATTTCCAAAAAAAAAACAAAACGAATAAACTCTTTTCTAATAATCAGTTCAAGTACACATTCCTTTATTGATTATATTCCAAAATTCGTTTCCATCAAATACATAATTTTCCGTATAGTATTATAGGTAGATTATAAATGTAATTATACCGAGATAAGAACCCCGGAGGAACACCTAACTCCTAATTACCGGATCACGTTTTTATCATTCCGGCATTTATTGTCCCTTTCTTAGATTAACATACCACCGATTCCAACGTAATTAGTCACTTATTTGAAGAATGGTCGAAAGCCAGGCATGCCTAAAGTTGATTTTTATTTTTCTTCGGTTCACGCCTCCTTAATGAGCTTTTTTTCTTCTCTCGAAAGTAACGTTTTGCTCGACGAGAGTCAGCTATAGTTTTGAACTATAAATTGCTATCGACCGAAATGAATAAAAAAATTGGAGTGTATGAAAAAATGACTAATTTTTCGTTGTCTATAGTTCTGTATAGAAGAAAATAGAGATAACCGAGCAGTTTCCGTCACTTTATTAACATTTTACACGTCTCGACGGATTATAAAATCCGTCAATTAATTTTAATTAGCTTACGAACATAAAACTCCCGTGTCGCGACAGAGCCTCGACCAGCTCAACAGCCCGTTGTAAAAAAATAATAATTTTTTTGTAGAAGAAAAATCCCTGTTTTTCCGCACACTTAAGGAAGCTTTCTTACTTCCTCATCCACATCGTTTATTTTTGCAAACACATAAATATTTCGAAAATAAAAACCTGCGCCACTGCACTAAACAAAAAAAAACCCAATATCTACATTCCTTATAAGAAAGAAGATGAATGCCGCGCTTTTCTTCATTTATATGTAAATACGGCAGCCATTTTGTTACGCCCTTTTCGGATCTGCCTATGAGCTTGAGCTCTTCATGATCTAGGAAGACGGCCATTACTAGAAGAAACGGTCTCTAATGAAGAGAGCCTCGACGAAGGCGTAAAGTATCAGAAAACCGCTAATTAACAATGCACGGGAAACGGCGCGATTATTTTTCTTATACACCACCTCTCCGCATAACACCATTGAATGAGAATAAAACCGGCCTTGCTTTTGCGAAAGATGCAGGTATTAATAAAATATTTAATTCGATCGAAAACTACTTTTCCGCTTTGTTGCGAACCAACGAAAGATACCCAGCTCTTGGAATAACAATGAAATAACTACAAATAAAGTTATAAAGTAACAAAAGCGGCGTTTACGAAATTAAATTCCGGTCTTCAAACAGTGGCAATTCGTAATGAAGACAGCTATAAACTAACATAAAAATATTCGTTTAAACCGACCAGTTCGCACCCGCAGAGCATGAAACGAGGTGAGCTATTGGATACACCACCACCGATCACAAAACCTCGCTAATTGTATTTTACGATCATCTCGCCCGAATGCATGACCTTATGGAACTTCCATCGCCATCGGTAACGCTCTACATTCACTCGAATCTACGCAAAATATTCGCAAAGGTCTACAAGCTGCTCGGAGGTCTACACACCGGTTAGATTCGCGCGGGGAATTATCGATATTTTTCGGGATAAAAATCGATGTTTACGGCGTTCGGCGTTCGCGAAACAGCGCCATTTACAAGCAGATGTTCCTGCAAGTTGATACATTAGAGATGGCGAAAGTCGGATAAGCGCGCCGAACAAATCTCCTCTCATCGCTCTCTCGCCTACCAATAAGTCGTTTTCGGTTTGGAACTGGTAAAACACGACGACCGTAATGAACGCGGGAATTTATTTCGCCTCGAAGCCACTAAATTACGCCATTAGCAGCGATATAAACTCGAAATAGAACGCCGCGATGTTGCCGCGCTGTGCGAAATCCGACCGGACAATTGGGGAGTTTTTCCGAGCGAATGGATTTGTTCAGAAAAGTAAATTTTCTTGTTAGTTTCATCGCTAGTAGATGTTATTGTCGAATTACGGAATTAGTAACTTGACCAATTTGTTCGTTGAGTTAGTGGCGAACTATTAAGTAAATTATTCAAGCGAAAAAAAAAGGCGAATATCCAATTATAACGTAACTGTTTGGGGGAACTGAAATGTATACCAGTCTTATGACGCCTACCTGAAGCAGAACTGATGTTTGGGTTAGATAAATCGAAATGGGCCCCGTTTTTTGATTAACCCGCCTCGTATACAGGGCGATTCGATCATCGAAATTTATTTTAATAAACTGATGTACTGCTGATTTATAACGACTTGATCAACATTAAAGCTGGAGTGATTAGTTCGCTTTTTTATATCAAATTAGAAAGGAACTTATTCATCGTAATTTTTTAAATACTTCCTCGTTAATGCGACGTTGCATTAATCGAAGAATAAAATCTATTATAAAAGTAATTGCAACAGCCGAGAAAGTAGGTTTACTATAGTGGGCTTGTTTTTGCATACTCGCATTCCTAATGAGCCACCTTGTTTACGCATGTTGTTGTCAAACGAAAAGGTCAAGAGTATATAAGCGGGCTGTACAGCTTCAGCTTCCCAGGCCGGATGTCCTGATCCACAAAATCTAATCCTTTGTCATACAAAAAATGTTGATACTCTACTTACTTATTGGATGCTATAAAAGAAATGTAAAAAATGGCAATTGGAGAATGTGAAGAAGAAGAAGAAAAAGAAAAAGAAGAAGAACCGTTGGTGGTAATTATTTAAAGCGTGTAACGATCAAAAACGCTTTTCGTTTCCGTGAATTATTACGTTAGCGTAGCACTTGTTAAGGCACCGTGTTCGATCCGTAATGAAAAGGAATAAACCGAAACATCTCCGGGTTCCTTTTTGTATTTAATTATAAAAAAAAAGGAGATAATGGAAAAAATGAGAAATGAAAATGATATGGGCCCCGAAAGCGAAAGAATTATTGTTTTCCTTACGGACCGGGACATTAACACGATACCATAAATTATGTCGGTCGGCGAGAGAGCATCGTTTTTTTTAAAACATCATTCATACGATTTGCGAGATTGCCAATAAAAACGAAAAGTACCTCGCACACAAGAAATTTAAATTCGAATTAACGATGCAATTAAAACAACAAAATAACCCCGGCGATTTTTCGGCGTAATTAGCGCTGGCTTCTAATCGATAGTCAATCAACGAAAGCAATTAGCAAGGACGGTTAATTAAAAAAAAAAAACGCATTTTCCAAAAACGACTAGGCGTACGCTCATTGTTCGCGGAGCGCTGTACCATTTTGCGAATTAAATATCCAAGAGGAGGCGATGGTATCTCGAAAGTCGTGGGATCACCAACCACCAAGAGGCTCCATCGGAGGAAAAAATCCAACAAAACAAAGCCAGTGAGGCCTACACTCGTTGATATCGCAAAAGGGCCACCCTCGTTTATATTTTAGATGCTTTCATATTCATCTACAGTTAATTAACTCAATTTCTTAATAACTTGAAGGCAATTGACAGGATTATATAGAGAACTTGAGGGAGGAAAATCAAACTGAAATAGGTACTACTTTCTGATGATGATTGGTTCATTCAATTTATACGTATAGGTACTTACTACTTCATTACAAAATAACTAACTTAGTAGCAGTAAGCAGTACCTTTTTATAACTTTTTGCATGGAAGTACCAAAAACAAATAAAAATTCCCTCGACGCCTATGCGTTATTTAGTGTTCGCACACATCAAATCGCATCTCGTTATTCCGCGAACGATCCTCGAATACCGAGTACCGAGTACCGAGCGCGATCAGAAGACCCCCCTTCTTCGTCGGGTCCTGATTAGAAACGTAAGAATTTAAATTTGCATTTACCCGCCTGCTTTGTTCGCGAACGACGACAATCGGTAAGGATCTTTTAATGAGTCGCGCCGTCCAATATATACAGGTCGTACCAAAAAACATTTTGGTACGCTTGGTACGAGAAATTATTATGTCACTATCTCGTCCATCAGTACTCTCGGACGTTTTGTTATGACATATTGGGATCGGTTGATGTTCGCATGCCGGAGAATCGCGAGTACCTACCATACGCGAGTACCATACGCAAGTACTTATACGAAGTCGATGCGGTATTTTGCTAGGCAAACAGTATGTGTAACATAATCGGAGATAATCGTATAATGCATGCGACTATTGATTGGTACCGGATAACAGAGGCGCAGGTACTACTTTTTTAGGTTCCTTTGAGTTCCAGGTACTTGCTGGAATCTAGTAATTCGATGATAAATTTAGAAGCTGCAGTATAAAACTTAAATTCCCTTTACCAAAAGATCTTCTTCATCAACAGTCTTTTGAATCCTACCACATGATCCTATCATGATCCCACCATGATCATCGATGTCCTATGATTTTTTTTTCAAAAATTCAGACAGGGTGTTTATTAGGAGTGTTGGAAACGCCGCTGGGTAACGAGCAGCAGTGGTTCTAGTTAGAATTTTTAGCGCAATGCCGAGATAATGTCGTATTATTCAGGAATGCCCAGTGACAATGAGTCTTAAAGACACGCCTTCTCGATACCAGACGGTGATAAAGACTCAGTTTTATATGCCTGAATTTCATTATTGCCTCTATATCGTTGCTCCTGCTTGACTCATCCGCTCTAATAGGGGGGATCCGTTCGAATCAATTCGAGGAAATATTTCGTTTTTTTAACGAACAATCGAGCGATTTGTCGAGTGGAGCTTTCGAGTGAGAAAAAATCGTTGTAGTTTTAGTTTTAAGTGAAAGATCACGATGATTTGGTCGAATTTTAATATACGAAAGCTCGACGATAACGCCACGAATAGAGACATAACTTTTAACGATCCCAGTTTGAATTGTTATTTCGTGCTCGGGTGTATTCACCGTAAATCTGATTTTAAAAAAATGCTTCTTGACAACTACATAAATCAACATATGCATCGGTTTTTTTTTTTGTATGAAATCGGGGTTTTTTTTCGTTGCATGTACGTGATCATGGCGCGGATTTGCACTAGTCAAAACATAAACAATGGTACAGTCGTAAAGTCGGTGGGGTTTTTTTCGTTTCGAGAATTTTATATATTTTGTCATCCGATACTTTAGGCAATAGCGAAATAGTCATTGTTTAGGGTTGCCTATAAATTATGCGATATAGAATTTCCGATTTAGCGCAACGACAATGGCTGTAGAACTTTAAACCAATCGATAAGTCAATCAGTGGCGACTGCAACTTTAATACATAATTATATTATCGTACATAAATTTAAAATCGTTAACTACTATTACTGGAAGCACTGGTGAGGAACCATAAAATACCGATAAAAACGAAAATATTTTGTCACATTTTTTTATATCGATTAATTAATACGTCCAATTCATTCGATTTCGATCAAAGCCAAATCCTTAAATAATTCAAACGGCAAATTAATTCCGGGGAGTCGAGAGATATCGAATCGGTTAACATAATATAACATTGTTTATTGCGCTCGTTTAAAATTCATAAATTTTTCGGAAAAATTTTTCAATTAAGATATAATAATAACCGTAGAATATTACGGAAATGCGATACCTTCGCTCGTAAAATATCGATTTTATTGATAGACACCGTTTAAGAATGTGGAACAAGAATACAGATTTACTGAAGTTGCCGGCGTTGAAGTATCGATTTCAAAAAAAAAATCCCACCTTAAACTACCTCATAATCACCAAACCGATGCTTCTGTTTTTAATAGATGATTTTTATCTGCGATTTTCCAACAGCTTTCCAAAACCTTTTCACGGGCGAGGCTTTTAACAATGCACTGCATTCAGTCCGACTTTTTGTCTTCGACCGGTGCACAAATATCAGGAAGGCGAATTAGCAACATGGTGTTAATAAGCACAGTAAGCAGAGATGCATTAAAATCCATCCGAAACATTTTAACACCGCCATTAAAGGTACATATCAAAAAAAATATACGAAGAAAAAACCAGCGGATTCGAACTTATCTGTGATGTATAATACTTTTATGCAGCCAATTTAGGAAATGTCTTATCTTTTTAAATACATTCAGTACTCAATTCTATATTTTATTAACCACTAACGCAAATTATGTTTCGCAAATTTCCTGCTACTGTGGGAACTTATTTATCCGAAATTTAACACCCTATATGAGTAGTATCGATAGAAAAAAAAATGTCTAGTTCGTGATAGAATATTTCGAATTAATCATCGGACTAATTAGTAAGAATTTTTGGTCGGTGGAATTAAATAGGCGGCGGATACAACCGGTCGAGTAAATCTGATTGGCTTCCGCGATGCCAACGGTGGGGACTCGTTGTTGCCTACCAGAGAGCTATAATCGCTTAATAATCATAATAACAGCATTTAACGGTTAAACCAGCGACGAAACGAAATGTCTCGACTAATTACGACCGAAGAATGGCTTCCTTTCTTCGATGATGGCGTTTGGCTGTGGTCAGTTCGAGGACTCTGCATATTACAGAAATAGAAATGGCTATTCCTGTTGCTTATTTTTACTCACTTGAAAAATACTTCCCTGATGAATGCTTACTTAAAGAGTATTGACTGTAATGTTTGGGGAATGAAAAGTTTACAGCTTTTGTTTAGTCTTCAGTATAAGTTGTTGATCATCCTGCAGAAGTTTCCTTCCAAATAATTCTTCAGCTAAAGTTTCAAACCAAAACTCCAACTCTTCAACCCTTTTCTTTATCTACGATTTATCTACGATCATCTTGCAGAAGTTTACTTCCAAATAATTCTTCAACTAAACTTAAATCTCCATCAGTAAGGAGGCTCCAATTTCTTTATCTACGATTCCCTACATTCCACCGTGCATAAACCTATAAACTATGACTAGAAAACATTGTAATTTGATTTATTTCAATCTAAATCCACGATCGATTCAGATGGAACATTTAGATCGATACTGTCCCGTGTTCTGCAAAAACTATTTATGGACTCGAATCAATATTGTTCGTAATAATCATTAAATATTTCGTTATCTGCAATACACGTTTACCATAGGTTATCAATGGTGTGAGAACGCTGATACGATTACTCTCTATCTTTATGATTTAAATGGCAATTTGATGGTTTTTTTTTCCCTCGAATGGCTATTACCAGTTTTCTGCGATGTTTATTAAATCTGATATAGTTGAAATGTGAGGTGATTTTAGAGAAAACGGTGTATGTAAAATCGTAGTTAAATAGCAATTATTAATAACGTGTCCCATATAAATGTATGATTTGCGAATTTTATGATGAAACATGCTATTAAATAAGTAAAATGTAGTAGAATTTTCAACCGAGTGTAATGTACACCCTGTATAACGATATTCCCGAGTTTAATTCGTTATACGATAGATCGTTGAGTTTTAAAGCTATATATGTGAAAATTGCTCGAGAACATACAGAATTGAATCGATTATACCAAACGAAAAGTGTAATAAAGATAACTATCAGAACCGCTAATGTTGGATCCATACAGGTACCATATAACTCCAATCGTTAATTCAAACGGTCGGAATTAATTAAATTACAATAAAATTTATTTTAATCGTACTGGAAGACGCGCAATAAAGTAGTAAACGGAAAGTTTATTCCGCTGTTATTAACGGTTGTTTTACGAATTATTTATACATTATCATCGAGCTATGATTTCAGCGACTAAAAGTCGAAGATAAACGGCGAATGCACTTAACCAAGTGTAACAAAAAAAATATTCCGGGGAGCTTTCGGACGCTATATAATATGATAAATATCCGCGGCGTTGAATGTAAAACTTTTTATATACATAAAGCTATACAACGGCTGGTCCCGAAGAGTTGTGTGTGAGACCCTCTCTCACTCTAAGATATAAATATTTAGTAGTCACGAGTGGCAACATTAGGAGCACATTCTTGTCGGGATTTTTACGCGAAACGGTAAACACGGCTTTCGATGTTGCTTGGGTATATACATATAGCGTGCCTGGTTGCTTAAGTAGCAATGAACCATTCGACTTTTATATACTGGAAAAGGAATCATTAGTATACCGGAAATTATTTTCCTGCTATGCGAGTTCGATATATCGCGCGGTTTATCGTCATATTACTGCGATTTGTTCAAAGCGCGTCGGTGAATTCCTTTTGGATTTTTTAAGTTGATATATACTGCTCCGCAAAAGTTAAGGAAGGATTATTTTAAAAGTTACCGACTTTTTGATCACCAAATTTTCAAATATGCGAAATTAAATGTTTTCTCTCTACAACTCATACTAAATTTGGCGATCAAAAAACCTGGCAACTTTTAAATTAATCTCAATATTTGTGAACTTCCTTAATTTTTGTGGAGCAGTATATTTAAAACTGAACTATAGGAAGATACGAATGCTATTTACATTTCGTATTCTACTCGGGTTTGATTTGAATTGTGTAATTTCGTAATCCAATTCGAAATTTCCGAACAATGATCTGTTAATTTCCCTCGTTTGGTTACATTAAAAAACGATTTAATCGCGATAATTAGTTTAGCGTCATTTATAAATCCATTAGCGATTTTCTCCTATAATCTCTTAATTTTACATTTCCTCCAAAAAAACGAGCCAAGCAGGCGATCGACCTCTTTTTAGGAGGAAGAAATATTTATTCCCCACATTCTCTTTATTCATCGCGTTAAACTATTAGCCTAACAAGGCTTTTAACGCGCCTTTCGGCGTCGCCGGTTTCCCAATTTCGAGCTTATTATTTAGCATTTAGCATTTAGAATTTAAATTATTATTTTTTTTCCGTCCGGTCGCGGTTGTGACCCCGCTGGAAGGTAATATAAAGCAGGTAGGCCCTGACCCTGACGGGGCAATTTTACAAGTAAACGCCCACGGAGAGGAATCACCGGCTCCGTAATCGGAGATGTCATTATCGCAAGTGGCCTTCTACCTCTTGAAAATCCGGCCAAACAGCCACCAAAGGGAGAGGAACCACCGATGATGGGGTTCCATGCAGGCTTAGGTTTGATTAATATTTACCTAGAGAGTTACCTGAAAATTTCAATTATTATTACCTTATTTTATTGATTTTTGAGTATATACTCACGTGGCATTTAACATATTTACTACATTAAATTGGTATGATTCATTTGGTTCGTTTACCTCTCTTGTACATGAAGCATTTATTTGGAAAGAATGAAGAATTTGAATACAGGTAGGGATTTAATAAAACAATACGAAGTATCATCACGCGACCGACTTGCGACGTGATCATTTCGACAAAACTCACAAATATAATAGAAAATTGTGTACGGAATAATAATAATAATTTGTAAGATTCGCTCCGGTAAATATTAATGTGGTTTGTAACAGGGTTTTTGGAATTTTAGCCGATGAGACCGGCTCGAATTTCGCGTTTCGATGGGAATTGGATTTCGTTTTGGCGTTTTTAACGCCATTTTTCGAAAAACCGAAGAATATTTTCTTAACGAACCAATTCTAATTCGTATATTCCACTCATTCCTTATAGAGAAATAAATGCAAATTGTTAGTTAAAAATAATTACTAATAAATAACTAATTAATTTCTTATATGCTAGTATGTTATAATTTCAGAATAATCAACCTTGCATATTTTTGCGCAAAAATATTCTTGTAAACGTTTTATTACACGATTAGATACAAGACATTTATCTATGCAAACATCTGTTTTATTATCAAAGCTAGGTAAAATGCAAATATTTTCTATATAATGGCGAAAAAGAGATCATTCGTTTCGCGTAAATAACAACGTTATATTTCATCCATCAATTCTCCAACGAATAGCAAAAAAAAAATGGAATAGGCGATATTGTTACCATTTTGATATTGAACTATTTATGTTAAACACATAACTTATTTATGTATTGTGCGAGAGAAAGGCAGTTGATAATGATATATGGAGTTCTGTAATTCACGATCTCTCAGTGGTGTGCTTATTACGTTTTGAATTATTTATAACGAAGATATTTCGTAAGGCTTCGGAGAAAATATTACCAAGGTTGACTTTTTAACCACGACATTACCTTTATTTGTATTAATTTACGATGTACTCATATAATCTTATTGCAATACGACACCTTTGAAATGTTCTCTAAAGTTGCCAATCAAATTTTTTTCTATAAATAAAACCCCAATGTTTAGGTATCTAAATTCAATCGAAAACTCTTAATTACGTGAAATTTAAATCTTCCAAATTTCCATTTAAATTTTGAATCCAATTAAACGTGCTAGATTGAATCGAATAAACTCAGTATTAAAGTCTAATCAGATTAAATGTGTATGGAAAGTGCTTAAAATCCTACTAATTGAACCGAGTGATTTACGCCTCGAAATCGATTATTTTTCTTAAACAAACTTACGCAACAGTAGTTAACGAGCGAAGTATTAAAATTGATAAAAAAATTTTCGAAAGCAAATACGCCGGTATATTAAATAAATTTTCGATTATTTTACGACTTGCGAAACTTTTAATGGAAAAACGAATCGGTTAACGCGAACGGGAGGCGGTTATTTGTACAATAAATTTATCAATCACCCGTAAATTACCGCTTTAATTAAATTATTTCGTAAAAATCTTCTTTAAAAGCATGCTCGAAAGTTAAGCAAATCTTATGAATACTTAAAGCTGTGTATATAAAAAGAAAATTTAGATTTTTTTTCGTCTATCGCGAAAAGCAAATCCAATTAAATAAACATCCATTAGCGACGGTCGTGAAATTGGAGAATCGACTAGAAAATAAGAGATCGTTAAAATAAACAGTCCTTGTTTTCGAGAAGAGTATCAGCGAATGTCGATCTCGAGCGGAATACAGTCCATCCAATTACTGTCACTCTTTGGTGAATTTCAAACTGTCTTCGGATATCTGCTCGTCGGATTCCTCTTCTCTTCTCCTCCTCCTTCGATTCCCTTTCGGCCCCGCCGAATTTTCGATGTTCGCCATAAAACGAGATTTCGTCAATCTACTTATTCGCTTCGTCCGATGACAAAAGAATAATGAACATTCGACAGGGGGCTTTTATTTCATAAATGGAACGATCGAAGGAAGTTTTAAAAACCAAAAACCATGACAGTTTAAGTCGCTTGATTTTACTTATTAGACTTTGGAGTAATTTAAAGCTTTTTATCCACATCATGACTCCCAACAGTTCATTCCTGTAATCCTAATATTAATTCCCAGCATTCCCAAATTCCATTAATTAATTATCCCTAATACTTGTTCGATTTCTTCGGTAATTTCTCCCATCGACCAATATCATTAGGAGTCGTCGAAATTTTCCTACGGTAATTTCCTTTCGTTCTCCACAGATTTTTATCTCTATTCGTTCGGTTTACTTTATTCATTTGTGGCTCGAAACTCGAAAGCTTCATCCTTAAAAGCTCCCGGAGAGTACCCGATATGATTGCAGAGTGACTCGGCGCGTTCGCGTACTAATTGGTACGACATTCTGCTCGATTATTATTCGTTGCTTTTGTGGTACTGTACAATTTCGGAGCGATTTTTGTTCCGGGGAAAAAGCCGGCCGGTAATTGCGGGAAGTTTTCTTTTGTGAAGGGATTTCTAGATTTACGGCGATGTGTTTTATTATAGTCAGGCGTTAATTGATCGAGTGATAATTCCGAAATGGAATTGGACAACTCAATTGTGTGAGAATGCTTTATTGTTTTCTTATCAGGCGATTTTTTTTAATTGGTCTTAGATGTAATTGTTTGCAAGAGGTTTTTTATAATGGTAATTATGGAGTTTTTAATTCTTTCTGAAGCTTCTAGGTAGTCTGTAGCGTGGGTGTTAAAAAAAGTAAAGTAACATCCTATTAAAATAATCTCCGTGTATCATCCTTCAGGAAAAATTGTTGCATTCGATGGTCGCTCGAAGTCGACTCGAAAAAGGCGGATTTTACTTCCAAATTAAAATTTTCAAATAAGCCATTGTGTTGCACATACAATAAAACCACGCGTGCAAGTCATAATAACAGACGTCTTCTCGCCGAGTAATTTTAACAATGCATCAGGATCTTACCTGGAAATCACTCCAATCGGGTTGGGTATATATGGATGTAAAAAAAATATTCGAATAGGAAAATTAATTGTAGTGTAATTGTAATTTATTGTTGCATTATTTTGAGGTAAAATTTTGTTCAAAGTTGTATAGATAGAATGGTGGAAACTTTCCCGTTCAATCACCTTTTTTTTGATATTATTAAAACTACAAAAATGTACCTAGATAATAACTTTAAACCATTATTAATGGCTGTTTAATGTTTACATCTACAATTACCCTAATCAGTTTCTTTTGAGTACAGAAGACGCCGCGAAATATTTTGGGATATGCGCGGGTAATTTTTTCCTCTTTACCACAATTTTCAATTAAGCGAAAGGTATAGTAAAGGAAGAAAAAAAAATCGAGGGGGTCCTAAACGCCGGAGGATTTTTAACTACAACGCCAATAACCGCAAGATTACCAATTTCCTGTTCGATCATCATCTCGGCCTCCATTACGTTTTCATGCAACCGCAATCGAATCGAAATTGTTACAAATAGAAATCCACTTCTGAACGAAAGAATCGAAAACCGCAAACTTCCATGGCACAAACCTTTGTTTTAAACGTTCCAATTTCCAGATGTATGTTGAGTAAAAAATAATTTAATGTTAATCGATTCATCAGCAAATCGAGTAACCCTTCGAACGTTAAACTAGTTTTTTTTCGAATCCTTCCAATCCGCGGAATAAATTCTTCGCTAATTTTACGCGACCAGATAACACTGTATCATTAAAACAGAATTCGCTACATAGTAATGGTCATTAAACATTCGCCGGTTTTATTTTTAACATCTTAAAGAGAGTAAACCTCAATACGCGGAGAACGTTTCGTAATATAATAGTTACATCGACGACCGCAGGAAAATTATTTAGAATTACTGTTCTCGACGTAATTAGAAATACTCAATTAGTGTTATAGAAACGAGCCAGTCGAAGATTGAAAGTTGGATGCTGCAGCAGTTCGTAATTGCACGTTACAACCAGTAACATATGTTATCTATATTTTCGATGCAGGAGCGAAAATTATCTTTTCACTTGGCGTTCTAATGGCGAAAGAGAGGCCGATTTTATCGCACGGGGTTGTGCGGGAATCGGTCTTGAAACACAACAGTTGGAATAATTTACTATTTGCATGATGGAAGAAAACGGAAACAGGTCTGCATAAAACCGATGAAAGAATTCGAACTAACATCGGAGACTTATAGGCTAACATGAAGGCTTAACAACTGTTTCATGTCGATGGTGATAATTAAGCAAATAGGAATGTGGAAGCCGACTTGCTGCAGTCGATAGAAACACGCACAGAGGAAGAAGTTATAAAATATTGAAATTATCTCTATTTATAACGAATAAGCATTTCTGCCCTTTCGAATGCACTTTGCATTTCATTACTATCTTTATCATTTTAATTTTATTGCAACATATTAGCTCATGTGGTAGAAGAACCTAGTAGAATCTAACTAGAAGTGGTAGAAGAACTAAGTAGAACCCATCTAACATAAATGTTAGGAAGAAAAATGGTTTGAAATCGGCTCAAAGTCAAGGTCAATCAACCGGCCGAGATCGGGCTCCTCCGCAACTCCGTCCATTTGCCGGAGTTCATGTCAATGCAAACTAATAATTGCACCATTGAAAAAACTAATCACAAAATAATTGACTCGAGGATATAAAAAAAAAGTAACCACGAGCCGGTCACGCTAACTATACCGAGACCACGTCACTTTGTTCTTATTATAGACACCATTTCGAGATTGGTTCAAACTTATCTGCATGCCGGTTAATGGTGTAAAAAGGCGCGATTTGTTCTTATGGATTGTAAAATGTCCATAAAATGTATCAACGGAATCCTGTATTTGATAGAAACATTGTAGTTACCATTCTGTTGCTTTGATTGCTTTGGTTGCTTTTCAATATTATATCCCTTTTAGAAATATGAACTTTAAACTGGCGTATGATTTAGATAGATGCCGTTATCTTTATAGGTTTTAAATTTCCTGCTATAAAACATAATTCCAACCTTAATGTACCAGAACGAAACCATTATTTGGTCTTTTTCACTAATGATTTCGAGTATGGTTAACAAAACGCTATAAACTCGACGAAGCTTCTGATGAATCTCCCAAAATTGGCAATCTTTTTTAGACTGTATAAGAGTTAGAATAAAACATAAAATAACGAACCATCATGACAGTCTCTTCCTACGAGCGGAGAAAACCGCGATTTATCTAAAAGGAAAGTACAAATGCAATGGATTGCGAACAAGCGGAGAAAATTAAGCATTTTTCGCGAACGACCAGACAGGAAACATAAATACCCGTTTGCATAACATCGACAATTCAAAGCCGGTCATGGGCATTGAAGATTAAGCATTTCGCGATACACAAATATATCTATATCTATATCAGAGAGAAACTATATATTGACAGTTACGCAATTCGGGGCAACTTTCGAATTCACTTGCGTTTTGCAATTCCACCGGCCGCGGATCGAATGCGGCTATTTTCATCGAGATGGTTTCTCGACTAAAGAGAAACAGGTTGTTATCAATAGATGTAGGTAAATTAGTGATATCGACAGCGCGGCGGATATATTTTATATGCGACTGTTTAACATTTTCAACTGCTAATTGGTGCATTACGAACTTATATCGAAGCGAAGCGAATGAGTTGTAACAATTATAACAGCGAAATGCGAGCAAATTTATCTATTAATTTGTTGTTGATTTATTGGATTCGAGTGGATTTCGAGTAAATTGAATTAGAACGATTTTTTTCCAGTGGGTAGTTTCGCGTAAACAATTTCACTTAACTGCAATGTGGGTTGTAATTTCCATTTTGGTTGCAAATTCAGAAGTGGGATTTTTTCATCATTTCTACAATTTTGCTCTAAAATCATCATTACATTTTACACATTAATCTAATTATCTTTTATTTTGTTATAGGTAAGCTCGCTTCAAACCACCCCACAGGTAAGCTTCAAGTTTACATCACCAATCTCTCCAAATTCGAGCCCAAATATATATTTTTTAAATCGCAATTCCTTCGTATTAAAACAGTCTTTAAGCTCACGCAGCTCGACGTTATGAACTCGACTAACCGCGACCTCTCGGTTGATATTGTTACTATTATTTTTTTTTCTGTAACAATTCCAACGAAATCAGTGGATTTATATTCAGGAAGGATCTCGCCGGTCGCTTATTGTCCTCGAAATAGGCAACCCACGTACGAAATTTCGATAAAATCCGAGAGATAAGAGGTCCCTTTTCTCCAATCTTGAACTTCTCGCGTTTTTAATGGCCGCCCGGTTGCATCAGAGAGGTCCCAGGTCGAAGTATACCATGTACAACTTAATTTCCTCCGTTGTGTTCGTTCCTTTAATAGAAGCAAATTATTCTTAAGTTACTTTAATATTTGTTACAATTTCCATCGCATGCAAACTTGCACTTTTATGCAATTTCGTACCCTCTTTTTACGATTTTATTAATAAGTAAAAAACCAACATTCACACGGTTCGCTTTATATCCTTTATTTATTGTAATAATTTTATATATTTTTTTTAATTAAATGCATTAAATACACCCATGAAGACGTGTAAAGCTACATTATACAGCGCGACTTTGAATCTAATTTATTAAAACAATGGTGTCTTAAGGGTACACCGGTATATACATCTAGATGGGATACCTCTGGGTATCCAATGCATTTACCATACTATTTACTATCATAATAACGATGTGAGAGATTAATATCGGAATAAAACGGAATGCATATGCGTTATTTGTTTTTTAGTTGTTGAACAAACAGTAGCTCGGGATTTAGTAAAGTATATGTCTAGTTTTATTAATTTATTGTATTGTTTCATCTCCGCTATTTTCTACTTCACAAGTATACGATATTATGGTGGATTTAAATGTATACAACAATAATTTACGTTTTGTTTGAACTCGCTTTTCTCTATAAGATTTAGTAAATATTATGAGGATTTGGTTCTTTTTTTGTTTTTAATAATCTAAGTATTGTTTTGTCCAGTACAACTTATCTTTATATTTATACATTTCGCTGTTTATAAAAACGTTATTTTATCAATTTCGAAATCGCAAATGGGCTACCGATCGAGTCGATCATTAAACTCTTTATCGACATCTGAAATTTTGGAGAGCTGGCGATTTAACGTTCACCTCGAAAGGTCTATTAAACGAAATAAAAAATTTCCGAGAGAAAAATTACGTCGATTTAATGACGGACCATCAAGAAAATGACTTAACCGTGTAACCGGAATACACCTATTTAGAATTTTTGATAGGTATGTAAAACGGGTTAAATAAATAACGCCATATTTTTTTTTGTATATGTTCTCCCGTTTATATTGTAATTGGGTGCAGTTCCAGATCGATCGAATGAATAAAAAACCACCGTCGGTATTAATCGGTTCAATTACGTTGAAAATGCTTTATTACAAAGAAACGAGGAAGTCGCGGTTGTTGTTCTGCAGAAATATTTATTATTCAAATCCGCTCTTGTTGTTAATTAATTGTACATGAATGTTTCTTATTGCTTGCCAGACAGCTTGACAACCGACATTATAAAGTCATTTACCACTTGCATAGATAAAGTATAAATCATACCTGCGAGGAATTCTTCAAAGTTTTTCCCGAACACTTTTACTTTACACGGGCGTCAAGTCAATGATAAATTATTCTACCCGAATTTTATAATTTTATTTTACACATAATATTGTTGTAAATGTATTTGTAAATTTATACAGGTTGCTCTAATTTGAATAATTGAACTTGTCTAATACTCTCATTCATTTCTCAACTTCAACTAGATTATGAATGTATAGTAAGAGTAAGAATAGAAGATTGAATGAGAACTATAAAAACAACGTAATCAAACAATTTCAAATTCAAATTTATACGATTTTCATTATAAAATAAAAACAATCCGAAATTACTGTTAGATATAGCAGTCGATACGCCACGACAACAAATAAAACGTTATGATTTATGTTTGCTCTGCCCCAACAAAAGAATTACACAATGTGGCTTCTCACGTTAGCAAACATAATAGTAAGGTAAATTCAATTTACCATACTTTACAATGTTTTATGATTAATGGTAAGATTACATAAACCGATGCAATTAAACCTGCTGGCTGCGAAACCGACGATCACAGGCCGTAAACTTAACTACGAACTAAAATCTTCTAAAACACCTACATTCGCAAATTCCTAAATGTCGAATATTCAGAAAAAATATAGATTCTTCTTCTTGTGAATCCCCGTTCGTTTCCGATTCAATTCTCACCATCGAATCGGTTGCGAAATAACGATTTCGAATGCAGGTGTTGTTTTCTATCGAGCGAATGAATGGGAATGGATATAAAATTGCGAGGGACACGCCGGGTTTTTTTTTATATATATTGCCCACGTGTTTGTTGCGTTTGTGCTAATGTAAATCATATAAGTGAGCCGCATTTAATTATAATTTGAATATATGCATATCGGCCACGGGCTACGAACGATTCGATAAACGAGATATTATGTTACTTTTGTATTATATCTGCGCTTGTTATTCTTTGTTCGATATATTGACATATAAATGATTGTTCTGTTATTTAATAGATACAGGTGTTTTGCTATTTCGTTTGTTTACTCCAATCGATAGGCTTCGTTTTATAATCGATGCATGATAGATCGTTGGAAAAAAATAACTGGAGTAAGGTTATAGTCAAAATTAGTACCTATTAGGTGATCGAATATTAACCGTTAATAACATAATATTTCTTTGACATTTTCTCTGGGTAACAATGCAGAATAAACGTTGATAATAAATCGAAATACTTCGTATTGATTTTTGTATCGAAATGGATTGTGTGGATTGAAATTGAGTGACCCCGATAATCGAAAAAATCCTGCCCAAATGCCCATTCTCATTCAAATGAGCAATCACCCATTTAAGACTAAAGGTAGATACGAAAGCAAAAATGTCAAAAAATACAAACCCGCCTCGTTCTAGGTGTGTATACAGCGCACTCATTCCATTACAAACGATCAGCGTCGGCCCGAGAAATAATCCAACTCTAATTGTCTAAAATAAATTATACACCTTAATTAATTCATCTACAATAAATTAGCGAATGAGAGAACACCATAATGTAAGTTTCTATAAGGAAGCAAACTTTACTATTAAAAATGCATCTTAAATGTACAATTTAATCGCGACGTTAGTGATACTATTAAAAAAGAAATAAACACTGTTATAATTGTTAGTGAAATCATCGAAATGTATATAGAAAATAAATCCTGCGGATCCGCTTATGATGTTTGGATGCATCGAACAGCAGAAACCGTACCAGAAGATGAAGGCCAGCAGGAATTACATCACGTCACTGTGTGATATTACACTTGCTAGTCAGCCTGTCTCTGATCTCTGAGCCGTTCTAGGCCTATATGCAATGTCTTTCTCGATTCGGCGATTCGAGTTCGTCGAGCATGCATTCTCGGTAGTGAGCAATTAGAAAATAGCGTATTTCACAAATCAACATAAATTATTCATTTATGCGACGGTAAAAGGCGAATTACCAACCTGCTTTCGATCGTTGTTCGATATCGAGACCGTTTTTCGATTTTAAGAACTTCATTTTACTCTGACCGAATTGTTTTAATAAACAATCAGAGAGTATATATAAAAGAAAAATATAAATAGTTATTAAAAGTGATGTCTGTTGGAGTTTTCATACACCTTTTGGGTGTGTCCGGTGTATATCTGAAAATCTCAATGGCAATCGAATAAATATGCAGTATAGTAATAACGAACATCAAATGCAAACTAGACGTTAAATATTATAATTGTTGCTACTATTCACCAGCTAACTGATCCCATCCAGCTATTAATCACCCGCTTATCTTATTATGGTTAATGGTAATTATTAAATTATGATAGTAGTTAGAAATTCCCGGAGTACCCAGTAATTTACAAAGTGACATAAGATATAAAATGTTATAAATGCGTAATTACCGATCGACAATTGTGTATTAGTTACACTGTCGGAATACCATTTATGACGTCGGCGAGTTATTTTATTGCCTGACCAAGTTTAGTAATATAGGCAATATCAGTTTATAAATCTAAATTCGTTTTTATAATAGATTTACTGGAGTATGTCGACTAGTCGGTTTTTATTCCCGAGACGGTACTTCTCCAATCGATGCTTTCGAATAACATCGGTATATACATTTGATGTATTGCTCAAGTACCTACTTGTTGTATTAAAATATTCTCCATTTTTCATTTATAAAGATATATTAGTTTAAGCGAATGTTACTATATACTACATGTATATAGTGCTGATGATAATAAAATCGAAGAGATGGAAAGAAAATTAAAGAAACTAAAATCTGATTGAATCGAGCATGGTAATGATGGGATCTCGTGGTAATAAAAAATAAATTCAGCGCTGATAATTTGGCTAATTGCATGTTAATTTCCTTGCGAAACGGTCCAGCAAATATCCCTAACTACTGACTAAATGTTGATTGTATTCTAATTTAATTTTTTTAGTCCTAGCGGTACTACTTTGATTGTAATTTGCACGTCTTACAATACACTGAAAAATAACGAGTAGATTAGCTTCAAAGGAAAATCAGATACACATAATAGTCAAGTGAAATTGGTGCATAGGAATTTGAAGAAATGATTGACAAAATCAACAAATTTTTATTTATCAAAACGAAATGTTTAAATTTATAAAAGTACTTTGGTACAATCAACTGTAACAAAACAAATTTTCATCAACCTCCTCATCTCGTCTACATGTCAAGTTCTTCGACCTCTTCCATACCTCTAAGGCATAAACGTATGTGTGAGTGAGTGTGTGGAAAAAATCGGTTTTGGTAATTATTTACTCGACTTTCAACATCGTACCTCAAGGATAAATAATTCAAAAGTACAAATTACTTATTAATTTTTAGTCGTGATTCGACTATTTTTTTTTTCTCTCTATGGGAACCTTTGTGTTTAGCCTGCAATAGAACAAAGATTTGTTGGTGGAATAGATTTTTGGTCCAATTCTTGCTCACTTATCTGCACGCTCTACTTGCATTAGCGATAGATTTTAAACGAACAAGTATATTTCCTACAAATAATAAGTGTTATATTCCTTAAATAATATTTATTTTAATTCAGAAAAGTGTTACGCCACTGAAATGCTGTACCTTTAGCTAATCGCGCATCATGTACTCAAGTGGAACAGAAATCCAATAAGTACAATTTCTCGGAAATGTATAATGAAAAATAATAATAAAAAAAAAATAATTTCTTGCTTTGTCTTAAATTGAAGGCAACTATCCACGTCTCGGTGCGGTTGGACAGTTTGTAATAAAGAATATCACGCTTTGTTTTACGGCCATAAAATCGAAGATAAATTGATTTTTTCCCCGGACTTGTTTACAGTAATATTTGATTAGACTTTTTTTTTCACAACAATTTCTTCGGCGGGCTGTTTGTGTTTAGCAATAGATGTCAACGACTTTTTTTTATAAAAAAAATTGTAACTCCGATGATCGATCTTCATTCATCTATTATGTCGCGATTTTTTCACAACCCATTCGATAATTTATTCACCGAGAATGTCACTGGCCCATCTTCATCCCGCAAACTCCAAGAATAATAGTTAAATTAGATTCTAATGACGGAAAATGTAACGGCCTGGCGAAAACCTTGCATCGAACGAAAATTACCTGTACAGTTATGGCACTATCGCAGATCGAAAGACATAATCAGCTCTACAAATTATATCTCTGCGAACTGTTGTGTATTGGACTTTCTATTCTATTACATGCTGTCGAAGGCGTGTCGAAGGGATGACCCGAAGGTATAGGAACAGAGCGTTTAATTGAAATAATTTGTTCGATTGTGGTTAAATTCGCTGGAGATATCCATCGAAAAGTCCATCAGAAAATCCCTTTTGGGAGCGGCTCTTTGCTATGGGTTTTTGTATGGGTTTTCAGACCTTCGGTTACTTTCTTCGTCGTTAAAATATTGTGAACTACAATCGGTAATAAAGCATTTTTGTCTAACATCGGCATTCCGATAACAATAAAGCCAATCGGACCGATGAAAAGTCGAGAACCTTGCACAGAACCTATCCGAGTTGGTCATATTATTGTGGTGTTAAAAAATAACTGTTATTTTTATTTGAGAAATGTTCTTTTGAGTTCTTTTGAGAAATGATACACATTTCTTTGAGTTCGATTTACTTCGTATTAATCGTTGAGAAAACAAACAAAAACGTTAACATTTAATTATGCGCTCGATAAACAATTTTAATCGATACCGGGTAACTATTTCTGTTCGATTTTGATTTATTAGGTGCGTTCGATGGTGTTGTTGCTCGTAATTTCTACGGAGGTAATTTAATAATTTTTAATAATTTCTTATTATACTTATTGGATCATTTTCTGGGTCAATACGAATGAAATTGAGCGTGTACATGATGTCGAGTTATTAGACGAAAAATTATTGACAGATGGTGCATTGATTTATTATTATATTTACAAGCAAAAGTACCGTTTATGAATTTCCTTGTATACTTATTAATATTAATGATAGCGCGAGTGAAAGTTTCGGTAATCTAAATCGTTTACATATTGCGATAAAAAACTGTTCTTTAACTGAGCTTATATAACACCCTGTTTAATTGAAATGTGCAAAAAAATATGGAATTGATAGAAATAAGAAATAGCAGTTCTCAATAGCATTTCGAGCTACTGTACGAGGTACAGGTAAATCTATAAATTGTTATAGCACGTGTGGGAAATGACTGAAAGTATTCCGGAATTATTTAACGTTGGAAACTCGAAACCCAGACATTAAACCGTCTTTTCCATCGGCGCGGATGTTTCCAATTCCGAGAGATCAAATGAAGTTGTTCACACAAACCCGCCGAGGAAACAATCTTCCTTTAATAGTTGAGCTTCGGTTGAAAAACAATCGGCTTTCGGTTTTTTTCCCATTCCGCCGGAGTGAATCGTTTTTATACAGAGTCCCCGCTTCCTTGATCTAATCTTGATTGGAGTAATCATAATAAATTGTTGGGCTATCGATTGAACCAGCTAGTAATAGTACCGCTAGTTGTGCATATAAGAAAGATACGGTCGTATGAGTTTTATTCTGAAAATTATTTGCTTTATTTTTCTCTGCGCTCTTTTTTTTATTATTATTTTTTCATTCGTCGGCGATGGTTAATTGAAATTCTACGCGTATGTGGCATTATAATTACGTATTTTATGGGAAATATCAAGGAAATTGGGCTCGTCGTGATTACTTTTAATGGCTTTTAAACTAGGTGATAAATGTGGATGAAAAATAAAATTATAATTTTATATACAGTTAACGGAAAATTTTATTATATCGAGAATATCGGCTGTATATAAAGAGTAATTAAATGAAATAATAAAATTAATTTTATTCAATATATAGAAACGTTTCTGTTGTGTAACTATTTATAGAGATTCCCACATTATTCGAATCCAAAAATCAACAAAATAACGATCTTAATTTAAATTGATTTACGATCGTTTCTTCTCGAAGTAGGTAAAAATCTGCCAATTTGGCTCGCGGAGGCCGTCAAATTCTCATTAGATAGTCAAGAGTTCTTACGAAAGCCCTAATAATACCAATAAACGATAATTATAAATTATAAAATTTTACAGCTTCGTTCGATTCGGTTGCGAAATCGAAATGTAAATTCACCGTGCGATTAATATAATAGCCGAATAATTTAAGTTTCGAAACTCCTGTCGTGTTCCTTTCGACGACCACTCCGGGAAAAGATTGACAAACGCACGAAAAGCTTTAGAATTTAATTGATGCCTATGTTAGATATAAAATTATACGGTTTGTATTTTCACTCTAATTTATAACTCTGTTTTGGTTGTTTCATTTGCATCACAATAAATTCGAAAACGAATTCGAGATAATAGCAGAGATGCAGATTTTTTTTGCTTCTTATAATGAAATTTATTGCAAGTGTTGATTTAATTGATTGATTTTTATAAAACAACTATACCTTTACCTACCGCACGAAGCCGCTAATAGACAGTTACTAATGACGCGGAATCTCGCAGCAATTAATTTAATTCGATTAGGTATATTTTAATTAGCGATAATTTCGTTCTAATAAAGGTATAACAAAACAGGTGCGAATAAGGAATATTATTCGAATTTAGAATAAGTACTTGATGGAAGCGTTAACAGCATGTGAACTGAACTTTGTTTGCTTCTTAAGGCGACGAACGATAATCATCTGAAATTAGAATATATGCAAATCCGCGTTTCATAATAGATGTATCACGGTTAAAAATTTCCCACATGTTGTTTTAGGAGCCGTTAAAAATTAATCGGAATGGATTAGCGAGAGAGTAAAGGTCGCTTTTATTCCAATTATCGTGCCATTTTCACACAATAGACTCGCGATGTTTAAACAAATAAATCGCTTAAATTTCAAACTAATTAACCTTCTGCGACAATTGATGCAAATGGAATGCATCCCAGCGCTCATTTTGAGGTGAATTGGCGAATATTTCGATTAACATTAACGCGGCGATTCACTTTCATCTCGGGTTTTTATTCGAAAATCTAAAAAAAATTCTAGTTATGAAGTATGAGTCAGCCGAAACGGGCCTCGCTCGAATTCGTTCCTTCCCAGCAGCGCCTACGCCGGTTTCTCGCGCGTGAAAAATCCGATTCGATCGTGAAAAATAATCTCTGTTCGACTTTAATTTCATCTAATGCGACATTCGTCTGATGCGGGATGGTAGATTTCGACTTTTTAAGTACCCACTTACGGGCAAAACTTGTGAAATAGCGCAAATGCGACATCGAAAAAATTGCTTATTAAAATTTCTAACGAGGTATTACGAGAATTAATTATTAGGAGCGTTGAATTAATGAGACGTTAAAATTGTTCGAAGCGTTTATGAATTTTTTTTGCAGCGCACTGTTCGATTTAATCAGCGATTAAGAGGTAATTAAGATGGCTTCCAATCAATACGAAATTAATCATTAATTAGTAGCTCAAATCTAGCACCTAGTTTTACCGCCCGGAAGCTATTTATCCAGTAGTAGAAGCTTAAAACCATTATAGATAAAATCGTTTAGGTTTTAGGTTTTAGGCAAATATAGAGGGTAAATCCGTGAATCAGTCATCGACGGTTGCTTCTTTTATATTCGTTTATAACGAAATTTCCGAACCCTTCGAAAATGATGGATGAAAATCAATTGGTTGATAAGCCGCGTGGACAAAATTTCGGACATCATCCATTATACCGGGAGATCGGTTATCTCGATCCGCGTTGGACTCGATCAATTTTGGTAGAGGTGACAATTTTCGGTCTTATCGCATTGAAAAAAAAACAATGAGCGGAATGCTATAAATCCAACAAATAAATACAAAACAACGATTAGGTCATTGGGAGTCCCAAAATTCGAAAATTTGTACATAAAAAGGGCATATTTAAAGGGTCAAATGTTAACCAAAATGTTATACAAGTTGTATAGCATTTCTTCGAACACCCACGACCTCTTCTTATATATTCTTCTTCTATAACACTTCTTCTCTTCCCTCAACCGAACAAACTTTCATAAAACAATTTTATTATCGCCGCTTGTACCGTTAGAACATTCCTTCGAAGTTGTTTATCATATTTCACCTAAAACGCCAGTGGTAAATGCGAAAAGGATATCCAAGACGATAAATCCGCGACCGAATCAAAATTATATTCGCCAGATTTCCGTCGTATCTAGTCTCATTATGAATATGAAATCGTAAATCTGCTATTGTGGAATGTACGCGAATAAGCCGCGGATAAAGACGGTGGAAAAAGGCGAAATAAAGATCCCACAGACCGGTCGCTAGTTCCTTATTAATTGTCTCCATTTCAACAAAAAAAAAATTGGCTTTCATTTAATTCACCGCGAAATGTCGACTTGCATTTATACCAGTTATTTATTTGTTTGGTTGCTCGCTTAGAGAAAATGAGAAGGACATTTTTATTAAACTAAATTTCCTGCACTACTGGCGATTTTATTCTCGATATTCCGCCGTATTAATTAAATCCCCAAATACCACCCACGTACAAAACTACAAGTTTCGCATTTCATTTCATCCGATTATCAATCGCGGAATGCAATTCCGAAATGTACATTAGAAGATTTAGTAACACCCATTCATTGTAACGTCAATCCGTAAATTCTCTACCTTTTGATGGGACTTTTTCCCAACCAGAGGTCAACGATAATTGAAACAACCTTTAGTCACTCGTTTACCGAAAGAATATTTTTACTGAGCTTTAACCGAGTAAGAAGTATAGAGTATAATTAATACAAAAGTCGCCTAACCATGCAAGTATAAAAAACGGCCAGTTTGAAACCAGATTAGATTAATTACATTGGCGAGTTTAATTTATGGGTATCAGAAAGCGACTACGCCACTGTTACATGCATATCAATAAGAAATTATGATGCTCTCGGTACATAATCGAAAGCGGTGCTGCTTTGACCGATTCGATTGTATAGTCGTAGGGGTTTTCGATTGCAACTTGGAAGCTTTCAAGTTTAGATGAGTAGAAAAGCTTTGATGATTCCTATAAAGTTGGGTATAGATGTGGAATTGGTTAATGAAGAACACTTTTGTATTGCTTTTAATAGTTTAGAAAAATCATAAATTGCTCATGGAAAAGAGGTTAAAGATCCCTTTAATTTCCCTTTTAAAAAAACCACAATCTCGTTGTATAATTGCATTTATACACCACAAACATAATAAAACTTTTATCTAATTAACTTGCAGGTATACATTTTCATCGCGTATACCGTTTCGCCTATATTTCTCGACCCGCCTGTAAATTATAGTCAATGTACATTTCATATATGAATTAGCTCTTTTATTTTGCAAATATTTGTGTATCACCTTTATTTATAACGGCGTACCAACATAATTTTATGTGGTGCACGCATACCACCATCGTTTCGGGTTAAGGGAGAGGCGGGACAAGGGAAAAGGGATTTTATAGGCGTTGTTTCCGTTGAAATACCAACTGATTAGTTAATGTCGGCGATTATATTTCGATTTAACATCTCTTGGTAACTACTAACTGGTTATAAACATTTTTAAATGCAATTGGTTGATAATTTTTATTAAACAATAACATCGTTCCTAATTTGTAGCAGCGTTTCTACATGTTATATATTTTTTTTTCTCTATAGTTCTGTGGTATTGGAAGTTGAGACTGGGAGCTTGATTTATAAATTCCTCTGCAAAAAACTCGCAAGAACTGATAATTTTCTATATGACTGGTTCTCAATTAAGGTCATACATAAAGTTGTTTCTAATAGACTATCCCATAGGCGTATCGATAACGAAAGTTTCTTGCAACTTTACTGTATTATTTCCAAAAAGCCTGATCTTATATTTTCGTTAATAGATTCACCATTTTTTAATGAAGTTTCCAAGAAATCTATTTCTTTTTAACATCATTTCTGGCTGATTTGTGATGTTATATCCCTTTGTATGTTTTAATATACACGCCTATTGATCAAGATGCCGAGTTTTTTCGCATTACTTGTTCAACATACTGTCAACAAGCATCTTAAAGATAAAAAAAAAGCAGAAAGAAAAAATGGCGAGTATGTCGATTTTCACATGCGGTAGATCTAATTGTTACAAGGAATGCGTTTGAAGATGTATTAAGTCTCCACTGAAAATGGACACGTTAATTTCTATATTACTTAACGTAAGCATTGTGATCGCAAGATTTTCGAAAAAAAAAAATAGCGAATAATTTACCTCATGCCTCATTTACGAAACGAGTCGAGTTAATCGACGTTACGATAATGCCTCGTTGTTATGCGAAACATTTTTTAATTGCTTAATTTATGGAAGATATCTACTGTTTTGTAAAAACCACTTGTACTTATTAATCCTTTATTTTTTGCTTATTTTAGATACACAGATAGTCACATGAGCGAATACGTTCGCTTGTATTTACATCGACAATACTATTTTAATTTAATCTATAACACAGTATGATGCAATAAAAAATGAATATGACTAAGTAAAAAAATAAATAACTAGTACTTTTACAGTAAGTGTTACTAACTGACTAACGGATTATTTTTACCAATAATGTCTATATACCAACATTTAACTAGTTTCTTTAGCTTTTCCTCATTTTTCCTCCATTCCATCGCACACCAGATGCTCGGACTACCTCGAGATAAATTAAAAAAAAAAAAAACGGTTCACCTCATGTACGGGTAACACGAATAATACATACATCCACAGTAAAATATCTCCGTTCGATCTCGCACGAAGTCGGCGTAAATTTGAAATGCAAAGTGGCGACGAACACGGTAGAAGGAAGAGGCCGTTCTCACAAAATCGCGATCCAAAGGATATTATACAGAAGCGAAGGGGAAGAGGAACTCTTTCGCCCGGCTACCGTTCCTCCTGCGAGAGGAACTTATCTTGGCGATCGCGAATTCCGCTCTTATCGACGCTTAAAGGATCCCACAGACCGACGCGAAACTTTCGCTGCCGCAGCGGCGGCGATTCCGCAGCGGCGGCGATTCCGCAGCGGCGGCGATTTCGCAGCGGCGGCGATTCCGCAGCGGCGGCGATTTCGCAGCGGAACTTTCGCGGCGGAAAAGTTTCGGAAAATTTTCGCGCGTTAACATCTCTCCGTCTTCCGCTGATATTTTAACTAATAACATAATTTCTTGCGAAGCTAAGTACTGGTACTAGCACGTCCGGTATTGCGACAAAGTTTTTTTTTTATTTTTCTACGGCGGTACTCGTTATTAGAAGCCGTTTTGCCAGTGTGGTCTGTTGCCTGATTTATTACCGAATAGTGCACGTAATCGCCATTACTCAATAATTAAGTGGAAAATGAATCGGAAGGTTTTTCTGCACCGGTGCTCGCTTATATGATGTGCATTGGAAATGATTGGTGTTTCCAATAAAGCAATAATATTTCGGTTTATTGGTATTCCGAGCGAATAAAAGCTGCTTTAGATTAACATGTACTTTTTTTTAATTGTAATTAAAAGTTTATTAATTAACAAAAACTGTGGAGTTCGATATAGAAGATAACGAAGCATTGGTAGTTGCTTGATGAGTTAATGAAAATTCATATGAAGGAACAAAAACCTAGTATATCGAAACTAATTATACCTAGCAATCGTACGGTAAATGTAGCTATGTTCTTTCTACTATACTATTACAGAGACTTCTCCTTGTATAATAACTCCGAAACAATACAGTTGGGAAAAACACATTTACCATATCATTTTAGATAATAAATTCGTGTAAATAAAATACTATTTTAAACTATATCTTTTAAGCATTTTCCAAATGTTGCGAGAGTGACAGGATAAATATTAACACCATTTTTGTGTACATCAATAACGGTATATAAAATGATCTTCGTCGAAAAGATAACATAATTCTTGTCTAATAGTGAATCGAAAATGTTGCTCGATTTGAAGAAGAAAATTTATTTCAATAAAGGGGATTTATTTCAATATTTAGCCACGATAACCGGTGAGTACGCCAGTCGCATTTAAATAATTTCGTTAATAGCATAAATCCTTTGAATAATATCGTAAAAATATTATCACTTTGTACAAAAAAAAAACTCTCGAAATGAATAATATAGTCAAACATGTACGAATGGAATGAGGAAATGTATACAAAATTTGTCCATAAAATTAACAACCGTAGAAAATACGAATTTACCGGATGAATGTTTTTTCGAATAAATCATCTAACTATACAAAGTTTTATAAGATTGATAAAGTACAAATAATACCACAATTACTGACCATTTCATAGTCGAATTCGACATCTATGAATCAACTTCTTAATCGCTTAATCGGTTTATTCCAGGAGCATGTTCGATAATGAGCTCTGGCATAAATCTGGGCTGGACCTCTCCCTATTTACCGAAACTAATGTCGAATTCCTCGCTCATACCCACCACCAGCGAACAAGGATCCTGGTGCGCGGTGGCCCCTTTGGTAGGAGCCCCATTCGGAGCCTTCTCCGCCATGTTCCTGGCCGATAAAATCGGAAGGAAATCGACTGCCTTGCTGATGGCGCCGATAGTATCCGTTTGCTTCGTTCTGATCGCCTTTTCCTCGTCGATTTGGGAAATTACACTCTACAGATTCATAATCGGAGCCACCGAAGGCGGTTCTTACACCGCCCTGCCGATGTACATCGGCGAAATATCCGATCCGAAGATAAGGGGATTTCTATCATCCACCATAGCCATATTCGCGATTATCGGAACCCTGTTCATCAACATCATCGGATCGCAAATGGACATATTCATGTCCAGCATCGTGTGCTCGATCATACCGCTGGTCCATTTCGCGGCGTTCGCCTTCATGCCGGAATCTCCTTACTATTACATCAAGAAACACAACCCGGTAGCAGCGAGGGAATCGTTGGAAATCCTGCGAGGCAAAGCCGCCGTCGACGACGAAATGGAGGGCCTCTTCAAAGCCGTCACCAGGCAGGAGCGGTCCGAAAAAACCGGTTTCTCGGACTTGTTCAGCGTGCCCGCCACCAGGAAGGCCTCCTGCATATTCCTCGTCCTCTGTTTGACCAACAAATTCAGCGGGAAGAACCCGTGCTTGTTCTACACGGAGGCCATCTTCAAAGAAAGCGGCAGCAGCATCGATCCCACGTTGTCGGTGATCATATACTGCAGCGTGGAATTGGTGGCGGTGGTGATCAGCACGTTCTTCATCGTCGACAGGTTCGGCAAAAGGTTGCTGATGATCACCTCGACGGCCGGTTGTTCGCTGTCGGTGTTCCTGCTCGGCGCGTTCTTCTATTTCAAGGATTTCCACGTCGGCATCGTGGAGAATCTGGACTGGTTGCCCATCACGGCGTTGGCTTCGTACAACATTTTGTTCAGCATCGGATTGGCCTTCGGGCCGGTGTTGGTGTTGAGCGAGCTGTTTCCCACCAACGTCAAGGCCAAGGCTTTGGCTGTGGCTGATACTTTTTCGGTGCTGGTTGGTACGGCTGTGTCGAAGTTGTTTCAAATCACCATGGACGAGTTTCATACGATGTCGGTGCCGTTTTTGTTCTTCTCCGTTTGTTGTGTGATCGGTCTCGTTTTCGTTGTCAAGTACATACCGGAGACCAAAGGGAAGACTTTGGAGGAGATTCAACAGTATTTGATCGGGGAATGTTCGAATTCGATTGAAATGTCCAGAGGGATTAGAATTTGAGTTTTCTTCTGCGGTTGATTTCGTATAATATCTATGGGGTGTCGTAATCATTGAGCTTATTGGTGCCATTGATGATTTTATTAGGATTAGTTTAGGTAGTTTATGATCTGTTTCTGATCTTTATGGTCTGTTTTTGTGCCAAAAAATACGTTTTATTTGCTATAACCGTGGTGTAATTTTCGTTGCATTTCAATTTTTTTTAAAGGAAATGTTAATTTTTTTTAATTCTATCAAAGTTAGCTTTAATCTTGTATAAAAATTGCGCATTTTTGACTGAACATTGTTTTAATATAAAATAAAGACTGATTTTTGAAAAATTCTATTAATGCATTAAATGTACAGGAAATTTTCCTGCACTTTTAAAAAAGTTTTAACTAATTTACGTTGGCTTCAATGGGGGTATATTATGTACACATTATCATCACTTTTGCTGACGTAAATTCTCTTATTTAAACAAATCAAAACATTTTACCTTTTGTGCAATAATCCACGAATCAACAACGAATCTAAAATTAACAATCTTATTTAATGAAGAAATCAAAGTTATTTATTAAATCTGTTTGAATTGAATTAACTCATTAAACATTTTAAATCAATATTTAAACTAGCAAAACACGGTTTGGAACTTTAGCCGGTTTTAGCCGCTCATAGAAAATATTTGAAGGTTAAATAAATCGAAAACAAAAAGCTAAGAGGAGTATTGAATAGAGAATTTTTCGAAATTCGAACCATAGGAAGCGACGAGACGCCAATGAATATCGAACAGAAGTTTTCCAGCGAGTGAAAAAGCCGAAACGGAGGAATTCCAACTGGAGAGAACATGATGAAGAGCGTACAGGATCTCTTATCTAAACAAGCCGGGGCACTTAGAAATTTTAGTGTCGCCCGTCTATTCGCGCGCATCGGACGGAGATAGCGCTAATAAAGGCCCCCAGAAGAAATTGAGATGTGACCGATTCTTTTATGGACGTTATCAATCAGCAGCGACACCTCTTCTGGTGTTCCTTTTCGCTTTATCTATACGAAAAATCTCCGAATATAAGACGGCTTTAGTCGAACGGGTAGATATTTTTTAATTGCTTCGTAAGTAGGCGCTTTTCGATATGGATAATTTATCGTTGATTATAACATATAGCTCGAGGACTTGTTGTTGATTTTTTCCTTCAACCATACGATGATAGAATATTGTTGTAGTTGCAAATAAAGTGCCGTTTTGCAAATTTATCCGTTTCGACATTTGAATAAGATTTTGGTACATGCAAATCCAGTCCTTTCTTCTTCGAAAACGCGGTGTTTGTATGCAGATGGCCAGTTTTCTTGCCATAATATTCGCGATATTAGCGACACCGGCGCGAATCCATTATCGACGAAATGGTAAAACGGCCGCCGGAAAACAATGGGAGGTGTTTCAGGCCGATCTCGGCCTCATTTCCTTTTCCAACACTTCGTTGCAGAAAAGCCATTCTAATATCGCATTCGTCGCGACCACCGCGCGATCTTGTAAATTATTATTATTCGAAACGGAGTTTGTATATTGCATTGTGTTGTTTCAGCGATCCATTTGTTGCGCTACCGCGAGTTTTATCGATTTTCCTTCGGCTTGCATTTCGAATTTTTTTATACTATCGACTTCTAACTCGGACACCGGAATGGCTTAATCTCGTGAGAAGGTTTCCCCGAAACGACGCCCGGTTCTTCTTCTTTTTTCTTCTTCTTTCCGGCGATTTGTTCAGTACACAATGTATTCAAACATGGTAACGAGAGATCTTTACTTAGGTATACTTCAATATCATACTTATCGGTGGTCGATTCGACGGTAAAATAACGTCGAAAATGATCCGGCAGGACTTAATGGGGAGCCCCCTCGTCGAGCGGAGAAATTTATCGAGGCCGAAAAGGCGGCGTAAAAGCGTATATATATAGGCGATTCTGATTTAGTACGCGAGAGGTCCTTTTACAGGGGCCCGCCGGGGCTCCCCGCTATATATCGGTAATAACGTTTAATAAGTTTCGGCCGATTACAGGGTTCGCCCGGCCGACAGGAGGTGGCGCTACGGTAGCGCGCCCTTCGGCTAAAGCATCATGCAAATGGGGCCTAAAACGCCTCGACCGGCGCGTTTTGAGTTTCTGGTAACTGGCAGGATAACTTAATAAGGGGGTAGTACTGTAGAGAAGGTTGGACTAGAGGTAGGACTTAGAGGTTGGTAGGACTTTAGAGAAGGTGAGGGGAACGCAGAAGTCAAATTAGGTTGGCAACAAACAGTGACAAAAGTGTCAAAAGTTGTGACAAAAGTGTCAAATTAGAAGTGTTGGCTAACCTTTTTAACGAATTTGAATTCAACAATGGTTTCTAGTTTGTGTTTTAAACATTTATAATTGCTTTCGAATGTGCGTTGTATCTTATATGACTTTTATTAACTCACTAAAATGGAACCCTCTTCCACCTCGAAATACCTTATTAAATTATCCTGATAACTAGAAGAAATGTGGTGTAAATGAACCCTTTGTTTCTGTACATGTTTTGGGGATTTTTCTTTTGTTATGTTGACGTGTCATTGATGTCATTAATCAAGGGACGCTGTGACTGTCATTAGTGTCATTATTGTCAAAAATGTTTTTACTGTTCGCCATCTGGATTTATTGCATAATTAGATACTCGAGTATTGGTGATGAATTTCGTTTGTCATTCTTTTGATGCTCCTCGTATATGTAGCACGAATGGTTACCGTTAATTCCGAACAACAATGTAATACGAGGCGAGTAAAAAAAAACGCCAAATAATAGTCATTTAACGCCACCGAAGGAAGGTAAAGTTTTGTGTGAATTATCGGATGCGCTAAAGCGTTTAATGTTTTTATTAGGGTGAAGTATTACGGATAAATTACACGGTTAAATATATCGGAAAGTTGGTTTTAAATAACGGTTAATAAATCTCGCCGGATTGTTATTCAGTATATACGCATTCTTGTCTTCGTAAGGTATAATAACATTTACGAAATTCCTTGAAATATTAAAATAAAATCACCTCCGAAACAACCAGCGCTGTATATATAATAAAAACAGCGTGCTAATATAAGAATTTAATCCGCTTCTGTATTTTCAATTAATCCCATTACCTATTATTAATTTTTTTTCCTCTTCGATCGCTTTGAATTCGAACGTAATCGGCGTAACTGTAAAACCTCGATACACATATTCGAGCGATGAAGATATCGGCGAAAGGACAATAGAAAAAAATTCAGAATAGGCAGGCCATAAAATCGAAAACGTGAATTCTCTCGTGGCCATTCAGCCGGCATTCCTCTCTTCATCTCAATATCAATGTGTCAGGAATATCTCCGGAACCGTTAGGTCGTTAAGGTGATTCGGCCCGCTTCGCGTTTCCCTTTCTAACGCGATTCGTATTAAAATAAGAGGAATATTTCGAGTGTATAAATGTCTCGAGTACACTCGAAGGATCCCCGTGTAGCATCACGCGAAGAAATCGTTCGTTCGGCGGTTAAACGAGTAAATTCGAGATAAAGACGATCCCCTTAATGGTAAACTGATCGACTAGAAAGGTCGGCCCATCAGCAGTCCAAGATATATTGGTGACCGTTTCCAAGTATACGCGACTATACACATGCCCACGCCGTTTTGTCTATCAGCGCCATCTCGCGGGTCAACGCCCGAACGATCGGGTATCGCCATTAAAAAAATCGGAAATCATTTAAATACCCATTTTTATAAGTATCCCAGAATTTATTTCACTCGTCTTGGTCCTATTCCGTTCCAACTACATCTATTATTAGGTGTTTTGGGCGAAGAAATTGAAGCAGTTGTTGTTCCATCTATGGAGTGGTTTGATGGAAGGAATTCTCCAATAGTATGTTGTTCTATCCCCGATTTGAGAATATGTATGTAATAATGGTAATATTCATCCATCTTCTCCAGGTTAACTGAAGTAGTTAAATGAAAGGAATTCTCCAATAGTAAGAACCTAATCACTGAAGAAACTATTTAAGTTTCTTGGCTGGTTTCGTATGGTCGGTTGTAGGAATTTTTCCTTAATTTATACACACATTTCAGCGTTTCTTCGGTAATGAAGCACCTCCCACCTCGTACCTGAGTTATAATCAGTCACGTCTAAGTAAACACTTCTAAATTTCACATTGACTTTGATATATTATTTCGTGGTGGAGGACAAGATGGCAGAGCCCAGAGTATCGGGTTACACCGAAACCTCCTCGAACTTGGCGCAAAATCCGTACACTCGGAGTAAATAAAAAAAACATCTACACAAACTCCAGAACCCCAATTAGTTCTCAAAAAATTTCGTTACTATTTTCATCAGCAATTTCCGATGGTGTTCGAACATCTACACAAACACTAAAACCCCAACTGGGCCTCAAAAAATTTCGTTACTATTTTCATCAGCAATTTCTGATGGTGTTCGAACATCTACACAAACTCTAAAACCCCAATTAGTTCTCAAAAAATTTCGTTACTATATATTTTCATCAGCAATTTCCGATGGTGTTCGAACATCTACACAAACTCTAAAACCCCAACTGGTCCTCAAAAAATTTTGTTACTATTTTCATCAGCAATTTCCGATGGTGTTGGTCGGAGTATCTCCATCGTTTCGCTTCGCTCGAAGCCTCTAATAATGGGTTTCGTGTTACAGGTGTCCGCCACAGATCCGGACTGCGGGGTGAACGCGATGGTGAATTACACCCTCGGAGAGGGCAACGGCAAACCGAAGGAGTTCACCGTTCGCTCGGACACCGGCGACATTTGCATCGGTTCCTCTCTGGACTACGAAACGAGGAATCTCTACGAGTTTCCCGTCATCGCTACCGATAGAGGTGAGTAATTCATCGTTAGCAGTTTCGATGATGATGTGATGATGTGAAATGAAATAACAACTACCCTAGAAATGCTACACCATTTCTAGACCACCTCGAAATGCTGTACCGATTCTAGACCATTCTCTCGAAAGTGGTCTAGAACTGGTATAGCTATAACTACTTGTGGTTCTTATACTGATTTATCATCTAATATCACCATGCATAGATACTGTATCGTAATTTTATAACCAAATAACAGTAAGCAATCGAATGGTATATCGAACGGAATTAAATCATCGAGCTAACCGTTCCCGATGCCAACCTACGAGATACCATTAATACAACAAACATCCGCCCTCTACATCCAATTCGAGCGATCAATTATCATTTTTCCGAATTATTTATCGCTCCAGCGTACGCCAATGGCCGATCTTCGGAATGATATATCTCGTTTTTCGTTATGACAACAATCTGTCAACCGATAAATCATGATGGTAATGGAGAACTAGTTAATTGTAGATCACCTTGTATACAAAAATGAAGCGGTCGCCGGTTAACGCGAAGATGCACACGGTTATCGTGGCCGTATCGATTGTGAGAAATGACATCGTGATCTTTGGTTTTGTTTTGTTTCGTTTGCACTTCATAAATAAACAGTTGATGGGTTACGGTCTTTTGCCAATACCTTTGCCAATACCAATACCGATACCTTTGAACCGGCCGTTTGTTAACTGGTGCTGGTTGTGTATTAGAAATGCATTTTACCTTCTAGCGGTTGAAGGATAAATTGGTCGAGTTTGTATTTTTTTTTTTTTGGATTTTAATGAACCAGGAACCAATTGCTATTTAAACATGTTATTAAAGTGTTGCTCACTTCCGATAGGCTTCATTAGTTGAGTATTACTAGAAGAAGCATTTGCAAAAATCGTAAAAACTATTAGTAAAAAACCACCGAAGATTTCCTTTAGTAGCAAACATTGGAGTTTAAGAGTTACAAAGCAATGATCTAGGTGTAACATTCCAATATTAACAGCAGGAAAAAACAATAAAATCGACATAAAAACGTTTTGGTGAGACAAATTAATCATCGGCATCGTCGTTAGGATAATCCTTCGTAGCGAACGCTCGTAAATTACACCTTTTACTTTTAATTTTATTAAAGCTTCGTGTTTGAACCTAATAAACAAATTAGCCGTGAGTAGTTCATTTCGATTCATTTATGTTAATGTTTCTATTTGAGCGTCGAAAAAGAACGATATTTACGATCGAATCGAGGAAGAAGGCAAAAAGAAAAAAAAAATACGGATAATCTACGGTATTCGATAATAAGCATAAATCAAAATGGTTGTGCCGATTTCACTATTACAAGTGGAAAAAAAACCCGAGGTGTAGAGTTCAACGTGTTTCCATTTATCAATTCTTAGGTATAATCTACGATCGGTTTACGTTATTTTTTTTTTCTCCAACTATTGGCCATTTCCAGATCTAGTTATAAATAAATATTATGCTCGTTAATAAAAATCCTAAGTTATGAAACTTCTTCTGTCATTTACTGAATATTTTAGGCATCACTCCGTTCGTAAGCCGCTCGAAACGACGCCTAGAATGTTCTTATAATCGAGATAAATGAATTGTTATCGTTATAAAGCGATCAATGTTTGATTTATACAGCCATTTTGCCACATTTGCTATTGTCTCCTTTCGGAAAACACCGTGAGAAATCTTCTATTACACCAAAAATTGCTGTTATTTCATTCCATTTCTCGTCAATATCTTTACCATAGATTCCTCCACTGTCACTCCATTCTTCGTCAACATCTCTAACAACATCGATTCCTTCACTTTCATTCAATTCCTCGTCAATATCTTTACCATCGATTCCTTCACTTTCATTCAATTCCTCGTCAATATCTTTACCATCGATTCCTTCACTTTCATTCAATTCCTCGTCAATATCTTTACCATCGATTCCTTCACTTTCATTCCATTCCTCGTCAATATCTTTACCATAGATTCCTTCACTTTCATTCCATTCCTCGTCAATATTTTTACCATCGATTCCTTCACTGTCACTCCATTCTTCGTCAATATCTCTAACAACATCGATTCCTTCACTTTCATTCCATTCCTCGTCAATATCTTTACCATCGATTCCTTCACTGTCACTCCATTCTTCGTCAATATCTCTAACAACATCGATTCCTTCACTTTCATTCCATTCCTCGTCAATATCTCTAACAACATCGATTCCTTCACTTTCATTCAATTCCTCTTCAATATCTTTACCATCGATTCCTTCACTTTCATTCCATTCCTCGTCAATATCTTTACCATCGATTTCTTCACTGTCACTCCATTCTTCGTCAATATCTCTAACAACATCGATTCCTTCGCAGGCGGTTTGAGCACCACAGCCATGGTGAAGATCCAAATCACCGACGTCAACGACAACCGCCCCGCCTTCTACCCATCGGAATACAACGTCTCGCTGCGCGACGGCGCCCTGTCGTCCTCGACGCCCGTGGTGGCCGTCGCGGCGACCGACGCCGATTCCGGCAAGTTCGGCGCCGTCCGGTACCGCATCGTGGCCGGCGACGACGCCGGCGTCTTCCGCGTCGACGCGTCCACCGGCGAGTTGTTCGTCGAGAGGCCCGGCCTGCTGTCGGCCGGGGGGCGGCCCCGTCGACGGCTCAACGTCAGCGCCACCGACGGCGGCGGTTTGAGGTCCCTCAGGGACGCCGAGGTGTTCATCAGCGTCGTCGATTCGGCGCACAAACCGCCCATCTTCGAGCGCGCCCGGTACGCCTACTCGATCGGCGAGGGAGTCGCGAAGGGTACCGTCGTTGGTACCGTTAAAGCTGCTGTTACTGATGGTGGTAAGTGTTGATTTTGTTACTTATTTTGTTAGTTATTTACGTAGAACCAAGACTTTGACAGAGGTTCTTTAAGAAGTATAAGCAGCATCTTTACCAGGAAGTAATTGTATTGGTCAATGAAGAGGGTTCTTCTGTTTGGTTCTCTAAGTTAAAGAGGTTTCTTCTGATGCTTTTAAGACAAGTGTTATGATACTTGAGCCACCTCTGGTTGCTTTGTTTTAAGCTCAACGTTTTAACTTTATGGGGACAATAATCAAGGTTTAATAATAGTAGATTGAAAAAGAAAAATGGCAAGTTGAGTCTTCCTTCTTTTTATTGCAAAATAAGAATCCGACGTGAAATCAAGAAGACCGGGCAATTAAAAAAAAAACCGGAGATTATTGCTGCGCGAAGTTCAGGAGTACTTGCGCCGAAGGTCTTCTTTTACGGCCGTTTTATTACCCGCTCGCCGTTTTAATCAGCAATAACAATAAGAATGTAGAAAAGTTCTAAATAAGCTGATGGGTTCCTCTGCGACATTGGCGGCGGCGGCGGCGGCGGCGGCGCTTACGTCTCATTCACATCGCCGGTGGCGTTTAATAATGCATAAACCACGGTTAAGTGGCTCCTTCTTAAACAATCTGTGAAATACTTCTCGACCCTCGACGTCTCCATTATCGCTTATGATGATTATGTTGGATACTTATTCACTTCGCCATTTACTGGATGATTTTATACTCTTTTTTATTAACTAGATTGAAGGGATTCTATCTGTTGGTGTCTCAATAGAATTTCCATTTATTTTGGTCTTATTTTGGTCTCCGTTTTATTTATTTCATCCGGCACTGCATCCTCGCTAGCACCGCAGCTAATTACCAATCATTTTTATTAACGCTGTATTAAGATCACGGAGCCTCCGCTATCTCATCGGACGCTTCTCGGAATTTACGACGATTCCGACGAAGGCTAACACCTTTCCAACGACAACCACGTTTCACCACTTCGCCTGACAGTCCTAGACCAGTCCTAGACCTAGGACCAGACCTAGTTCCTAGACCAGAACAGTCCTAAACCTAGAGCATTTTTCGATTACTTGAAAAATTCCAGTTTATCGAAAACATCAAGTCGAAAGCGGCTGTCAACGACGGGCACCGTTCGAGCAGTACCTCGCGACCGATCGCGGCCTCGACGAACGCCGACGACCCGTCCGGGTGCTCCGGGGGGGTTTCGGAAACGCGAACCGACTTTTCGTCAAAGCAGTAAATCGTCCTCGGCGACAGGACGGCCTGCGATTGCAAATAGGTCGGCGATTCGGTGCTGTTTCTCTTCTTCGTTTTCTCAGCTTTCGTTTCTTAGCTACAACTATTGTAGTACTAGAGTATTGTATCTGTATTGATGTTTAACAGGATCCCTGATTGTTGCTATATATCTTCTAGAATCTACTTCTTTATTGGACCTTCTGCAAACTCCAATTCTTTAAAGACCAATCCTTCTTTCAGTTTTCTTTCAGTACTAGAGTATTGAATCTGTATTGGTCTTTAGCAGGATCTGGTAAATACTTCTGGGATCCCTGAATAGCATCTTCTGGTGCAAATCTTTAAAGACCATTCCTTCACCAATTCCCTTTTCCTTTCCCCATATCTTCTATAGACTCTACTTCTTTTATTGCATCTTCTGGTGCAAATCTTTCAAGACCATTCCTTCATCACCAATTCACTTTTCCTTTCCCTAAATCATCTATAGACTCTACTTCTTTTATTGCGCCTTCTGGTGCAAATCTTTCAAGACGATTCCTTCATCACCAACTCCCTTTTACTCGCTTTATTTTACGCACGCCTTTCATCGCAATCAATCGCATCATTTTCCTTGCGTTTTTTTCTCCAATTCCCGTTTTTTAGCCACCGGCAATTAGGCGCTTTTTTGCCCCAGGGCGGCGTCTCATCGTTAAAATTCCCGGCGCTGTTCTAATTGCGCGAGGCATTCTCTATCGCGCGACTCGCGAAATGAGGCGAAACATTTTTAGAAGCGCTGGAATTCGCCCGTCGTCGGTCCGCCGAAAATTAAAACCCATTCAATCCGAGAGAGAGTCTTCGCGGTCTTCTTGAATACAATACAATGGGCCCGAAACTCTTCACTTGCTCCCGAAATGTCGTCTATACACACACACATGCATCCCTCGGCGAAAATAATTGGCCCTTTCGCTTTTTCGCTGGGGATTTTTTTTTTGTACCTTTCGTAATTCTCTCTCGGTCTTCGGTGCATTTTAGTCCGTGGGGCGAATAACGTAGCAAATATTTAGGATATTATTGAGAGGTTTTCGTTGTATGATTGGTATCTACTCGTGGTTTAATCAAGCTTACTTTACTTCAAGATTGTTTGTTTATTTATCCATAATTAAGACGCAATTTTTAAACCTTGTGAAACCTCAACTGGCCCTCCTACTATTCGTTTCGTTGTACATTGTTTTTTTTGTAATTCTTCTTTCCTCGACCGGCCTGTCATACAGCCGACTTGGATCCGTTTTGCCTAAATGCTAATAAGGCTCTCCATACAATTGGCCGGACAAAAAACAAACTAACGCGGTATTTATTGCGGTATTATTGAATTTAATTAGCGTACTCGAGTTCAATGCGAATCCCTCCTACAGGGTGTAGGAATCTCGAGACCGGAACCTCTTTTTCCTTCGCGAAATTAGTACCTACTTACCGATTAACGAGAGAATTAATCTGCATTACAGCCGGACGAAGTAACGTTTACTATTCCATTTACTCCGGCGATCCAGATGGTCTCTTCATCATCGATGGTGCAACTGGAATAATCACCACATCCTCACCGTTGGACCACGAGACCAAATCCAGCGTTCTTCTAAACATCCAAGCCACCAGCGGCGATCCTCCTGTATACGGCCACACCCAAGTAAGCTCCTGGTGCTAAAACCTCACCATCTTAAACCACCAAACTCGTTTTCCTCGCAGGTGAACATCGAAATCGAAGACGTCAACGACAACGCGCCGGAGTTCGAATCACCGCTGGTGAGGATTTCGGTGCCCGAAAACGCGGAGGTGGGATCTCCGCTGTACTCGGCCCACGCCAGTGACAGGGACTCGGGCAGGAACGGGGCGGTGGAATACAAAATGGCCGGCAACCCCTACGGGGGGCTGTTTAAAGTCGACGCGAAATCGGGTGATTTGACCGTCGCCAGGCGGTTGGATTACGAGACTTCCCAAAGGCAGAGTTTGGTGATTACCGCCACCGATTCGGGCGTGCCGCCTCTTGCTGCTAATTTGACTGTCATGGTGGAGGTGCAGGATGTGAATGATAACGCTCCGGTGTTCGAGAGGAAGGAGTATTCGCTGAGGATTGTGGAATCTGCTGCTGTTAATACGCAGGTAAGGGGTCTTCTGGTTGGGGTGGTACCGTTTGGTTGGGTGTTTAGAAAATGGCGGTTTAATGTCGATGTGGGCTGGGAACGGAACATCCAGATAATAAAGCAAATATCCCTCTTGTGGCTTGAGAATTTGCATAAGTCTGTACTAAAATCGTATGAAACAAACAATGGTCTATTGTTCCTTAACGCCTATTGTTGATGTTGGTTTTTTTTTCGTATTTATTGCTATTTTATAAGTTCGGATAATGAAGGCTTTTGAAGAAGAATTTCCTGTCTTTTACGATGTTTCGTGCTCAAATCGCGGAATTCGTAAAAATGTTTCTTCGATTTTTTCGTCTAATTTTTTATTGGCTTTATCTAAGATCATCGATAGTACCTATTAATTGGTAGATAATTTCGACATTTTTATATCCATTTTTACCGAATAATTCAGGGTGTGTATCTTACCTATAATTCAATTTATGAAGCATAATATTTTTTAGAAACGAACCGCAAAAATACTGTTCCTATTAGTAATGCATTCTTATTAGTGATCTCTTTTATTTTCCGCATGATTCTCACCAGCGTTATTCGGTCGTGTTTTTTCTTCTTTTCTTGTTGCTTTAGTTTTTTTTGTTCCGATCATCGTTTTCGTTTCGAACGATCCCTTTTCTACGAAGCGCGTTTCCTTTTATTTATGGGAAAAACGGATTGCTCTTTCGAAATGAATTGCAAAAAAAAGGCGCTTCGTTTACGGTCCAGCGACCAAAATATTTAAGCGTAACAAAACTTAGATAAAGTACGATGTATTCGATTCGGTACGGTTTTTTTGCCGCCAATAAATCAATTATTCATTAGAAACGATGGCATTAAATGGAATGTTAGTTATTCGGTCTTTTGTATCAAATTGTTTTGTTGTTGTTTTTTTTTAATTCTGTAATGGTGATTATCGTTAATAACTAACTGGGGTACTAATTCATTTTTTTTTTCGTTAATTTTGTTTGAAAATATTCAGAATGTTGATAGAATTTTATGACGGAAGTTAGTTGATTAGTTTGATTACAGTGCATCGTTATTTTCAAAATTACACGTAATTTAGAAAGAAAAATACCTAATTTTCATCAATTTCAGTAAAAATCGTAAAATATTTATGACTATAATTGTCTTTCATTACATCACTCGAACGAACTTTGATGCATGTTATTTATTGGTCGTATAAAATCATTTACTTTTTAGATTTATCCGAAACAAAAAAAAAATACCTCCACACATACAAGAGTTCGATGGACTTTCGGTTTTGTTACGGATCGTTAAAAAATAATTGTCGCTCCATCTCCATTTAATCACCAGCGATTCTAATTCTCACCACACTCGATCATATACAGGGTGTTAATTAATAATTGCGACAAACTTCAGGGGGTGATTCTGCATGAAAAAATATTAATATTTTGTTTTATAAAGATATGTTCGCAAATGCTTCGTTTTCGAGATATAGTGTGTTAAAGTTTCTTCTTAAAAAAACCGAAGATTTATTTATTTCTCTGAATAAACCAGTGACGAGATATTGTGGGTTTCGAGAGGTAACTTTTACCCATTTTTTACCCCATTTTCCAGATCCTCCAATTGATCGCGTTAATTAAAATCATTATTTTTTTATACAGAACCACCCCCTGAAGTTCCTCGCACTTATCAATAAACACCCTGTAAATAACAACCCACCAACTCGAACCTACACTAGTACAAAAAACCCCTCCATTTTCCTGTTAAAGTTTCTTCTATTTCTCCGAATCAACCACTCGAGATATTCAAACGAAACTTGCTATGTCTCGAGAGGCAACTTTTACCCATTATTCACCCCATTTTCCAGATCCTCCAACTGACCGCGTTAATTAAAATCATTATTTTTTCATGCAGAACCACCCCCTCAAGTTCCTCGAACCTACACAAGTACAAAAAACCCCCCATTTTCCTGCTAAAGTTTCTTCTATTTCCCTGAATCAACCACTCGACATATTCAAACGAAACTTGGTAGATCTCGAGAGGCAACTTTCACCCATTATTCACCCCGTTTTCCAGCTCCTCCAACTGACCGCCATCGACGCGGACAGCGGCAACAACGCCCGCCTCACCTACCGCCTCATCGCCGCCAACGCCACCGACGCCCCGGACGCCGCCTTCGGCGTCTTCCCCGCCACCGGCTGGCTGTACCTGCGGGCGCCGCTCGACCGCGAGCGCCGCGACCGCTACCGCCTCACGGTCGCCGCCTCCGACAACGGCGTCCCATCGGCCACCGCCACCGCCCTGGTGCTGGTCCAGGTGCTCGACGCCAACGACAACGATCCCGTCTTCGCCGGCGATTCCTACGAATTTGCGATCGAGGAGAACCTGAGAAGAGGAACTTTCATCGGTGGGGTTGGGGCTAGTGATGCTGATTTGGGCCAGAACGCTGCGTTGAGGTACAGCTTGATACCGGGGAATAGCAGCTTCGCAATCAATCCTGTTACTGGTGAGTTGATGTCTTGACAAGTACTCGATTTTCTGGAGTTGTTCTCCATTATTTAGGTATTATTTTTAGTGGTTTTATTAACGATTTTATCATATTCAATCATCTAATCCAGATTCGCGAGGTTCTATAGCATCTCGGTCGTAGAAATTGAGTCGCGAAATTGAGTTTCTAGGCTGGTTGAGGACTCGAAACGCGATTCTAATTTATGATAGCTTCGCATGGATATTATTGCGATTTCTGGGCGAATTCTTATTTACGAGCGTTTCACGGTCGATTGGCCGGCAACACTTCAATATCGCCGGATTAATTGCCTTTCGGTTCTGTACAAGAATGGAATCCGGAGCGCAGGTGATGTTCGGGTGATTTTCCCAAAGTGTTTTTACAGTCCTTTTGCGACTGGTCGTTTGCAATCGTAGAATTATCTCTATATCTAACGAATTTCTGGGCCTTTGAAATGCCTTAGAAGAGCGGATTTTGCGCCGAATTTACTACCAATAATTTACTGTTTGGTTTTAGAGTGTACACGTAGGATTATTTGGTTTTAATAGGCGCTCTCTTTCGACGTTTTAAGTGCTCAATTAAAAGCGTCGATGCACTATCCCGATCAAATATTTGACTGGATACTTTTTTACCTGAGAGGCGATTTTTTGCCTTTTTGGCTAATAGTAAATCCGTGTTATTCGTCGGTCGAGTAAACTCTCGTTTGCGGGGAACATCTCGATTTCAAGGCATGTCGGTTAAATGAAATGCAAACACTCTAAAATTTTTTTCTCCAATACACAAACCCGATGGAGCGGTTTACCGATCAAACAATCCGCGTTTCCGTCGTCATTTTTCTAATCGGTGAGAGTTTTTTCAACCATCTCTTCATCGAGTAATCGCCGGGCTTCTTCGTCTTCGTAATTCTTGTATACCATTTGTCCAAATTCGAGCGCTGCAAACAGTAGAAAGAGAGAATCAATCGAACTGTGTCGATGAATGTAGTGCTCGATCTCGGACACATGGTATAGGTCAGTAAAATAAACGATTATTTGCTTGCTTTCTACATCGTTTTAATCCGTTTAAACTCTTCTTCTTACTCGAAACTTTTTGACGAATTTCCAACGCAGGTACAGGGGTTCAAACCTCATCTCCTCGGGTATTAATTAAAGCGTCCATTCATCGGTTATATATAGGTAAAAAGCGTCGTTAGTATACGGACCGGTTTGGACCAGGCCTCACGACCGCGGTACTATTACAGGTACTAGGTACTAGGCCGGTTCGTGTGCAACTAGATCATGCACGTACCGGTCGCCTTCCTCCGGTGTGTCCGCTAATTGTCGCCTTGTAAAAACATTCGTTTATTTAATAGAACCTCCGAGCCGGCAGATAAAATATTTGCTCGACAACTTCTCCGAGACTACGAGTTATTCATATTGATTGGATGACCGATCTGTCGATGAATAAACGTGCGTGATATTCGCGCGAAAATAATTCGTTGTTTATTAGACGAATTGTTATTGGAAATAGTGAATTGTGTAGCTGTAAAGTTACATGTCAATTTCGGATTTCCTTGTATTTCTAAGTTGGATGGTTTTTTTTTTTGGCTATTACATTGCCGCTACGAGGAACTACATATTCGGATATATCGCTGTGAGCAGTTTGGTCTGCTCTAAAACCCGTTGAAAATGCTCATTATTGTCGGAATTGAGCCATAAATACCGCTCGAACGCTTTGGAAGTGGCACAAGCGGGATTGATTCATGGGCTTTGTAATGCGATTACCGCGCGCATTTCACGAAGATAATCCCCGAGCCCGCGGTCGATGCTCTAAATATGATTTACGACGAGGAAAATGCCGGTTTGTGATTTTCTTTTCTACCGGATTTCGCGATACATTTCGCTTATTTCGAGTTAAACTGCGCTCTGATTTCGGTTATTTAAATCCGATTTATTTCGATTCCACGTGCTGTCTAGTTTCTTTTTAACTTTTTACATTCCGTTACGATTCCACGACACAGAAAATACTCCGGTTTATGCCTCTCCCTGTTGTTGCATTTTACTGCAGATGAAACTGTTGGTTAGAGGATACAAACAATGAGCGATGCAATTTAGCGATGGTTTTCCAATAATACGACTATTATTAGCTAAAAAATGTCGAATTGAAGTCGTGCTGTAGGCTCGCTAATGAATTCAGTCCTTGTAAAGGTGTCGAGATTAATCAAGTGTGGCAAAAACCGAGGAATATTTGCGGTCTGTCTCCAGTTACATGCTCTGCAAGCGATATTTATGCGAATAAATAAATAAAAAAAAAAACTATATAAAGCACAAATTTAAATGCGTTTGTAAAAACTCGATAAATCGTTAATTAAAAGGCAACATAATATTGTTTTATTTTTTTTAATGCGGTTTTTAAACACGATCGTTGCATTTTTACAAATTATACAGGGTGGCCCAGAACTCACGCCCCACCGGGAAATGTCTTATGGAAACGACAATGGAGATGCCAAAACTGCAGTCGAAGGGAGGAAAAAATGTTTCTTTTGGTAAATAAAGAGGTTCAAAATCGACCAATCCCAGTAGGAATTCAAATCCATGAAAATGAGCTATACACCAATTTGACATTATTGAAAGATTCTATTTCCTTTTCACTTTCAAGGTTAACAAAAGCTGCCAAACATCAGCTGTGGCTATTGATCAAAGATTTGCTTCCAAATCGATCATTCAGGAGCTTCGTTTTGCTGATATCAAACCTACAGATTTTTTTTATTGCTTCAAAAGTAGTTCAAATCGAATGATCCATTTTTCGATCGATTTTAAAGCAAATCTTTGATCAATAATTACAGCTGATTTTGGCAGCTTTTGTTAACCTTGAAAGTGTAAAGGAAATAGAATCTTTCAATAATGTCAAATTGGTGTATAGCTCATTTTCATGGATTTGAATTCCTACTGGGATTGGTCAATTTTAAACCTCTTTACCAAAGGAACAACTTTTTCATATTTTCGACTGCAGTTTTGGCATCTCCATTGTCGCTCCCACAAGGCATTTTGCAACCAGCAAACCTCTCCAAAAAAAAAATCACTCAAACCTCGTTGTCTCTCACAGGCGAAATAACCAGCCGGGAACCCTTGGACAGGGAGCGCAAACGCACCCACGAACTAGTAGTAGAAGCCCGCGACCAAGGCACCCCACCAAGAAGTACCCGAGTACCAGTTCTCATTCGAGTACTAGACGTCAACGACAACGCCCCGGAAATCGTCGATCCGCAAGAGGACGTGATCAGCGTGAGAGAGGAGCAACCGCCCGGCACGGAGGTCGTCCGAATTAGAGCCGTCGACGCCGACAGCGGCTCAAACGCCACCGTCACCTACTCAATTCTCAAAGACAGAGACTACGACGGGTACGGCGCGTTCGCCATCGATCCCATCACCGGCGCCATCAAAACCAAATCCGTGCTGGACCACGAGGAGAAAACCATCTATCGCCTGGCCGTGGCCGCCAAAGACGGAGGCCAGCCGCCCAAACAAACCGTGCGAATCCTTCGAATCGAAGTGCTGGATTTGAACGACAACCGACCCACCTTCACCAGTTCCAGCCTCGCGTTTAGAGTTAGAGAAGACGCCGCGATCGGACATGTAGTGGGTTCCATAGCTCTGCCGGAACCTGTACACGAAAATTCCATCAACGGAGCCGGAGGTCACGTAACCTACACTCTAACGTCTCTATCGGCGGATAAATTGAGCGACGCCTTCGACGTGGACCGAAGCACCGGCTCCTTGGTGGTGTCCAGGCGATTAGATAGAGAAACGCAGGCGGATTACAAGCTGGAGATCAGAGCTCTGGACACCAGCGCGATGAACAACCCCCAGAGCAGCGCCATCACCGTCAAAATCGAAGTGACAGACGTCAACGACAACCCTCCGAAATGGCCTCGAGACCCCATCACCATCAGCGTGAGCGAGAACGCCGAAATCGGCGCCTCCATCTACAATCTCACCGCCACCGACGCCGATTCTGGCAGCAACAGCGACTTGAGGTATTCCCTGCTGGAGCAGCATCCACAGAGCGACGCCTTCTCGGTGGATTCGCTCACGGGGGCGCTGAATTTAGCGTCCAAATTGGACTTCGAAGCCACCAAGGAGTACCTTCTGGTGGTCCTGGCGACTGATCAATGCCAGAACGCGTCGGAGCGGCTGAGCGCCTCGGCGACGCTGCGGCTGCTGGTCGACGATTACAACGACAACGCTCCGAGGTTCGTCGCTCCTGCTGGTCCGGTGTACACCAGCGATTCCACTGCTCTGGGATCGACTGTAGCTCATCTTATCGCGGTGGATGAGGATAGAGGCGATAACGGTAGAGTGACCTACGCGATGTCCGGAGGCAACGACGAGGGATTGTTCTCGCTGGGGTACGATACCGGGAGTTTGACGTTGACGAAGCCGTTGGAGGATAACGGGAAGTCGTTCGTTTTGAACGTCACGGCGAGCGATCACGGGAACCCTTCGAAGACGACCGCTATGGAGTTGAAGTTGATCGTGCAAAGTTTCGTGGATGCTGCGCCTAAGTTTCTGGAGGTTCAGTATGTTGTTGAGGTAGCTGAAGATGTTGCTGTCGATACAGTCATCACCAAGTTGTCGGCTCGATCTGGACTAACAGAAGGTTGGTGTAAAATTACAAAAACTGTAGACATCAACGTTTTAATCGTTTCGTTTGCAGCAAATAATCTCACCTTCATCTTACCATCCGACGAGACGTTCCGCATAAACTCACCAACCGGAGAAGTCTTAGCGAAGAAACGCCTGGATCGCGAAGCAATCGACACTTACGTTCTGACCGTCTTCGTCAGCGATTCTTCCTACAAAACCACTTTATTCGACACCACCACCTTAATCATCAAAGTAACGGATATCAACGATAACGTTCCGAAGTTTCGAACAGGCTCCTGCTATCGATTGTCCGTGCCGGAGAACTCCGAAACGTCCGTGGTGCACACGATGGTGGCCGAAGACGGGGACGAAGGGTCCAACGGTGAGGTGTACTACACCATCACCAGCGGGAATGCGGGGAATAAATTCAGCATCGATACGAAGACGGGGGAGTTGACAGCTCGACCGTTGGACAGAGAAAGCCAGTCCAAGTATTTCCTGACGATAGTAGCGAAAGATCGAGGGACTCCAGCCATGCAGAGCGTTTGTAATTTGACGGTGACTGTAGAGGATCAAAACGATAACGATCCTAAGTTCGATTTGTCCGAATATTCCACCGCTATTTTGGAAAACGTGCCGGTTGATACATCGGTGTTGAAAGTTCACGCCTCCGATGCTGATTTAGGAATAAACGCCAGGATTATTTACTCGCTGTCCAACGAAAGCCACTGGTTGTTTCGAGTCGATAACAAAACAGGAGTCATCACAACCACTGGGTGAGTACATTTTGTATCACTAATTTATACAATTCGTTACTATTACAATTTCTTCCAGCTCGTTCGATAGGGAAAAAGAAAACGTTTACACGTTTCTGATAGTAGCCACGGACGGTGGTAAATACAACGCCAGGAGCCAAAGCGTTCCGGTAACGGTTAAAATACTCGATTTCAACGACAACAAACCGACATTCACCCGCTACCCTTTCAAAGAAAAAGTAACCCCTTACATCCAACCCGGCCAACAGATCATCAAAATCACAGCGACAGACGACGACGAAGCCACCAACGCCGAAATCGTCTACACCATCTCCACGGACGATTCCAACGGCAAATTCCGCATCAACCCCAACACCGGAATCATCACCACCACCCAATCTCTAGCCGCCCACAAAGGCAAAATCATCTACTTAAACGTGCTGGCAACAGACAAAGGCAACCCGCCGATGAGCTCCTCGGGTTTGGTGGAGATCCAAGTGGGTGACCTGCCGGAGACCTCCCCCAGTCTGCTCTTCCAGAACGCTACTTACGCTGTTACTTTAGCGGAGAACACCGAGAGGCTCAAGGAGGTTGTCAGGGTGGGGGCGGTGCGCAGCGACGGCCGCCGCCAGCGCGTCGCCTACTCCATCGGCGCCGGCGATGATGCCGGCGTCTTCATCATCGACTCCACCACCGGTATTATCCAAGTACGCGATCCAGACGGCTTGGACTTCGAGCTCCACCGGAACCTCGCCTTGGTGGTGGAGGCGAGGACTGAAGGACAACCCGATTTGCGCGGGTACTGCGATGTAATCGTGCAACTAACCGACGAAAACGATAATTCTCCGAAGTTCACGCAGCGACAATATGCGGCTAGTGTATGGGAGGGTAACAAGAAAGGTGAGTTCGTGCTGCAGGTGGTTGCTGGTGATGCTGACGAAGGCGCCAATTCGAGGATACTCTACCACATCGTTGATGGTAATCACGATAACGCTTTCAAAATCGAGCCGGCTTTTAGTGGGATTTTGAAGACCAACATTGTGCTGGATAGGGAAATCAGGGATGCCTACAGGTTGACTGTGATTGCTACCGATGAAGGTGTACCGCAGATGACCGGCACGGCGAGGATTCGAATCAATGTAGTCGATGTCAATGATAATCAACCGACTTTCCCGCCTCACAGCGTTATTACTGTGAAAGAAGATACTCCCGTTGGTACTGTATTGACGATTGCTACTGCTAACGATGTGGATACTTATCCTCCTTTAACCTACGGTTTTGCTAAAGATAACTACAAGAAAGATTTGCAGTATTTTAGTATCGATAGGTACAGCGGGAAGGTGATTTTGAAGAAAAGTTTGGACTACGAGACGTGGCAGGAGTGCAAAATCGGCATCGTCGCTTCCGATGGAGTCCATTCGGCTCAAACTTCTTTAACTATCAAAGTTATAGATGTTAACGATAATGCTCCGTCGTTTTCGCAATCTTCGTACTTCGCCACTTTACCAGGTTTGTACGATTTCATTATTTCTAATTCGTATTTTACATACAATTTCTTCTCAGAAGGAAATTCTCCGACGTTAATAGACATAGCGTATTTAAACGCCAGCGACGCGGATTCGGAAGAAAACGCCAAATTGCAATACTCCTTGGTATCCTCTTTAGCTGGATTTTCGATCGATGCTGATGAAGGAATCCTCAAAGCTAATTTATCAGCAACTTCACGCTATACAGACGAAATTTTACTAACCATCAAAGCTACAGACATGGGAAATCCCCCGCAACACTCCATCGTACCGATTAGAATCAGAACCAACGGAGACGCCTCTTCTACCGGCTCGAAAACTCTCGGCAAAACGGAGTACAAGTAAGTTTCGCATTTACAAACCTCCAACAAGCTAACTTCTATTATTCTCCAGGATTAGCGTGCAAGAAAACACCACCAGAGGCTCCACCATAATGCATCTAACCAAACCACCATCGATATCATCCACCTATTACCGAATAGTAGACGGCAACGACGACGGCAACTTCGAGGCGATCAACCCATCGGGCGCCCTCGTGCTGGTGAAACCGCTCGACAGGGAAACCCGCGATACTTACAACCTCAAAATAACCGCAGACGCCTCTTCGATGTCGCTGGTAACCGTCGAAATAACCGTCGAAGACTCCAACGACAACCCGCCGATGTTCCAATCGACCGACCACGCCACCACCATCAGCGAAAACCTGCCGATCGGAGCCTCCGTGGAGGCTTTGTTAGCAATCGATGCGGATTTACCTCAATCGCCCAACTCACGAATCCTCTACAGCATCACCTCCGGCAACGACGAAGGTTGCTTCGCGCTGGATTCTCACACCGGACTTCTCACTGTCAACAAGTCGCTGGATTTCGATCGAGGCGCCGTCGACTACAACCTGGTGGTGAAAGCCTGCGACGAAGGCTCGCCCAGCTTGTGCGCTCTACAAACGATCGCGGTGAGCCTGCAAGACGAGAACGACAACGAACCGATGTTCCCGGTCTCGGAGTACTTCGAATTCGTCGGGGAAAACGAAGCAGTAGGAACGGTGGTGTTCACAGCGCGCGCTTCGGACGCCGATAGAGGTCGCTTCGGACGATTAACTTACTCCATTCTACCGTCGTACGCTCAATTGGACAACTCCTGGAAGCTGTTCAACGTCGATTCCACCACCGGTTTGGTTACCACTTCTACGGCCTTCGATTACGAGCAGCGGAGTCGCTATAACTTCGTTGTAAAAGCGGAAGATGCCGGTGGGAAGTTTACTTCGGTGAAAGTTCGCGTTGATATCGAGGGTAAGGACGAGTTCCATCCGCAGTTCACCGAAAGGACCTACAAACTGACTTTAGCTACCTCATCAGCTCTACCGGTCGGTTATATCGTTGGTCACGTAACCGCTACCGATAGAGATAAGGGACCTGATGGTAGAGTTGTGTATCAGTTAATGACGCAACATTCTTACTTTAAAGTTAACAGAACCACCGGTGATATACTTGTTAAGAAGAAGTTTGATTATGTAGAAATACCGAATAACGGTAGGGAGATTAGTTTGGTGATAACGGCTAGTTCAGGTCGACAAGGATCGTTAACCAATATGACTGTAGTGGAGATTATCTTGGATCCTCTAGCTGATCCTGGTACTAATTTGGCGATTAACAGAGGCGATGCAATTCCGGCCACAACCAGCGGCATAGCAGACTGGGCTCTGGGTCTCCTCATAGCTCTTCTGTTACTGATAATCGCCTTCGGCGCCGCCTTCGTTTTCTTGCACATGCGCAACAAACGCAACAAGCAATCGACCAAACCCAACCTGGGCGCCGCCGACGCCGTATCGACCGCCAACAACTTCGTCGACGCGACCGCCTTCGACGCCCTGCCGATCCGCGGCGTCGCCGGCGCCGCCGCCGCCGCCGCGGGCCAATTCGCGCCGCCCAAGTACGACGAGATACCGCCGTACGGCGCGCCGCACCCGGCCAGCTCGAATTCCGGCGCCGCCACCACCTCCGAACTGTCCGGCTCCGAGCAATCCGGCTCGAGCGGTCGCGGATCCGCCGAGGACGACGGCGACGACGAGGAGATCCGCATGATCAACGAAGGACCGATGCAGCTTCGAACCAACGACGATGATAGTTTATCGAATACATCTGTTAGGAATACTCAGGAGTACTTGGCGCGGTTGGGTATCAACAATACCATCCGCAACGGGGCGAGGATAGGCGCCGACCGCGCCAATCAACCGGCGCCTTTGGGTATGTTCAACGAAGAAAGCAATGACAACGACATCGCAGCTTTGATATACGCCAAATTGAACGATGTGGGTGGTGGTGATCGAGCCGGGGATGTACCTACTGGGGCACACATGATGAACAATTACGGGGAAGTCCAAACCGCTACTCATCAACCATCGATGAACGGCTCGTTGAGCTCCATCGTGCACAGCGAAGAGGAACTAGCTGGTAGCTACAACTGGGACTATCTGCTGGATTGGGGCCCGCAGTACCAACCTCTAGCGCATGTCTTTTCGGAGATAGCGAGGTTGAAGGACGACACGGCGTCGGTGCACAGCGGCGCCAGCGGGGCGTCGAGCGCCAAGAGCAAGAAGGCGGCGCCGGCGCCGGCGGCTGGGAGGGGAAGGGCGGTGTTGGTGGCGCCGCGGTCGCCGATTAGCCACGAGGGTGGGGGCGGGGGGGCGGCGATGTCGCCGAGTTTCGCGGCGAGTTTGTCGCCGCTGGCGACGAAATCGGGTGCGGGGGCGGCGGGGTTGCCGGTGGTGCATCACGTGATTGGGCGGCAGGCGGCGGCGAGGGGTAAGTCGATGGTCGATGCTGAGTTGAGTATTTGAGGTTTGTATTGTAATGCAATTAGGCTGTGTTGCGTGTGTGTAGGGTATGAAGAAGAGACTTTTTTTGAGTGTAGTTTTTTTTGATTGATTTATGAAAGAATTCGTTGTATCTAAAAGTGTTTTGTATTTTACTCTGTTTAAGTTTGACTGGGTTTAAGTATTTTTTTCAATGTATTTCTAGGTCTTTTCCAGGCCTATTATCTCATCTCATTAGATGTTTTATTTAATATTAAACCAATTTACGGAGCGTAAAACTAAAACTAGATTTTCTTCTTTGAGTTTTTAATCGTTGTTATTCTTTCATGGGTTAATTAAAAATTGAAAGGACCATTAGCAATCTTTTATAATAATAATTTTGTTTATAATTTTATTTACTTAATTGTTCGGCAATCAAAGTTCGATGCAAATATTGAAAACGCATCGTTAAAAATGAATCAAAAATGTGATATTTTTCGATTTAAGTTTTTTTTGTATTTTGTTTTTTATAAATCTTTTAGAGAAATATTTTGATAAGAAATTTAATGTATTCTGTGAATACCGCGTAGACGTTATATGGAAAATACCTCATGTAAAATAGACGAACGTATTTGAAAATTTTATTATTTTTTTTCGAAAATATTATCGATTTACAAAAATTTCTTTTACATTGCAATTTTTTAATACTACATGTATGTTTTTCTTGTATATAAAACCGATATTTTAAGAAAAAATCTGTGAAAATGCAGTAAGAAAAATTCTTCTTTCGTCCACACTTCACAAACATCCTGCTAATAAAATAGAAAGAAAACCTTTTTGAACTCTTACCAGTACTTTGAGCGAAACCAGAATTTCTCATACTGCATGAAAAATGCTCACATAGGTAGCCCGCCATTCTTAGCCATACATTTTACTAACAGTTTCTATTTCTTTGTAAAATTCCACATCCAGTTCAGCCATTAAGATTTTCCACGTTGTTTATAAATTGTATAAATTTTAGTAACCGCGACCGTTCTGTACATAAAAAAAAACAAAATCTTAATGTCTGAACACCGAGCTATTCATTTTTGTACAAAATATTTGTAATTAGTTATCTCTTAGTTGTAATATCGCAGTAAAATAATTCGTTAACCTATTATTTTTTTTGTACCGACGCAACGTGCAAACGACTGAAATAATTTACTGGTTTTGAATCAGTTTGTAAATGATTGTAAAGTATGAATAAACAATTTAATAATTTATTTGTTGTGTCCCTTCTCTTTGCTTTTATTATTTGTTATAAATAAATACATATTTACATTAGTGCATTCGAAATAGAGCGAATTCGATGAATTAAAAACTGGTTTCCAATTTCTGAATTTGTCGGATTTTAACGTCGATGAACATCGTGTCATTTTTAATGAATTTCCCTTTAAACAAAGTAGTATGAGGTATGAAAATGTAGCAAGAAGACGATTCTTGAGGATCCTCGCACTCTTCATCACCCATTTTTCGCTTCGCTGTTATAGTTTTCGTAAACAACTTTGTCTAAAATAACAAAATTACATATTTTTCAGCCCCTTATTTAGGTACTTACCGAGTCCACATCGTTGAGGTCCTTCAAAGTTATAGTACCTTCTATATGACAGGGCCATTTCAATAGTAAATCGTACTCTCCCTTTATCACATGCAGCGATAAAAGGGCGTACCTGTCTTTCCATTTATTTAATCCATTCAAATACAACAAAACCTATAATACAAAATTATCTACACACCAACAAACGCCTTTAGCTAATTCCTCACCCTAATTTTGTATCCATATTCGTGAGTATAAAACACTGGACTTTTAAGGACAATCCCAGTTTCTTTTGCTTTAGTCATACAACTATCCACTTCTCCTATCTTCCACATCAAACTACCAGGAGTAGACCTCATATCAGCGGAACTGGCCAATCCCTCGAGGATTTCCACGTCCAATTTCATCTGATCCAAATCCTTCTTAGCAACCAGAAGCTCCTCTTCCATCCCGCGTATTTTCTCACCACAATCTCCCGCCATTTTGCTAACACCACGCAAATCAAAGTTCACATTAGTAAACCTAATCCCGTGGTCCTCCAATTTCACCGAAGCCTCCTCCAATCCCAGCTTCACGCCAGCAACGCCGTCTTTCAAATCGGCGAGAATCGCCAGATTCTTCGCAGTCTCCTGCGCGAATTGCTTCTTCAGATCCTCCACGGCCTCCCAGGCGTTCATCTCGACCTGCCTGTTGTAGGCCTGCTCGCGCCTGAAGCTGTCCCGCTGCAGGCCGAGCTCCTCCTGCAGCCGGTCCACGATCGAAAGCCTGCCCTGCAGGGCGCTCAAACCGTCGATGGTGGATTGCTGGGATTGCTCGGCCATCGCGAGGCTCCTGTTCAGCTGCGCTAGCACGCCGTCGATGGTCGTTTTCCAGTTCTGGATGCCTTGGAATTGGTACCGCAGTTTCTCCGAATCGGATCTGAGCTGGAGTTGGTCGACTTTGAGCGTTTGGAGGTCGTACTGCGAAGCGGATTGTTGGGTTTGTTTCTGGTGGAATTGCAGTCGCGTTTCTATCTCGGCGATTTTCCTGGAGAGCTTGGTTAATTCGTCTTTGAGGTAGGTTCTGGAGGCGCCGTTGTTGCCTGGAAATCGATCGTTCGTGTCTTGGATATTGGAGTGGATGGTCTTGCTGGTGATGGTGTCGGTGTATTGGGATTTCGTCGGTATTTGAGAGGATTTGACGACTTTGTTTATGCAGTTTTTGGTGTGCCTTTTCAAGTCGATTCTCGGAATGAAGACTCCGCAGTTATTCGGACACGGGACGAGCACTCGACTGCAGGTGGCTGTATGGCCCTGAAATTATCATCAGAAACATCTTGAATTAGCTAATTCATAACTCGGAAGTAGTCCTAGCTATTTACATTCGAAATGCGATTTTTGAATATCAAACAGAGCAAATTCCAAGCACCTGCTAGGCCTGGAAAACCGACCCAAACTAACCTAAGTTAATCTAATCTAAACTAAACAAGTATAGCTGATAAGAGCGGCGTTTTGTTACAAAACACAATATATTACACATTGTAATTCGCCTAGAAAATGAAAAAATAAATCTACTAATCTACTCACCATTTCGGTTTCGTTCTGGATGGTTTCGTTGCAAAAATAACAGGTAAACCTGGCAGGAGGCTTGCCAGTGGCGCTTTCCATGTTCGATCCAGTTCCAGTTCTGTTATCGGATCACCATCGAAGGCTGATGATGAGATGATACAATACACGCAGTGCGTTCGAAAAACGATGGCTGGTTCATCAGAATGTAAACAGATTAGATTAGAAACAAACTGGGGCGTAGCTCGAATTTTTAATTTTCGAATTTTCGTGTAAAAATCGCCGGTTCAAGGCCGGTTGAATGTGTAGTGGAAGTATTAAAGATACATAATAATTAGTTGTAAAATTGCTACTTACCGAATATAAAATAGAAATTAGATTAGTTGGTGTTTAATGTAGAGCTGTATTTTTTGTTGGTGCGCCACTGGGAGTGATTTATCAACGGTTGATGATAAATAAATAAACTCCCACTTGATATCTATTTCACTATTTGCAAACAGTCATTTATTTTATTGTTTAGAGTTTAAATAACTTTACGCGGAGAATTTTAGGTAGTTGTGAGATGATAGAAAAATCCACGAAGAACTTAAAACAGTATTTATTAATAAAAAGACGTTTTTTTTATTGAGATTCTGTATCAACAACTAGTGTATACCGATAAAAATATGTGCAGACTTAAAAGCTAACAAATGTGAAATAAATAGGCAAAATATATATACATAAAAAATTCTATCAACCTCTTCTAGCGATTTTCCATCGGACCTGGTTCGGGCCAGCTTCGACGGAAATATCGCGCAGTTGCCGCGCAAATTTTACATTTTACATTCTCCCGAGGATGTTTTTTTTTATTTTATTTATCCTGCGGGGACGTTTCGCGCAGCGACTGCACCCCCAGCGATGTATTTACATTCGTTTAATCTAATATTTATTATTTTTTAATCGATGGATAGGCAATATTTGAGCGTAATATCGTACAAATGAACAACTAACACAACCTTAAAAGTATACAAAATGTTCGAACGTAAGGAAAAATATATGCAGGGTTGTCTTTTAGAATACTCGGAGTTCGGATCGAGATAATTTCGCTGGTTTAATTGGATTTAATTCTGTGTTTTTTAAACGAATTATCAAGTGGTATTCAGCAAAATTATCTCACCGGCGCTCCGAGAGAATCATTAATTCACGAAATCACATTTAACCAACAACAATTATATAGGAAATATCTCAATTATACTCCAAAAATATCGTTTATCATACGTAATAATTATATTTGGCAGGATGAATATAATTCAAATATGACGGAATTATTTTTATGAATACAAAGTTTATATAATACGAATATGATTATTTGCAACTATCTATTTGGAAAAAAAAATCCTCCCTTTATTTACCCCCTTGCTTTTGTTAGCACGTTTATTCAGATAATTGCAAAAAGATTTTGGAAATTCGTGCGTTTCTAAAAAAAACATAAAACACTTTCTACAACGAAAGAAAAGAAATAAACCACTTTATATTCGCTTTAAAAAAATTGTAGTTAATGAGCAGTTAATGTGAGTAAATTCATACTTTCCAATCGAAATCCAGTCCAGTCTTCCAGTTCCCGAAAAATACCGAGTTTGAAGCGTTAATAGACGAAAATCACCACTACCATTCAGCGACATTTTTACCCCAAGATCAACTAAACCTGCTTCTCCATTTCTCCATTTCTCTACTTCATAAATCGATTAATTGCATTTACCTAACCAGCAGGACTCCGATGGGATCGAAAAAAACCAATCGATTTCTACCTCAAGCAGCTCTTTCACCCTTCACGAACAAATCCTATCACAGCAACCCCTTCATTCCGCCACGCCGAATATCAAAAATTCGAGTATCAAACCGTAGAAAAAATCTATTGGCTGTGCAGCCGGTTCTGCTTCAGCTTCGCCAGCGAGCCCTTGGGCACCGCCCCCACGATGCGCACGCGCGCCACCTGGCGCCCGTCGCTGAACTGCGGCGGCGGCGCCACCACCACCTCGCTGAAATTCGCGTTCGCCTCGACGAACTCCGGCGGCGGCGGCAGACAGAACTCGTCCTCGCTCTCGATGGGCGGCGGCAGCTGCGCCAAAGACACCGCGTGTCGCTTCAAACCGCCTGCAACAAACCATTCTTGCATGCAACAAGCCATTTCCTGCAATAATGTGAGTGTAAAAATTATTAAAAAAACCTTACCGATCGGCGGCCGATGGGGCTTGACGGAGGCGGGCTCTGGGGCGTCGGGGTTGCCGCCGGTGATCTCCTGGTCGGAGCTGACGCCCGACGAGCTGTTGTCGCCGTCCTCGAGCGCCGCCTCCGCCTCCTTGGCGGCGCGCCGCTTCAGCAACTCGTCCGGATAGGACTTGGACGATTTGAGCAGCGACCGGCCCTTCTGGATCTCGTCGACGCTGAAGCTGCGCGGCAGGGAACCGCTGCTGGCCGACGAGCTGCCGCTGCAACAGAACAACCTCAGTCCAATTCTGAATCGGAATTTTGTCGATTCGAACGAGCTATTTGTAGCGAGGGATTTTGGTTTTCGACGTCGCTGATGAAGATGTTATAAACCGACATCGATTGGACAATCGAAGGATTTTTGTTGGTTTAGAACAACATTCGGATTCTCCATCTATTTGTAATCGTCGCGAGCGATTTTGGTTTTCGACGTCGCTGATGAAGATGTTATAAACCGACATCGATTGGACAATCGAAGGATTTTTGTTGGTTTAGAACAACATTCGGATTCCCAATCTATTTATAATCGTCGCGAGCGATTTTGGTTTTCGACGTCGCTGATGAAGATGTTATAAACAGACATCGATTGGACAATCGAAGGATTATTGTTGGTTTAGAACAACATTCGGATTCCCAATCTATTTGTAATCGTCGCGAGCGATTTTGGTTTTCGACGTCGCTGATGAAGATGTTATAAACAGATGTCGATTGGACAATCGAAGGATTTTTGTTGGTTTAGAACAACATTCGGATTCTTCATCTATTTGTAATCGTCGCGAGCGATTTTGGTTTTTTGACGTCGCTGATGAAGATGTTATAAACAGATGTCGATTGGACAATCGAAGGATTTTTGTTGGTTTAGAACAATATTCGTATTCCCAATCTATTTATAATCGTCGCGAGCGATTTTGGTTTTCGACGTCGCTGATGAAGATGTTATAAACCGACATCGATTGGACAATCGAAGGATTTTTGTTGGTTTAGAACAACATTCGCATTCCCAATCTATTTATAATCGTCGCGAGCGATTTTGGTATTCGACGTTGCTGATGAAGATGTTATAAACAGACATCGATTGGACAATCGAAGGATTTTTGTTGGTTTAGAACAACATTCGGATTCTCCATCTATTTGTAATCGTCGCGAGCGATTTTGGTTTTCGACGTCGCTGATGAAGATGTTATAAACAGACATCGATTGGACAATCGAAGGATTTTTTGTTGGTTTACCTTGCGTTGCTGTTTCCGCTGTTTTCGGCCGCTTGCAATTGGACGTTGTTCAATCGACCTGCCAGAGTTTCGCTCGTCTTCCGCTGGACTTCGTCGGTTTCTCCGTCGGAATCGGTGCAACTGTAATCCGGCTCGGGGATGGGAGGACCGCCGGGCTGGGCTGTTTTACCGATGGGTTTGTTCGAAGCTGACTTTTTCCTTCGTTCTCTCGATCCTACGAATTGAAATTGAGCAAATCGCGATGGAATAGAAGGGATTTTATGTCACCTGTGGAGTTGGATCTCGATGCACGAATGGGCTGCGCGTAAGGATTGGTTTGTTGTTCGTTCGAAACACTGTTGGTGGTGGTTTTGAGGCTGTTGTTGCTTCTTAGGCTTTGCGATTTCTTCAATTGACCTTTATGCGATGGGGCGCTCTTCGATCTGTAACCCACAGATCGCATGTCTTCGGGCGAAGCGTACAGTTTCGCATTCGCTGTAGGATTGAATGATGATACAACACCTACAAAAGATTCATCAATTTATTAGTTTCATCTTAGCACATTTATTAGTTTCTTCTACCACATACCTTCATCGGTACTATCTCTATTTAAAGCGTCGTACTCGGACCGCTGGTTCCTGGACACGTCGACCTTCACCAGCTGGATGTGAGGCGGTATGGGAGGCGGCGGGTGCGTGGGGGGCGGTAAACTCCTTCCGCCCAACAGCGAGGATATATCCTCTTGGCTGCGGTGGAATTTGCTCGGCAGCGTTTGCGACCCGTAGGCCATCTCCTGGACCAGATCCGGCGTGCTGTGGAACGTCCGTTTCAATTCCCTACCGCCGGAGAAGAGCTCGGCGAATTTCGTTTTTGGACTCTACAAGTAGAAAATTTAGTCGACGGGAAAAATTATTCATTAATTTAGCTCACTTTGGTTTTGCTTCGCTTCATTTCGGCCACGCTCGCGTAGACTCTCCCCTTGCTCGGCGAGCCGGAGGCGTTGGAGCTCTGGAACCGAGAGCTGCTCATCAGCGAGTTCTGCGCGTCGCTTTCCCTTTGCTTCTGGAACAGCTCCTCCAGCACGGTGTGCTTCAGACTGGCCGATGACGGTCGCTGCCTTATGGACGCCGTCCGCGGTTGCACCGGCGTCGAGACGCGCGTACCGCCCGGCGTCGTCTGGTGTATCGACTCGGCCGAGCTCGATTTCGTCATGTCGTCAGTCTCGTCTTTTTCTCCTCCTGGTTTTTTTTGTTGAACCATTAAGTAAAATGTAATTGTGGTGGTTGTTGTGGATTTACCTAAACCAGCGACCATGCTCTTCGCTCTGGCTCTGCCGACGCTGAGCGTGGTCTTCGGATCCCTTCTAGGCGGTAATGGAGCTTGCATCGGCCTTCCAGCACCGCCGTAACTCATCGTTTTCCTCGGCAGAGTCGCGAATTGCCTGCTCAACGGAATAGCGCTGGTTCCACCTTGTAGTATCGTCGATTTGCTCATCGGTATCACCCCGCACACAGGAGGACCCAACGACATCACCGTCATCTTCACCTACCACACACCAATTTCGAAGCAACACAATAAATGTTTCCAAGCGGATTTTCCAAGCCACTCACCAGATCGCCGGATTTCCTGATCACATCCACGACGTGCTCGTGCGACGCCGACGACACGTCCTCGTCGTTGATCTCCAGCAGGAAGTCGCCCTTCCGCAGGCCCGACATGTCGGCCACGCCGCCCGGATCGACGTCGTCGAGGTACTGCAGCGCCGGGCACTTGTCCGACGGCGTCAGGTCCATCAGCGGCGACGTCGCCTTGGCGCCGCGCAGGATGAACCCGAAGCCCTTTTTGCCCTTGTGCAGGACGACGGTTCGCGGCTCCGCCGGCAGGTTGGAGTACCTGAAAAGCAACCAGAACCAGTCGAGCCACCAAGATACACCTTCGCATGATAACTTCACAGAGTTTCTTGGAGGATTTCGGGCATCAAAGCTCGGGGATTGTTCGTGGAGTAAGGAACTATCTTCGGTGATGTTGTAGGGAGATGTTTAGCGGTACTTACGTTCGTTTGGTGGTCCTCGGAGCGGTGGCGAAGTGCTTGGAGGTGTTGCTCTCCCTTCGGCCGAGCACGCGGTTGGCGCTTTGGCTGGGCGGTCGATCTTTGGCCACCATCATCGGTGCTTGGATGTTGTGCGCCCGCAGGCGGACCTCTTGGACGCAGGCGGCGGGAAAGTAGCCGGTGCGACCGCCGCCGGTCTTCGGTTTGCCCTCCAGGTACCCGTCGTCGGTGGCGGCTACGACTGTCGAGAAACAACCAACGACATCGTTAGAGATACCGGCGGAATTCCCGGGCGCTGAGCGATTCGCTGATTCAGCGATGATTCAGCCGGCGATTGCGATAAAATCGGAATCACCGCTCGACGATTCATTCGACTTACCTTCGAGTATGTCGCCCTCTCTGATGCTGATGTGGCCGTCCTCTTTGGTCGAGTGGGATTCGATGCAGACGACGGTGCTGCCCGGCATCCAAACGGTGCAATTGGTGGTGTCCGAATTGGCCGTCCCGACGCCCGAGCTGTCGCTGATGATGTCGCTGGCGTCGCCGAGGCTCTTGTCTGTAACGCCCAGTGCGAACACTGAGTTATGGCGTATCAATGGTAAAGGAACTAGGTCGCGAAAGGGATCGGTTTTAAACCAATTGGTATGTCGGTATTTAACGGGGTGATGTTTGTATGAGGAGTACATATTATTAGATAAGTAGTTAGTAAACTAGTACAAATATTCGTTAATTTCTTCTGTTGTTAATGAGTTGTATATAAAAGAATAAACTAAACAATGTTGTGGGTAGGTAACGTTAGGATATTATGGTGTTCGATTCAATTCGTTATTTCTTGCGGGAATCTATCTAAAAGTAGCGTCAAATTGGATATGTTTTCTTATCCTAATTGATGATCTGCTTCCAATGGAACGCCGTAAAGATTTTCAGATAGCTTTCTTTTCAAAAAAAAAAAAAAACACTTATTGTAAAGGTTCTTCCTCTCCTCAACAAAGCATGACGTGTTATTAATAATCCCGTTTCATTTCGTTATTTCTTAGAGCTTCGTCGCCTCGTCTCTCTATAATCATAATCTCTCGAGGAAGCCTGTTTGTTCACTTTCTACCTATTAATTTTTTCTCCCTATTACATCCCAAAACAAAAAAAAGGTACAACGACTCTAATTGTTTCTGATGTGTAATGATGATTCTAACGATGAAATTTCGACTTAAAAAATATATAAAACATCTAAAGAGAAAGGGGATACACAAAAAAGTCGTTCTAAATGAGCCATTCCTGAATTAGAGCGATGCTCGTGTTAAGTTTATTAACATACACGGAGACACATTCAACTTATGCACATGCCGTTGTTGGTGTTCCAAAGATGCAATACTTCCAAAACAAATTAAAGAAATTCTCATCAAAAACAATACTATTAATATTATTGCATCTTAAGAAGTTGGATTCTTTATAAAATTAAACCTCCGAATACGCCGGTTTCGAGTCTGCTGATGAAGCAACAAACGACGAAATTTAAAATACATCTCAACAGATTAAATAATTTCTCTTCAAAAATATCGTTTATTATTGCATCTTAAGAAATACTCCAAAGTTGGATTCTTTATAAAATCAAACCTCCGAACACGCCGGTTTCGAACCTGCTGATGAAGCAACAAACGACGAAATTTAATCGTAAAAAAAATCCAACCAAAACAAAAAAAAAATGGATAAATAGTACATTACCAGTAACGATGCTGGCGGTGTCCGTCTCGTGGCCGGGCAGGGCGCTCCCCTCGGACAGGCTCGAACTGGCCGAGCTGAAAGGTGCTGAGGATCTGTCACTGGGACAAGGACTTGGAGGTAGGGCAAGGGTGCTCATGGACGGCGCCCTGTTGAGCCATCCCAAGGCCGATCTGCGCTTCGGGTTATAGCTAGGCGGGCCGCGAAAAGGGACTGAAAGTAACCAGGTTTAATTGACGATGGACCGGCAACTCAAAACCTCGAACTCGACTGGCTCGCGCCAAATAATCGGACTGGATCTATCCCGATCGGGTGTTCGAGAATGATGGTTTGCAATTGAGCTGTAGAGGTGATAAATAAATCCAGTCTCGTTTATTTTATCGCGCGTGATCGAAACTTCCGTTTTGTTTGAGTTTACTCACACGTTTGCCGGCTCTAAATTTACTCCAAACAGGTTGGTTTCTATTCAACAACAACTAGTAACATCTCTATATTATGGCTAATATCGACTGGGAGGTTTAAGATGATTTATTTAAAAGAAAAATTAACTTTAACATGCAATGAATAATGAGATACAATGGAATTGGAAAACGTGCTTGGAATTTTAGATACAAAATATAACGCTTATAACGATAATATTATTATAGATTGAGTTTTTCTCATTGAAAGTTATCTGCTATGATGTTTTTTTATATTTGAATATCTATTTAAAATTCAATCAAAAATAGCTTCAAGTTTACAACAGAGATAAAACTATCGTTATATTTTCCTATGGAAACTAAATCAAGTATAACAAAACAATCAAATCGTGCATTTCAAAGCCAAACAGACATCCAAATAAGCCAAACCGACAACTTACCGACATCCTCTTGCCGATAATTCTGTATCATCTCGGCCAAATCCATATTGTGAGCGATAACAGCCACCTGGCAGGGCGTTTGATTGGCGTAGTTCAAGGCCTGTCGATCGGCCCCTCTGAAGAGCAACTGCCTGGCGCAGGATTCCTGCCCGTTGACGGCGCAAACGTGCAACGGGGTGTTCCCCGAAGCGTTCCTGGCGTTCATGTCGGCCCCGTAGAAGAGCAGGTGCTCCAGGTGGGCGAGCAGACCGGCCCTGCAGGCCTGCAACCATTCACAATTGCTTGGTTTGGGAGGTAATGGGAGGTAAATGGCGGCTCACCTGGTGGACCTCCTGCCATCCCTGGGCGTCCTGGGCGCCGGTGGTGGCGTGGTCGTGCAGGAGGGTCTCGGCGAAAGAGGGGTCGACGTGTGGGGAGACGGTGTAGTAGACGGGCGTGAGGCCTTTGTTGTCTTTGTAGTTGGGCGAGGCGCCGAGTTCGAGGAGGGTTTTCAAGGCTTCGAGGCTTCGATGGTCGACGGCTCGATGGAGGGCGGTGGAGCCGTCTTTTTTTCGGAAATCGAGCAGCGCGCCGCCGTTGACTAGGGCCATTAACGTTTTGGCGGGTTTTTTGATGCCCGTGGCGATGGTTAGAGGGGTTTCTGGAATCAAATGTTACATGAATTTTCTGCAGTGAGGACCGAAAGTCCTTTTAACTTTTGAATGGTAAGAGGTTTTGTAGCGAAATTTGGGGGGTTTATATTGGAGTAAAATTACTATTTTTTGACGTAAAAATGACAGTTGAAACTTTCAAAATGACAGTTAGGCGCCATTTTGAATCTTGTTTTTCTTATGGAAAGGGGGTTAAGTGACACCTCGTTTTAAAGGTAATTTCATTCTTAAGTCAACCCCCAAATTTAAAAACATTTTAATAAAGCGTATTCACGTGAAGATCAATTTAGTTTTAACCCCCGGGCATATTGGTACATTTAAAAATTAATTCTGAACGTGCTATAAAATGTGCCAATTAATTGTTGCTATGGTTTCTTGGATTTGACATTTATTTGTCAAATTCAAAGTTATTGCAATCTCTCGATTGTTATTACGAGACAATCGTACACCCACTTGATGTTTTGGAGACATCTAGAGTTGATAAGAAACTTATTCGAAAATATTTTGAATAGACGACAGATAAATTGTTTTGAATAATTAATTCTAATAATATCTACCAATTATAAAGCCATAGGTTTAGTGTATTTTCCAATATATTTTCACAAAATAAATGTTTATACTGCATGAAAATGAGACTAGCAAATTCGTTATAAAATATCATCGATTAATTGGATATTGGATATCCCAATTTTTGGAACATAATGAATAATATACTTAACAAAATATTCCCTAGCGGAATCCTTTTATTGATTTTGCTATATTTAACTGTATATAATTGGTTTTAAAAAAAGTATAAATTATGCATACACCTAAGCCAGCATTTGTGCTCTCGATTGAGCTCGAGAATATGTTCAAAATTTATTATCTTTGAATACAAAAAACGAATTGATATATCTACTTACCGCCCGTTTCTTGACAGTGAAAATTGGGATCTAGGCCTTTAGAACAAATTTTCGTAATTTTTTCCACTTGACCGTTCTGAACGTAGTCCAAAAATCGCTTGAGATTCGCCCGGGTGTGAAGGCTTTTTATCTGCTTTTCATCGAGAGACATCATCTTGTACACCCTCCGTTTGTATTTCAACTAAAAGAAAACTCAATTAATTCTTTATTAGCTCATTTTTTTCCCCGATTTTACCTCTAAATATCCCACGGGGCCGTTGAAAGGATAGTCTCCTAATCTTCGTTCCTCGTCCAGGAATTTTCCGGCCCGGCCGTTATCCGGGGGACAGAACAAGCCATAGTTAAAGCTCTCTTTTAGTTCCTAAAAAAAATTATAGAACGTAAAATAAATCGTTATCTATATGGTAAAATCGCGGAATAGGCGGAACGACAATTTGAAATTAATTTCCGAACGAAACAAGGTCATCTGTAATACAGTAATATCAACGAAATAAATCCTACCAAATATTGAAATTACGGTAATTGATTATACAAAATTAGTTTTTTCCTGTTATTTTGTAATGACTAATCAAATTTGACAATATAATCGAAATTAGAAATGTTCAATTGAAAATTGATAAATGTATAATACTCCTGAAAGCCTGGGTACTCTATAAAACAGTAGAAGATTTTTAGATAAATTTCGAGATTAGGATATTTTTGTAATATATTAAATAACTCGCAATAAGAGTTCATTCAAATTTCCAATATATGATTGATGTGATCTAATTTCGCAATCACGTAGGCTGTTAATGAAAAAAAAAACATATTTTCGTTAATATATCTACCTAATAAATTTTTTTGATACAAGATAATTTTCCAACAACAACCCGTAAAGCTACAATTAAAATATGAATTAGTACGAATAAAGCTCTGTTTTTTAAAAGCAAACATTCCACCAAACAATCGTACCAAATTAACAAATATTTGCTTTAAAAACGCAGAGTTTACATCGTGATAAATGTAGAGAGAATAAACGTACAGAGGTGGTGAATTTGATGTGAATGTGCCAAATGATTATCGCGTGCTGTTAATGAATCCTCTCACTCATTAAACCACTCAGAAAAGAATCCAATGAAAGCAATCTTACTATGCTTCCTGTTGATGCAAATGTAATGAATGAAAAGCATATATGAACACGATTGCAACATGCATAACGAATGAAAAAAAAAACTGCAACGTTTACACCGTGCTATCAGAACTAATCAACAATCACTTAAGGGTGGAAAAATAATTAAGCTAATTTAACCCATAATTTTCCATTTTTTTTTTTCGGACGAGGGATTTAATTCCTCGAGAGCTTAAAATTAGTTGACTTAATTAACGCCGCTCGAGAAGTTTTCCAATAATAATTAAACATAATCCTCGAGCGGGAGTTAACTTGGAAGTTGATGAAAAAAGTTAAGCGAAAAGAAGTCGCCCGGGCGGGATCCTTTTGCGCCAGCGGTTGGAGTTTTAGAGGAGATATAGTGAAGAAAGTTCGCGGAAATTTGAGCTTCTTGGAAGAGGAAATGAAGGTAGTTTCGGTTCGAAAAACAACCACGACTTATATCGAGAAAATCGAGCCGATTTATTACCAAACCCACTCGTAAAAAAAATGAAATAATTATTTTTTTTAATTCGATTCGCAACAATCGAAACCTCCGCCGACGAGGTAGTAGCAAAAGGAAGCCGTGGGACGTCGAATCTGGTTCGTTTTATTACACCACTTTCTCGGCGAATATGAAAAAAATCCAAACAACAAAATCGCTGGAACCCATTAAACCTAGGAAGTCCGACCTTGCTTTAATTTAAATCGAAATCCTCGAAGGTTGAATAGAAATTTATGGCTTTTCCTCGACACCTGTTTTGTCATATATCCGAGACGTTTAATAGCCTTCGGGTATCTATCGTTTCGCAAAAAGAATTTATCATTCCATTCGAAACCCACGGGGTTTTACAGAAAACGATATTAAAGCGGTTTCGTTTCGAAAAACAACAAATTAAGCGTGTTATGACAAGTTTATTGTTCTCTTATTAATGATATTGCTAAAACGTGCGCGTAGGTGTTTTTTATAAGCTCAACTTGCGGTTGTTCTCGATTTTATTATAAACACTTCTGTTTTCTACAACAAACTGGCTACTTTAAATCATTTAGTACAAGACTCAGTATATCAATTCATATCTTCCTGGGTTCTATTCTGCATTAGATGAATCGTAGTATTTGAGGTTTTATACAGCTTTGTGCTTCAATTCAAGCTACAAAAGCTTTTTAAATTTTCGTAGAAACTAATAGAAATTAGACACCAGAAAAATTTACAGAGACTTTTACAAGAACAATAAATTCGACCATTGTTTTTCTATTCATCATATTCAAAAACCCCGCCCTATTTCGAGGAACATTAGCTTGCAACTTTCGAATAATGTTAAAGTTAAAGTTCATCGGCTCTTCGCGAGATGAATAGCGAGATAATCGGCCATTATAACACGCGTATTTGTCGAATTCCCTCCGATGTATGTATTGAATTAGTTTTTTAGAATGAATAGATTTTTTTTTGCTCAATAGAGTATCGATTCTAAATGATGGGATAATATTCCATCGGATGGATTATAAGTGATTGATTGACCTTGACGCGACCTCGTACCTCGCATAGGAGCTTTTAATTAACTCCGATGTTATTAGAATGGTTACATAATGAGCTGGTTAAGCCCTCGGGCGGTTTAAGTTTAACAATGTACGAGTTCCTTCGATGATATAAGTGATTTAATAAATTAAAACTAACATTTTGTGAAAAATGTAGTCACTCAAACGCTATATAAATCGAAGCTATTCCACGACGAGATAAAATCTCGCTTAAAAATTGAGCTCGTTTAAAATATAACGAAAAAAAGGCGAGTAAAAATCCTCCTACTCTGTTGAAGATGGTCGTTGAACTATCACTTGAACCAGATTCTCTCCTTTTTAGGAGGAAACGAATTAATACAATTCGACGATTATAATTCCTCGGGATCCGATGTCATTATGGAAATTCGTCGATGTCATTCGCGATGGTCGAGGAAGGAAAAAATAATAAACGAGAGAATCGAATCTGCGAAGGTGCTCTACATGTTTCGTTAATTTAAAAACGCCGCAACTGGTTATCGCAAGATCGATTATATTGTTCGATTGGATATTTTATTTAAATAAATTCATGTAAATTTTATTGATTATAACAACCATTGATATTGATATCGTACATTAAAATAATTAACATAATTCGATGGGATATTATTCAATTTCATTCGAATGATTTAATTAATAGATCACTTATACTGAAAATAAACTGCTCCACAAAAATTTGGCAAATATTGAGATTAATTTAAAAATTGCAGGTTTTTTGATCGCTAAATTTAGTACGAGTTCCACTTAGATATGAGAGAAAACATTTAATTTTGAATAAAAGAAAATTTGGTGACCAAATCTTTAGAATTAATCTCAATATTAGCGAACTTCCTTAACTTTTGTGGAGCAGTATAGTTCAATCAATATTCTATAAAGCATATATCCTAATATCCTCTAATGGAAATCGCCAATCTTTCGAGTATAATGTATAGAGATTTGGGTTACATAAACATGCGATTAAAAGGGATGATACTAAATTATAATTATAGGAAACTAGTTCATGCATGTTAAGCGTGCAATCGTGTACCTACCCTGTACCAATTGGCCACCTACGTGTACGTGCGTGTAATGCACCACCACAAAATGAAACAAAGACAAAATTATTATCAAATTCACCCGCTTACTGTTAACAACTAAAAACGAAATTCGTTTCACGGATAGCAGCAGAGTAAAATTTCTTGTTTTAATGCACAAACTGCCTATTTTTTTTAGTATACAAGCGAATCCCTGGGAAGTGAGTTTAGCTTCGTCTTGTCTCGTAACTTTTTGCGTTTAAATTATTATCGTCGGCAAAAAGTTTCTTTATCATTTCCTGGAAGTTTCGACGCTTAAAAAGGTTTAGAAAATACAAGTTTTTAAAACATCACAGCTGAAATACTCTTCCGCTTTGTATAAAACGTTTAGGTTATTAATTCGCAATAAACGGTAATATTTACCATATGGTTCTTAACTTTAAGTTAGCGTAATATTTTTTTCGTTATTTAAATTCAAATGCGTGTGTCGTAAACTCGTATTTAACAAATGCATTGCATATGCATTTATTCCGTACGATAATAAATCTGAATGGAAGGTTTCGATATAATAATAGTTAAATTAATTTGTCAATGTAGCTGTTAAACTCTTGTTATCTTAATTTTATGCGGAAATGTTTAATGGGAATTTATTATAAAACTTAAAGCTTTTGTAATAAAATTAACACTATTTTTCTTTCATATGAAGATTTGTTGCAAATTTCAAGTATTCGTAAGAGTTGCAAACAACCTATCTCAATGTATTTACAGGTATTCAAATAAAACATTTCAAACAATTAAATTTAACTTGTATCACGTTCTACGCAAAACAAACAAACTTCCTGCATTGCGATTTAAACTTATTCAATTCACGTTTGTTGTAAATATCTGCCTGCAAACGAAACCGATCGACATGCAAGCACATGCCTCATTTGAATAATTTTATCGAACATTTTAAATATTTACAATCATTTAAAAAAATTCGTTATTTATCACTGCTCCATTGGGATCTCTTTGTATCTGAAGAACTCGTTTTAATAAATCAAAAATTCGGCGAATCTGACTCGCTAATCGGCCATTTCGAATTAATTACGGTTGATGTAGTTTTTTTGTTCGGCTACTAAAATTTCGTTTGCGTGGGAGTGGCGGAGAATTAATAGGATTTTCTCGTTACTGATTAACATTAGATTATTTTTAAGAGCAATTTCGAATCAATATAACAGTTTTTTTCGCTTCATATATCGAATATATCCAGAGATACATCATAACTGGACATTTATAATTTTAATAAACGAAGGGTTATTTAATTAATTAATATTTACCTGGTGAAATTAACTAATTAATTTCAATGCAACAACTACAAATACCAATTCGTCACTAAACAAATTAACAACTGTTCGATGTAAAGAGTTTTTTCCTCGCCACACTAGCGAATATTTCGAAGAAATTAAAAAATACAACAACAAAACAACGTAATTGTTATACAATAAACATAATTCCGAAAACTACAATAATAATTTCCTTGTTTAAATGTTTCAAACCTATCAAATCATAAGTTTCGCTTTATACAAAAAAAAATCCACTATAATAATAATAATAAAGATGATGTAAGTAACTACATTACAAAAGGAGTGTATCCATCTACTTTTATCAATATAATCCACTAAGTTAATCTAGTTACGTCCCTCGATAACTCCCAGTAAATAAATATTGGCTAAACGATAATAACATATAGAAATACTATAAAAAATTGGTTTACCTTTGGCAGGGCGGCCAAACATTGTTGCTTGACGTCCCAAACGAGTTGGTCCCTGGGAAATTGGAGGCATTTTTGGACGTTCAACTCGGGCACGAAGATCCTGACCAAGAGGTGGCCCTCTTCGGGGCCTCTCTCGTCCTCCTCCTCCATCAGAAACGCTAGTTCCTCACATCTGCAACAAAACATTGTTTTTATTTACGAGTTCGACCCAAATTAGAGGCAGATTCGAAGCAAAATACCTGCATGAAACCTAAACATTGTCGAAAAAAATATTTGTAACATTTTGTTTACACTATATCTAATTCAATAATCAATATTAATGGAACGTGCACAGACAATAGCATTAGGTATTTATTTTTTAGGCTATTAAACTGTTTAATTGGCTGTTAAAATGACATAAAACGATCGTTATCTTGAATTGTAGGACTGTTGAAATTGAATTAACAAACGTTAAATATTAGTGGATTAATAAGGTCTTATCGTCTAATACCTGTAATGGTAAATGTAATTTTTTTAGCTACTCTGCAGATTATTTTAATTTGTCTAATCGCCAGATATCGCAACAATTGCGATACAATAACAATACAATATAAATCCTCTGCAAACAACTATCGTGCGTCATTCGAAAGTACAATAAATTGATGAAAATCCTCGCAGGAAAATAAGAAAACTGAAGTAATAACATAAAGTGATGAAATTTTTTATTAAATTGGCGATATTATTAGGGACTTTGTTAGGGGCAAAATACCTACGTGGTACTCGAAGTTGCGCTAGATGCCGCTGATGACCAATCGTCTTTCTCATCGAGCCTTCGTTTAATAAATTTTAACATTTCGTAGAAATTATTATTGGTTTTAATAAATAAAAATACCAAAATTGAGTATAGTCTATCAAAATTGAAGAGTCAATCACTACCCAAACACTAATCAACCTTTTTAACTTTTAATAAACCATAAAAGCATGTGAAACACAAAACACAACACAAACACCAGATAATCTCGGAATCTTAATCTTTTCACACAATCTTGATTAATCCCGAATTAAACGGGCTTTTTTTAACATCATCTAATGTGTTAACCTTACAAAAAAATCTGTTTTATCCTCTTCTGTAAGACATTTACCGGACGAAACAACACAAACTTGATTTCAGTATTTTTTAGTCCAGTTAGTAGCCGAAAAAAATTGCAAATAATTAAATTGAAGAGACGGTTTCAAAGAAATATCACATATCACTGAATCGGCGGTTTCGATATATTTTTTAATCCGCAGTAATAATATCCACATGACACCGACAGAGAAATTTCTGTACCACAATCGCCGGCTTACTGCTGAAACTTCAACTTTGTAGGTACCTATTTTTTATCTCCGCCTTTTATCTCCTTTGCGATTAGATTAGGAAACGATCCTGTTACACCTGTATATCATTTTAGAACGACCCAGGCGAGAAAACCGAGCGAAACGAATTGTTATCGGCTCGTTTCGTTTGCTCAAAGCCAATAGTTGCTTCGTCCTAAGAGGAATTCTTCTTTTTTCCTGTCGATTTATTCGAATTGTACCTAGACGAATTGTTGTAAAGAACGTTGTTTTTTTATTGTTATTTCTCTGCGAAAATAGATGAGATGACCTAGTAACTAAATAGTCTTAAAAAAATGTATAACACTCAACCGCAGAACTAATTTAATTGTGATATGGCCGAATTGATGAGACTTTTTATCACCTGTAGAGAGAGTAGAGAGTACCTGAAATATAGGCAACTCAAAATAGTCATTCCCTATTCGTGAGTTGAACAGAAAAAAAGCTGTGGTTTCAAGCACGACAAATCTTCTAACTATTTAAGTAACTTCGGATTAGCTGCCTCGAACAATACAGGAAACCAGCCAGCAATATCTCTCTCAAATTTAGAATTAAACATTTACAATCACGAATTAATTACCATCGATGTCTTGTGACCTAATCATGTTCACGTAATAGTTGATAGTTTGATACGCAGATACGAATTTAATTTAAATAGCGACAAATGCGTTAATAACCGGTTCATCCGTTTCCCGTTGATACGGATATGAACCTTAATAGCGCATTAAAAAAAATATTCCCCTTCATTACACATGTATACTCTTCTTCCCCGTTTACTTTCAGTTTGGTCGCCCAACAGGAGGACCAATTTGCGCTTAATTTCACGCTAACTTCACTCTCGGTTTTAATTTTAATCTTCGCCATTCGCGCAAGTTTACAGGGCAATAGGATTAGAGAAGTAAGAGTAAATTGAAACGGCGATGTTTAAAACGTTAATTGGAAACGTTGTGTTACTATTTACCTAATGGGAATCGATCTGTTAGATCGAGGTTACTAATTTATATGATGTTAATTTAATAAGAGCCGGCTAATGAGGTAAAACAAAACGACCTTTTAATCGATTATATTCGCAGCTTCCTGGATTGCATTTTATATACCTACGCCTGTAGAATAGTAGAGTAGAAGGCAGGCGTTAGATAAACGGTATATCGAGCGCCGGATTTATTAGCGTATACCTTAATAGAACGTTATTTCTAATTTCGTAACGGCGGATTTTTTTGGTGAGAAAATGACTGTTTCGTGACAAGAGACAGGTCGTGTGTTTAGTTAACTTTCTTCGCGAATGCCTCGGTTTTTTGTTAGTTTAATTGTCGTACGTTTTCGTGGTTAATTGATTTAATTGCGATAATAAATAGCTCGTTACAAGACACGGAATTTGTGACGCTTATTGTAAGATATATTAGGTAGTACGGGTGACATTAAAAGGCTGTTTATTATTCAAATATGTCGCTTGTTATAAGAAAGTACCGTTAAAAGTGTACACCGAAATTTTCTTTTGCGAATTCGCGATTTATTTGTTGATAATTTTAACGTCCTCTATCAATATGACATCTAATGAATCTTAATGAATTTTATCACCTTCGATGTAGAAGATAATTGAATTGTCTAACATTTATGTAATACGATATAAAAGCTGTATAAATTAATGATTGTTTTTCACCGATTCAACAATCGAGCGATATCTAAACACTGTTCAAAAAGTATTACAAATAATACAAAACAATAGACGAGAAATCCTTGGATAGACAATAATAATAAGCGATTAAAATAGTTGATAACGAATTGTGTTTGCCATGCGATTGCTCCATAATCTCATTAGCTGCATTCTTCGAATACCTTATACACGATTTTAGGAAAATTCGCGAGAAATAACCTTATATACTCGAACGAAACAAATCCATACAAGCAATTTAACGTAAGGTAGACTGGGGCAAATCGGTTGTAAAATTTGAATAGTTTAAATTAAATCCTAAAATGTGGCTTTATTTTTTCTCTTATTAGAAATGCTGATACATTAAATTCACAACTTCCTAAACTAAAGAATTGAGGTGTTAAAAAGATTTTTTTGAAAAAGGAAGAAAACGATTTTACATATTTTTTAAAATGTTGACAATATGTTACATTTACCCCCTACCATGGGGTTCTAAAGTGCAATACAATTATATAGAAAAACATATGGGACAATTGTAAAAAAATATTTGGTTCCTCTAAAATTTGATATGCTGTTTATTTATTTATTTCAAAAAATAACAGAGCTACAAAATAATAAAGAAAAAATAAGAAACAAACCCCGTCTAATGCACAAAAGAACTATAAAAATAATAAAAACATTAACATAATAGGTAAAAATATTACATTTACCCAATTTTTACATTTGCCCCAGTCTACCTTACTGTAGTTACAAAATAGTGCATAAAACATGAAACTAAAACCTCATCTAAAACATGAAAAAAATCCATTAAAAATTATTTTTCAATCTCTCTTAAATTCGTTAAAAATGTATTAAAAAATAACCATTAGGAAGAACCCTTTGAAAAGCTTTTAAAATCGTAAAAAAATATATCTAAAATTACAAAAAAATACAAAAAACACAGCTACAAAATAATTAAAAAAAAAAAGAAACAAACCCCGTCTAATGCACAAAAGAACTATAAAAATAATACAAACATTAACATAATAAAAATAAACATTAAAAATATTACATTTATCCCATTTTTACATTTGCCCCAGTCTACCTTACACAACACATGTAAAAGTAATGTATAGCAAAGAAAAAAAAATAGAAGAATTCCTTATCTGCATACAAACATATGCAATACATTCGTAAATCGGACATTCGTACAACCCCCCGCATCGTACGTTAACGTTACGTTTACGTACGTAAACCTTATATCATGGCTACCTCCGAGATATGATTTGACACTTGGAAATATTTACGACGACCCCTCCCGCCCCCCCCGGTACCCCTCTCGCCCCCGACGGGCGGTCATTGCCTGTCTGTTCGTGAGAGACCGATGCACGATGTTGCATTGTTTGCCATAGCGATAAACAGAAAGAAAAAAATCGCCAGAGGTGCTCGGAAACGACTTCCATTTTTCGAAACGCTCGAGCTGGAAAATGTATTGTATGTTTGGATCGTTTTGTACCGGCTAATTCTTCGCTTCTTGGCGATATCGTCGCGATATAAACGCGATTGATTCGGTGTAATTATTAGATATTAATTTTTTTTTCGTACAATTAAACGATTGTATTTTTATTTCAACTGTGGAGTTTATATTCAATGCGTTTTGAAAGTTCTTTGAATTAATTAATAAAAATAGGGGTAAATTTGATTAATTTTTGCCCAACTCTCCCCCAATGTTGCAAGCTAAAAAAATACAGAGTTGCATTTTCCATTTATTTGTTTTCGGTTCTCATATCGCATTGAAATAAAAGTCGAGTTCGATAAAACATAATTCACGCGTAGGCGGTTGACTTTCGATTTCGATTGGAAAAATGGATTATGTCGAGAACAAGATTTCATATTTCAGCAGGTGTCGAGAGAGTTATTTATTTTTTATGACTCACCACTCGGATTTCAAGCGAACGTATAAGTTTTTTCTTTAAATCTTTAAATAAGAATAATTCCGTTTGGATGTTTTGTATAATATTTTATGAATTTCGTAGCGGGTGATACGCCACTGGTCCCTCGATGGGCAGTAAAGTCGCGTCTTTTACGACTCGCAGGAAAATTGCTCCTAGAACGGGCGAATTCTTCGGGGCCGTTTCATAATAATGACATATACAATAAAAGTGATAAAATACAATGGTCGAGTTGATAGTTCAACATCCTAAAAAATCTTTTGTTTGTTTCGGCGTTGAATTACTTTTGTACTAGCTCACTATATATGATGTTTTCAGCATTGTCGAGAGTACTATTTGCATAACTAAAACACAGGAAACAATGCTAGAATAGTGAGAACTAATATTAATATACATTCGAGATATTCGTCTAAAGGTTAACGACAGGAAAGAACTCAAATTTCCCTTAAACTGCACTAACTAAAACGCAATTCTCATCATCCTCCGGACTATTCGAATAACGTTTCGCGGCGAAATAAATTCTCCCTTATGGTTTTTGCGATATTTTCGCGTTCGATAACTTTAGTGAGCGTTTTGAATGATTTATTGACACTTACTATAATGCTCGCAGAAGAACCCGTCGTAATTCTTCAGGTGACATTCATGAGGGCGTTCGGATTCTTCAATTAACTGAAACAAAAACAAAAAATTCGCAATGGAATGTCGACTGTATCGAAAGGAAATTTACATCGGCAACCCCAGGAAACTCGAGGAATTTATAGAGAATGGAATTAGAGCTCTATGATATATTTAAAACAATGAATTTACTGATATGAAGCAATGAATAATTGTTCGAAACCGAGCGAAAATAATAATTTACGGTGCGGTCGAAAATTCAATTTTACACCAATTTACATGGAAACCCATTTACCCACTTTTGTGGAAATTGTACAGTACAACCGTAATTATTGTTACTCGCTCACATTCGCCCGCTAATTGTTTATTGGCCGTTGACTTAACCTCTTTTTTCGCTATTCAAAATCGCCATTGATCTCAGAAATCGATACCTTCGTCGGATGCGAAGAGATCCAGCAGCATCTGGTGCCCGTTTTAATGCATTCCTCGCTTATAAGTAAATAGTAAATACTCGTCGTTCGTTTGTACAAGCAATTAAAAATGTCGCCGAGTAATTATTTATTAAACTAATGCGATTTTTTAATTGGTAATTTACATAGTGAAAAGAATGTGTCGAATATCCTGCAGGTATTAATTACATTTCCAAACACCGAGTAAAGCTCCGTTTCGTGGGGGTATTTCGAGAACATAGCATATCTTGTATATAAGTGTCCCGCAGCAACGAGTCCTCCTTTATATAATTAAGGGTAATAATTCGCGGGTACCGCCCCTGTACGTCGGGCAAATTATTTCCCTCGACCTGTCGTAAATAAAGCGATAAATACCAATGAAATTCTTACGAGGTTGCCAACCGACCGAACGACGCACAGAGAGAACTAATCCTCAAGGCGAGCCTTGATTTATGACATATAAAGTCTTAATTATCAAGTACTGGTACCAGTAAATACTGGCGTCGCTGTTCCACGTCATATGCTAGTACGACTATTTACAAAACACCGGGTTAAGATGCAACAGGTACTTGATAAATATGCGACAATTATCGACTGTCATCGGGTGCATTTTGTCGCTTAAATGGATACCATAGAACACATTATAATCAATCTAACGTGGACCTGATAGAGCTAGAGATAGAGCGAATTGGTACCGGTAGAAATTGTTCCGTGTTTGGTATAGAAAGAGCGCGATAACAAAGCCGATTTCGTTTAATGTACAAACATGTATCGCAAATTACGTTATCGCAATAAAATGAGCGTTTTAATATAATAAGTCGTTCGGCGATCCCACGTATATGTAGTATACAGGGTGGTCCAGAACTCACGACCCACCGGGAAATGCTCAATAGAAACGACAATGGAGATGCCAAAAGATGCCAAAACTACAGTCGAAAATATGAAAAAGTTGTTCCTTTGGTAAAGAGGTTTAAAATTGACCAATTCCAGTAGGAATTCAAATCCATGAAAATGAGTTTATACACCAATTTGACATTATTGAAAGATTCTATTTCCTTTTCACTTTCAAGGTTAACAAAAGCTGCCAAAATCAGCTGTGATTATTGATCAAAGATTTGCTTCCAAATCGATCAAAAAATGGATCATTCGATTCGAACTACTTTTGAAGCAATATAAAAAATCTGTAGGTTTGATATCAGCAAAACGAAGCTTCTGAATGATCGATTTGGAAGCAAATCTTTGATCAATAATCACAGCTGATTTTGGCAACTTTTGTTAACCTTATTTACCAAAAGAAAAACTTTTTCCTCCCTTCGACTGCAGTTTTGGCATCTTCATTGTCGCTCCCACAAGGCATTTCCCTTGTGGGGCGTGAGTTCTGGACCACCCTGTACATTAAGAGAGCGCGTTGCGCAATATTCTCGAATTGCATTCAACAGGTCAAGCGTGAATGCTCTCTCGCCGTACGAAATAATGCATGTAAGTACGCTAACCTAATGTATGTATGTATCTCGGGCCGTTTTGCAATATCTCAAAGTTTTAACGAGTTTTAACGCGATATTTAATGCTCAGTCGGCGAGCCCGAGGTGCTCTATGGAGCCTCCGATGAACCGAAGAAACGAATAGAATAGCGTCCAATCGCAAGAGTGGAGTTTAAAGTTGGAGAGCGGATGAATAAAAAATTAGCAAATACGAAAGGCGATTGAAGATCGTAAAATTTATAGGCTTGCGTAGAGACCTTCCTTATCAATAGAGGAAAGATTTTATGGCGTATCGTAAAAGTTCTGGCCGTTTACGTGTTAAAAATGAAAAAAAAAACGAAGGTAAACAAGTCGCATCGCTGTAAAAGCCGGCGTTGCCGTGTCTCTAAGAACCCCGGAGATATCGAGATTTTTATGATATAGCACCGAAAAAATTGGCGAGATTATCGGTATCAGCGAAGCTTTGACGATTATCGTCCGGTTTATTGTTTTTCTTCGTTTTTTTTTTCATCGGTTTCTTCAACTTTACGAACCTGTTGTTATTTCACACTCGGAACGATATCTAAATGTGTACCTAACGATTGAATTTTTATTCGCAATACGACTTCATTAGTTCGTATTTGTTCAGAAACTGTTCTTTTTAAACGCCCATTTAGGCTCCTTATCTGTTCAATAAACTGTTCCATGCAACTCTTCACAAGAAGTCGATTGGTACATATTCAAATAAAATACATAATCGTTAAAAGTCGAGTGGTGGGTATAACAGTTTAATTTATATTGAAGAGTAAAGGTTCTTCATTATACAAAGCTCTATTAAAATTGTTAAGTTGTCTAAGATATTTACATAAATTGTTATTATAAATATTTAATACCTTTCGATTGCTACATATCAAATACTGATTACTACTATTCCAACTTCTCGCGCCTCGTTAATTAGATACCAGTTACAACAATCAGGTCAAATATACCACAAATAAAAAGAGATATACGCACGTTTACCGTAACTAATTGATTTATCAACAGCAATATGACATGAATTACTTACTTCTACACATGGAATAACACGGTCCGGTACTTTCATTGTATTTTTCAACGGACAGGCCAATTTCGCGGTTATTTAAAAATTACACAACATCAAAGTTTTTTTTGTAATTAAAATACATTTGGCACGAAATTTATACATACACTACGATTGAAATAGCTGTAGACGCGAAGAGTAAGATGCGCAATGGTTTAAAAGTTGCGCAGGTCAAGTCTTATAAAATTACTCAAAATCCTTTTACATAGGTATCATCTATTGTTTGGTACTTGCCCCGTTATTGCTCAAATTCATTGTTCGATTTATTTTTCTACCACTGGCAGATTATTTAATTCGTTGCGATAGAATTAACTCTGCCCTAAAGGCGATCTCACATTTAATCGCTTTCGACTGGCACGCAACCGTTTTGCAACATTAGTTCGAAGTCAACTTCTCGGAAGTTTTAATAATAATTATATCGAGCGTAAGAGACACAAATAACAGTGGAAAAGCGCCTGTTAATTTTATTGTTTGATATAATGTGGGAAATCCCGGTTGCGTCACACGAAATTCTTCACTTGGTAATTAGTAAATTGTATTCAAATTGTCTTCAGTTACTGTGAAACTGTACAACAAAAATCTAATTAAAAATAGACTTGAAGTGTACATTACTGGAGCTGTAACCACACATAGACAAAGTTTTTCTTACATTTTTTTTTAAATGCCTGAGATGACATCTCTCCGGTTAATTGCTGAGCGATGTTTAGAAACGGTACGAGCCGTATCGAAAGGTCGTTGGCTGGAATTCAGCGAAGAAGAGAAAAAAAAACCGGCTTTTTATGTGTTATTTTTAACGGGGGCTTTTTGAATGGCGCGAATTTAGGTCAGAAAACGCGAATGAATGAACGAAAAATAAAGGGATCGAAAAAAAAATGAATAAGAAAACAGATCGTTTCGCCTGGAGTTTCCTAGCTGATGAATATCCGATGAGACTTGAGTCATGGATGAGATAATACTTGATGAATTGTTAGATAACTAAGTGATTCCCCAAAAAAAAACGTGTACAAAAATTAGTTTTTTAGTCAAAATATAGATAATAATTATTTTTGTCTAATAAAATCAATCATAGCTAGAATATTTCGCTTATCGCTTACTAATAGTTAATAATAAATGACTAAACGATAAATCGATATAAACGATTCAACTCAGTCGATTTCACAAACTCATCATTCATAAAAATAACTAGTACTAATTTCGAATGAAAGAGGGCGCGATCGCAGCCCCGGGGGCGGCGAAAAACCGCCGTCTCCGTCGAGGTCGAGTTCGATGAACCTTTCCGGCGACCGGGCGTCGGGATTTTCGGACGCGTCGCGACGCCGGAGGCCCAGCCTTCCGCATTACGTGCATGTAACAAGGGAAAATGGGTCAATCCCGATGCAAGTTCAAAAGGCCACATTCGAACAATCACACAACGTTCCGATCAAAAAAGAATTAGAGAGGTTCAATAACAGTAGTGTTAAAAAGGTGTTAACAAAATACTTACTGATGAGTTCTGGTTATCTCCTCAAGACCTGCAACAAAAAGTTGTATGAAAGCAATTTCGATAAATTACAATTTACAGTTTAAATTCAAACAAAAGTCTATCTTTAGAGCGCCGTCCAATTAACCCCACATGTTAGAGGCGAATTAGAACCTCCCTAATTCGGCTTCCATCGAAGATAGAGGCTCTAAAACCGGAAGGCGGACGTAAAATCAAGCGCCCGTTTCGATTAAGCGATTCTCAATAAAAACGACAAGGGCGGTCATGCGTCCGCCATGTTCATGGCCCTCGATCACGGCATTCTCTGATTTATTATCGCTGGAACAAGGCCGACTCGATGCTCGAGTAATTGTATTAGATGTAAGTATATACTCTATGCTCGGGCGGATTAATCCAATTTTTCATGTGCAATTTTCCAAAGGGATCCACCGGAAGGTCAGGTATGAAAAATCGATGAATTCAATTAAAGACATTCTGGAAATATCCAGAGAATACACCGGCGTTGCGCTCGCGGTCCATCTGGATACATTTTCCATTATTCTCCGGCTTCTGCTATTGATCAGACGGCGTCTGCCCCGTCGCTAGGCAACCTGTCGAGACTCTGCGTTTTTTGCTCTCCGTCCTCGTCGTCGGTGCTGTGCCCTCTATGCCGCTGTCTCTTTCTGTTTCTGGCTCTACATCGCTCTATCGCTATCCGGCGCTTTGGCCCTCTATCGCGGAATTAGATCGAATTAAAATTACCGGTTTCTTGGGAACTTGGAATTTTCCATTGGAGGTTTTCTCGGGTGAATTAATCTGTGACCGACGTCTCGACTCCTTTTGAGATATTTCTCCTTTTCGTCTAGCTCTTTATTCTTCTCTGTTTTGAGTGTAAAAGTTTCGGGAATTTGCTGTGAGTTTTCTTCTTTGAAGACTGAAATCGTGGGGAAGATGAACAAGTTGTTTCCTGTACAGTAGATGGAAGATTCAGTGAGAAACAAAATTTCGCGATTAGAGTAATTATCGAGGCTTTTCTATCATATGGCAATTATCGGCAACGTTGCTCATGTATAGTGTAGGTTCATTTTAAATTATTCTCGTCATTTTCTTGGGAGACCGAACGCATATGAACGCGTGAATAATTCATGAAATTCGTGACTGACTGCGAACTTTCATCCTTTCCAGGGTCGAACTCTAGCAGCGCATTCCAGCCTGGATAAAAAGCTGGAATTGTCCTTCCTGGTGGACCTTTTGTAGACTTATTTTTGGCTTGGGTCTATAAGCTAATTAGAGCAAATTCAGCTCACTTTAAACTGGCTTTAAGGCAGGCAATAAACAGTGTTATAATTAGTGTGTGTTATAGCGAAGTTAATAAATATCTATTATTATATTTGATATGTTAATTTTATCGTAACTTTCGTGTTGTAAATATGGCATTATGGGCAAGTTCAGATCTGGTATTTTCAACGGCTTATTAAGGATTCATCTCAGACGATCGAGCAAGGAAGAATAAACTTACATTTTATGGTGTTTCCTGACTGTAATTAGGTTTTTTTTTTCTTGTTGATACAAAGGAATTTCGACACCTAACAACACGTAAAATTGCACGTATGAAATTTTTAAATTGTTCATCGATTGAGCGATTGAATTTAATTTCGTTATTCCCTCGTTCCAGACCGAAATTCCTCTTTCGATTTTATTTTGTTAAACAATCGGAATTGGAAAGTAAAATTGCTTCACAGCAAACAAATTAAATTAGCACTAAAACTGGTACAACACGCCTGCAAAAATTCAGTGGATATACAACAATCTCGTTACGGCCGAACAAAAACCGGTAAATAAATTACATTTTAATTACCGATGTAAATATATTTTAATTATTTTTTTATGCCTCGATGTCGTTCTAAACAATGCTATTGATGGCTCGTAAACATTCCATAGCGGATCGTAATTAGAATTTAATAGATTTTCATCAGCCTGAAATTCTGCTTATTTATTCTTCAAAAAGGTTACCAACGAAATTGTGAAAATCTACTCGAAGTTAACATTAACATTAAATGAAATTCATTGTTTTTTATTACTAAAACATCAAACATTCGCTGGTAATTGTGTGTTAGAAATTACGTAAAAATAAAGAACTAGTAGGCTCCAACATTATTTGGTAATTAACAATGAAAATAAAAGAGTTTAATTTTTCGAACTTTCGTACAACTCTGTATGAATAGCTGCGAGAAATATCCGCAGAATCCATCGACAGTTTACCCAAGACATTCGACGTTCTTGCGGAGATTTTACAGTTAACTGTAATTTGCGTTTATTTCCGAGCGATTTCATTACTACAATTACCTACTTTGTACAATTATTGTCTGTCGGAAATTATCGGGTTAATTCTTTTGTGACGGCCAGAATTGATTTGCTTTCCGATAGGTGTTAATAAAACATTATCTTATAAAAAAAACATCTAATTCTATAAAGCAAAAATTTAGTTCTCGAACTAAACAAGCGAAAGTGAATAATCCAAGTACTAAACATAAGCAAAATTACACCGGTTTATCGTTGGATATTAACATGAAAAAATCGTTAGGTTTAGTAGGATAAATTATGGTTGAATAAGTTAAATTTACGGGAACGATTTTTCCCACCATCGGCTTATTTACGAAGGTGTTTTTCATACCCACGATAAACATAATGATTTGCCTAAAGTAATAAAAGCCTACTTAGCATACCAGACGTTATTAGTCACACAGATGAGAGTCGAAAGGACCGACGCCTGCACTTACAAGTATTTACAAGTATTTAATAATGCAAGTGCTCGGGCCCAAGAAACTTAGTCATGAAACAAGGGCTAATAATGTTAATGTTTTCCGACTAAACTTTACACTACAAGTTCCGTAAAGTTAGCTCACACAAAAGGGAACATTCAATCAATTGTTCGCTAATTAGTTTGTCCAGTTTACGAAAAATAACACAGGAACTTTACAAGTAAATTAGAGCAGAAACATTGCAAGCTTTCGATATAATAAGCTTATATTTAACGGAGCAGTATTAAAAGAAACTCATGAAAATTTAAATGCTATCATTCGAACAAGAGGATATAAATATTTAAAAGGGCAATTACTCCCAATAAAAATAAAATGATTTATTTAAATTTATTCCTCCGAATCGACGAATAAAATTAGAAGGGTGTTCCTAGTTTTAGCTCTGGCCGTGCCAAGTCTATTGTATGCTAAAATTATCATCGATTTATTTATTAGAAATTGACCGTAGTCGAAACTCGAAACGAAGAGCATTGAATTAGGTTAGAAGGAACGAATTGTTTCGACAAATAAAAGAGCATTTGTCATGCGATGCTGGATGTTAAGAAAGTTTATTTAATAGCATTCTTTGTCTCTAAGCTTCTATGCTAAGTTAACTCGTAAAGGCGAGTTTGTATACAAACAATTACAATTACCAATTTGTTTAAAAGATATTTAGGAATATTCAAATGAATTTTCACTATTTCGCAACTGTTCAGAAAAATTTTAACGAAGCGAATTGACCCGAAAAGAATTCGATGAAATGAAATGTTGACATTGACCGTTTCCGCGCCGAGACCGAATTCATATAATTATAATAGTTAATGTAATTGACTAGTTGAAAAACGGTATTTTTATACCCAATGAAGGAACAACTAAAATATATAATTTGTTTACCAACTACCTGTAAGTCGAGAACACGTTCCGAGAATATTATTATGTAAGCGACAATAGAATATTTTTTTAGAGGAGCATGTAATTAGCCAGTTTATAATTATTGCGAAAATTATTTATTAGATACTCAAATATTTACACTTAGCTAATATTTCTGCTCGTTTTGCTGCCCTTTTTTTATCATTTACTGGTTATAGAGCAGCACCTGCTTAAGATCACCTGTGACTTCCTCCTGTTACGCAAGACATTTCAACTTTTATGTATTTTTTTTTTGTTTATATTATCGCATCCGTTAAGAACGTTAACGTGTTTATTTTTTGAAATTCCCTTAGAGAATCCGCATACAGAAATAGATAACATTTGTTTAATCTTATAGGTTACATATTTATCTTTCTGCAGGTAAAATTTTAACTAAATGGTTCAAGAGGATTTTAAAAATGTACCTATACAGGGTGTCCTAAAATTAGCTCGAGCCCTTTGTGATAATCTATTTCTGATAACTTGGTAGGTCCACCCGGTGTGTTTTAAATTTTTGTGGAGGTACTTTAGAAGTTGAAATTGTTGGAAAAACTAAACAGTTCAATGAAAATTGCCAATAGGCTAATTAAAAATACCAAAGAAATGATAGTACAGTTTTGTTGAATGTAAAAAACGAATAGACTTGCTACAGGATTTTAATAGTTACAAGATTAGACATAAACATATTTTTTAATATAAATTCCTCTGAAAATAATCATTGGAATGCAAAGTAATATCTAAAAAAATAGTCCCCTTTCGAAATTAATCCAATCATATTGTGAAATGTTTCGAAACACCCTGTAAAATGTTGATATATTTTCAAAATATCAATTGATTGTTATCAACCTAAACTTTGTAAAAAAAAGTATTTGTAAACTACACCTAGACATTTTGTTACTTGTATAGATATTGATTTGAAATATTTAGATAAAACTTACAGAAAAACGAATCCGAAAACCATAAAACCAATAACGGAGTAAATCCTTTATAAATCGATACCTTCGACCACCCACGAAAACAGCCACTAACACAACTTACATCGAACGCAATTTCAATTTCCCCGATTTTCGAAGAAAACGCGAAATAAAAAAAAAACAACTCCACTCTCGCCGAACTATCGACGAATTCCCCCGACAAAACCGCGACGCGAGTGCTCCGTCCGCGCCGAAGAAACACCGACTGAAAACCTAAAAAGCCTCCTCGAGCTCGATCTCGAGTCCCCGGCCTCCGACCAAACCGGGCACCGGCCACCAAGCACAGGTAGGAAGGTGCTGGTCTGAACTTAACAGTATCGAACCACTGGCGTGTTCGTGTCTCTCAGTGTATCGCGGGGCCCACCTTCGAGGATTTTTTTCTTCTTTTTTTCATCGCTAGATACTCCATACACCACTATATTGTATGCATTTTTTGTTTCGAGTCCAGTCGAAGTGGAACAATTCCTAGCATTTGTATCCCTTTGGTTATTTTTTTAACTTTGATCTTGCGCTGTAAATGGACCAATTTTGCATGTTTTTTCCTCTTAGTAGCGCGAATAAACATCTAGATTTCATCTTATAGGCTACCGGAATTGAACGATGGGAAATGCGCCGGTTTATTACGGAGCGATTTGAGCAATTTGCAATTCTAATTGAGGCAAAAACAAATACTCAATAATTATTGGCTTCGCTCGAGAGCCAGGCAAAACTCCTTATTAGCGCTAGCGAACAACTCGGAGCATTTTCTAATTGATAATTATAAATGAATTAAGATATCTTCCTCCGTGCGATTCGAATAGCGTGAGGGTATATGGTTTTGAATTAATTAATTATTTATCAACAGGTATTACTCTCTATCGATGATAATTAAATTGTAATCAAAAAATCGGAGGTTGTGAGAAATACTGCATTTATTACAAAACAATTAACCCTTTCTAGCCAGAAAGACCTTTTTTTTTCTATTATGCAAATGAGAGTTATTATTGAACGACCCTCGTAGACCTATTCATGCTCGAAATACGCTTCGAATTATTCGCTGTACTCGGGGGTGTTATCGATGGAATCGTCGCGGAATAAATGAATATGCAAAATTCCCGGAGTTTTATCGACGTTATAAAAAGGGCGAATTTTCGTAATATAAAAGCTGCGATGAAACTTATATGAGTGTACATTTCAGCGATTTTTTCGCTCGGAAAAATACTTGTAAATCGGGCAATATTTTTTAATAAATGTTTTTCAATAGAGCATCGGGTTTAATCGCGACGTTCGGTGAGTTTTTAACGGCGCATTTTATGAATGTTTTCGATGAGTAGTGCATAATTATTAAAAATTTTCTGTCGGGATGTCCCAATATAAATGCATATCTACAACACTCTCATTAGGGAGAAATTTCAAATAGAGCAAATAGTAACAATGTAGAATTTATTCGAGATTTCAAAAACTTTAAATTTGGCAAATAAATGTCAGAGCCAAGAAACCAAAGCAACAATTAAATGATACATTTTATAGTACATTTAGAATTAATTCTTAAATGTATCAATATGCCCGGGGGTTAAAACTAAATTGATCTTCACGTGAATAATAAAATATTTTCAAATTTGGGGGTTGACTTAAGAATGAAATTACCTTTAAAACGAGGTGTCACTTGACCCCCCCTTTCCATAAGAAAAACAAGATTCAAAATGGCGCCTAACTGTCATTTGAAAAGTTTCAACTGTCATTTTTACGTCAAAAAAATAGTATTTTTACTCCAATATAAACCCCCCAAATTTCGCGACAAAACCTCTTACCATTCAAAAGTTAAAGGGGGGGGTGACAGACTTTTGGTCCTCACTGTATATATATACAAGAGATGAAGTTTCGCGCCTGCGCGACGCGACCGCCTTCCCGTTAATCAGCGATTTCTCTGTTTTAATTACATTATACCCGACTCGCGATTAATTTCCCCGCGATGCGCTTATTTAACATAAATACAAGTAATGTCGAAGCTCGAATATATGCAAAAGAAACTCGAGCAAACGTGAGAAAATAAATGATACGCCTAGCGAATATCAAGGTTAATGCGAATATGCGAAATGCTGGATGGATTCTCGTCCTGAGACTAATCTGTTTCTGCGTATTGCTACATTATATCTACCTGTACCAGAAAATTTAATTGTTCAGGAATCTCCAAAAGACTTGGCTTTGGTTTTGTTTGATTTACTGATGATGTGGTTATGATAATTATATTACTAAATATAAAGAAGCATATGAGTAAGCAACAGCCTCAAAAACACTCAATTAAACTTGATTATAAATTAAATCTTCCAATACTCAAGCACCGCATAAAAGAACCCTTACAGGTGCTCTATAACCGGGTTATATAGAATCATCATCTTCCACCCTATCAGGTGCTTACTTACCCTTACAAATTATCCAAACAATAACAATAAACAACACTTTCCAACGATCCGAATATCCTTTAATTACAGTCACAACGAGTCACGCACAGCCACCCTTTTATTTTGATCCTTAATATAAAAAAAAACCACCCTCTCTCTCTCCGGTAATTCACCCGTTGTACATTTGTGGGGGCAGCGATGGATCCAACGCCGCCTCTTCCGCCGCCTTTCGCTTACTGCCTCCCGCGTCCTGTGCGGATTGTTGTTCTCGGGGGCGGTTGGCGGCGTTGCCGGATCTCCTGCCGCGATTTTCCTGTACCTGGAACATTGACCGGCATTCCGGGGAAGGGTGGATTTTTTCAATATGTTGCTGATTTGATTGGGAGTTTCAGTACAAATATATCAGTTCTTATAACATACAGAAATGCAGAGGTGATCAACCCTTGATGTATTGATGATGTAAATTATATTTTGTTGTATGTGTGTTTGTAGTAAATTAATATTTACTTGTATCTAGAGGATTGGTATTGTTCTTGACTGGGAAGTCTGTTATTTGAAGGTATTTCATAAGGGATGAAATTGGTGTTAGTTAAATCCCTGCGAGAAAGGGTTGAAGCGCCCTTCTAGAGAGATGAATCAATTAAAATTGATTTGAAGTTGGAGTTAGTTAGATTTATGTTTATTATGGTTCATATTGGGATATAAATTTTTAATTATTTCGAATGTAAAACAAATCTTGCAATGTCGCTTATAACTATACTTGTATTGATTATTATAATCAATGAGTATCAATCTTTAATAGTCATATTAGCCAAATATTTCACCCATTACACCCCACGTAGAGAATTCTATACAATCCTGTAAATTCCATACGATTTGTGGGTACTTATCAATCATTTTTTTGTATGTATATAAAAAACAGGAAGATTACAATTCGGAAATGCCGTAATTCCGACTCTGCACAAAGAGATGAAGTGATGGGGGTGTTTCTCGAGGGTCCATATATTGATGTAAATATACGAAGAAAGGGGGAGCCATAACAAATATACTGCTGGGGTGAGAACTTTACCTTTCCTATAGGAATTATTAGATCGCACGATTGAACAAAAGTCAATCAAATTCAGACCCTTAGAGAACCTCATTAGGGCTATTAAAACCTGTGGTGAAGGGTGTATATTTCAGAAAATATCATCTCTAGAAGTAGCAGAAGTTAAATAATTTTAAAAGAATGATTAGAAGACAAATTTCAAATCGCTAAAAAAAAATACCTACACCACTGGTCCTAAAAGCATTTACACGATTTTCCCACAACAACACTCTTTCTCATCACCGACACACCTACCCTAAACATCCGAAGGGTCCCGTTTTTCCCCCGCGTTTCGGCCAATATATCAAATTTCATCGCCGGTTGAAAACTCCAAAAAATCCCTAAACCCCCTATCAAATCCATCGATCCGGCAACGCCGCAACGGAAACCAACGCGCAAGCGCCAGGTTCTCCTCCAAACAATCCCCCAAACAGCGGGGTTGATGGCATTAGGGAAAATAGAAGACTGCATCAGGGCATATGTAAATTATTTTGGGTTAAGTAGATATAATGGAAGTTTTCACAGCTAGGATAATTGCCAGGAAAATGGGAGATGATGTAGAGGAAAATAGCGATTCAGAGAGATATGAAGTTAAGGAAAAGAGGGTGGAAAGATGATTTCTATAAATTTTTACTATTTATTTACAGGAAACATCAACGACCAGCGCTCATTCCTCGGTGATTAATTGCACCCCGAAACAAATTTTCATCCCTTATTCCTGGTGATGTAATGGACTAGGAGAAGGAAGAGGGTTATGAGTTTGACCGTATGTAGAGCGAGAGGGATGTTTACTTCGCACCGAAGGGGTGAAATTGCGCTGATGTAGGATTGAATAATTAATTACGAAGTCGAAGAAGATAGGGGTTAGTAATGATAATGTATGGTAATGATAGCAGGAAGATAAACAGAAGGGGTACAAAATTGCTTTGATTATATCTAAAAATCTTATTATTCTAAAGTATTAAAATACAAAGTATAGGTACAGTTATCAGAAATATTACACCCGGAAAATTCCAAAGGTACTCTCTCCATGGAAGAAAATAATGCAAACGAACCGGCTCTTACTTACGATTCCACTCGAGTACCTACTTATACAAATATCCCGACATTCATGCGTACTCGGGTACGATCCTAAACATCAACTAGACAAAGTCGTAAGTACCGAGTACCGAACGAATAGCGAAAAAAAAAGAAGAAACTAAAAAAAGAACGAATAGCACACACATCGCTCGGTACTCATCGAACGGAGACGGAGAGACGAAAACGACGAAGAGCCGCTGGTACTTACATGTGACCTAATCTAGAGAGCGACCGGTACCGTTAGATGTTCGCCGGGTTCTTCGTGGTACTTTAATTGGAGGAGAAACGGTCTTTTGTTAGATGGGTTCCGCTTTTTTCCGTCCGTCTTTCCTCGCCTTTCGTCCGACCCAATACCGGCCGTATGCCGAAGGAATAGAGGGGTACTAAAATATTTAACGTTAGCGTTTGGTTGTGAAAAAAAAAAACCCGGCGTTAACTGTTTAGTTTTGTGATGAAACGCGGCTCGAATAAATGAAGATTAGATAAACAAACAAAACGAGAAAGGCATATTTGAAAGAAACCCGTGCAAATTGAAATTACAAATTTAATTTGTTCATTAACCGTCGTAACAGCACTTTAATTATTTGTTTTACTAGTACTATTTTCAGCTCGCGTGTTTTGATTTTATTATCGGCAAGTTTTGCGTAGTGTTAAATGTTACTAAAGGCATTCCCGGTGAGGTAATTAACGCGATATTTACAGTTCCTGTTGACAAAAAGACCAGCAGGAGAATTCGCAGGACGAAACGACAATCGGCTGTTAGCCGATTTGCTTAATGGGATCATTGTTTCATTAGAAGCGACATAACCGATCGATTTTTTTCCATTCCATTTATACCGTTAGGCGAGCGGATGTTTCGGTATCGCTGCATCATCGGAACGAATAAAAATCTCCATATTATCGAGAGAAAAACAGGACAATTCCGAGAACAAATCAGCAGGATAATATACCAAGTTCTTGGGGGTGTATTAGTGTAGATAGGGGCTGTGTATGGAGTGTAGAATTAATCTTTAGATATCTGTTTATGTGTAACATTCGCTAGGTAAAACGGTACTACCGGTACATCGGAACTAATCGCCGCCCACTCGTATAAGTACTTAGGAATGTCATCTAGAAACGACGCTAAAAAGGGGCCCACGTTCGGATTATAATTCGAAAATTAACAAGCGGATTAACTATTAGATATTAAATTGCTTGATTAGCGTTGAAATTTTCAAGTATTTCAACCCTTTTATTCAACCCTTTTACAACTAAACGCCCTCTACGATACACGTGTAATAAAACCGTCGATAGTACCGATTTAATCCGCGCAACTTTCTAAAATTACAGCGAGTTTTGCAACAATAAAAGGTACCCTTTTCAGATCGCCGATAAATACACTCGCTTAAAAGTATAAATATATTTTCAGTAAGTAGTTCAAGTGCACCGTCGTTTGTATACACTTACAGCGAACCCGCGAATTATATAAGAGCCAGTAAGTAAGAGTAAATGCATGGAAACGGAATGGTCAAGATGGAGGAGCCTACCCGAAGGCTAGAAATCAAACATTCCAAAGGTAATGGTAGGAGCTCGATCGCTGAAAACCCGTACGTCGGTACTGTATACACTACTGTATACCTTATGCATTCGCTCAGTGTACAAAACAACAGTTTTCTCGGTGTATGAAAATTTGTTCAATCGAAATCAATGGAAACGATAGTTTGTTTCGCTTCTATATTTGTATATTTTCTCTGATTGCACCGAAAAAATATAGATTAGTATTGATAAATACATAATGTAGAATTTGTAAAATGGTAAATATTTTAGTTTATAAATAGTACAAGTAAAAGAATTTTTATTGGGCGATTCATTAACGACTTATTCGTTGAGTTTGAATTGCATTAGAAATATTACGACATTCGCGAAGTTAAAAGATTTTTTTTTTTGCACTTTTGTTTTCACCTTCGTTATACCGGTTGATCAAACGGTGAGCGAGTTTCGCATTGGTAACTAAATTATACCGTTTACCGATTTCGACAGTGCTAATCACTAACATTTATTTTAAATATCACACTGTTTTTTTTAGGAGATTTAATTGATTGCAGCGTCGAAGAGACTTCGCAGGTCTGAACTTGGAAAATATTTATCTACTTATTTCTAAACGAATATTTTTATAGCTTTATTTCTACATTAAAGTGTACTTATCTAATTGAAAGAATGTTAGAGTCAGATCTTGCAATCTCAGATTACAAAAACATTTATTTTTTCGAGCGAATACGGTCCTGTTAAAAAATCGAATGCGATCATATAAGCAGCTGATATTGATTAATGTTTAACTAATCGACTCTTGTGAATAATTATTAATTAAGCTTTCGCTTCTAATCGATTAGGAGATAAAAGACCTGCGAACTACTTACAGAAACAAACCTGTCGAAAATTAGATTAATGAAATCGTCAGTTTTTTATAGCGACGCGAATTATTAAAATTTGTGGAAAATCGATTTGCAAAATCGATCAAAAATATTATGTAAACCGTTTTATGTGTAAACGAATTCCTCCGCCAAAATTTCACATGACGATACAGATAACATTACGAATTTTGGTGATGCTAAATTATACTAAATATTATCAAATATCCCTTCCTCAGATACCTATCGCAATTTGCACCATTACAACACAACCATTTTGTCGAATCGTATGGCATTCGAGTGTTATATAAATCCATCTACATTCCAACTAACAAACCGAAACCGGTCTTATAAAACTGTTACATGATGATTAGTAATCGATCACTCAGCGATATATTCGCTCAGTAATTATCTATTAATTGCTTAATTCCGACAGAAGCCCAATTATTCTTCGAACATAAACCGTTCGATTATCCATCGAAAATTCCCAACGGTTGGCCAGTTTTGAAGCAATGCGGAAAAGGAAGGATCCACAAGAAGCAAATCGCTCTTGATTTTATCAAAATGGCCAGAGAACCTCTCCAGTAAATACTCATTTTAACTCGCCATAATCGTTCGTCCCTTTTAAAGTTTGCTTTTGCACGGGTCACTAACGGAGCGCAATGCGCAATGCGATCTTCCTCGTCTGTATTCTTCCTTTTTTTCGAGCGGTTTTGAAGAAAGTGAAGGGCAGGGCAGAGTCCAAGCAGGCTTATCTATGTGGAGTACTGAACCGTACGACCAGATGAAGCGCTAACGGTGCATTATTCGCAGCACCTTATACGGTTCATCCTGATGCACATGTTGCAGTTTCTTCCTTTAAATTTCGCCTCAATTATAGCTAAATACGCGGAAATATCGCATCGCTTTGTTAATGCGAAGAAACCAAATTCAAGCAACTTTTAGTTGTAAAATAATAATTCGCTATTATTAATGGGACGTCCTGTATATATGTACGTCAGTATCGCATCGTTTCGTTAATGCGAAGAAATAAAAGTCTAATATGAAACCAAATTCAAGCAACTTTTAGTTGTAAAATAAGGTAGATAATAATTCTACCATCTTCGCGAGTTTCGCTATATCTTCAGTTTGAAAAGAGCGCTGTTATTAATGGGACATCCTGTATATATGTACATCAGTATCGCATCGTTTCGTTAATGCGAAGAAATAAAAGTCTAATATGAAACCAAATTCAAGCAACTTTTAGTTGTAAAATAAGGTAGATAATAATTCTACCATCTTCGCGAATTTCGCTATATCTTCACAGTTTTGAAAAGAGCGCTGTTATTAATGTGACGTCCTGTATATGTGTACGTCAGTATCCCATCGTTTCGTTAATTCGAAGAAATAAAAGTCTAATATAAAACCAAATTCAAGCAACTTTTAGTTGTAAAATAAGGTAGATAATAATTCTACCATCTTCGCGAGTTTCGCTATATATCTTTACAGTTTTGAAAAGAGCGCTGTTATTAATGGGACGTCCTGTATATAAGTACGTCAGTATCGCATCGTTTCGTTAATGCGAAGAAATAAAAGTCTAATATGAAACCAAATTCGAGCAACTTTTAGTTGTAAAATAAGGTAGATAATAATTCTACCATCTTCGCGAGTTTCGCTATATCTTCAGTTTGAAAATAGCGCTGTTATTAATGGGACGTCCTGTATATATGTACGTCAGTATCGCATCGTTTCGTTAATGCGAAGAAATAAAAGTCTAATATGAAACCAAATTCGAGCAAATTTTAGTTGTAAAATAAGTTAGATAATAATTCTACCATCTTCGCGAGTTTCGCTATATCTTCAGTTTGAAAATAGCGCTGTTATTAATGGGACGTCCTGTATATATGTACGTCAGTATCGCATCGTTTCGTTAATGCGAAGAAATAAAAGTCTAATATAAAACCAAATTCAAGCAACTTTTAGTTGTAAAATAAGGTAGATAATAATTCTACCATCTTCGCGAGTTTCGCTATATCTTCACAGTTTTGAAAAGAGCGCTGTTATTAATGGGACGTCCTGTATATATGTACGTCAGGCGGTACTTTAAAAACGTATATTAGCGTACGTGCAACGTCGTAAACTTTATTGCCGAGCAGTAAAACACACCCTAATCTAGAATAGCGAAATAAATGGTAGTACCGGTACGCCCACGTGCCATCTTGCGTTACGAGTAAAAAACGCGATAAAAGTACTGCGCGTAGAACGAACAGAGACGGATTTCAGCGTGCGTAGGTACTACTTGTATCTGGTACTAACTCATTTGGTACTCGCTGGTCCAATAGAATCGAATGGAAATAAAATATACAGCGAACAGAAGAGCATTAGCAATAGCAGTAGATTTGGGGCAAATGTAGAAATGGGGTAAATGTAATATTTTTACCTATTATGTTAATGTTTTTTATTATTTTTATAGTTCTTTTGTGCATTAGACGGGGTTTGTTTCTTATTTTTTCTTTATTATTTTGTAGCTCTGTTTTTTGTAATTTTTTGTAATTTTAGATATATTTTTTTACGATTTTAAAAGCTTTTCAAAGGGTTCTTCCTAATGGTTACTTTTTAATGCATTTTTAACGAATTTAAGAGAGATTGAAAAATAATTTTGAATGGATTTTTTTCATGTTTTATGCACTATTTTGTAACTACAGTAAGGTAGACTGGGGCAAATGTAAAAATGGGGTAAATGTAATATTTTTACCTATTATATTAATGTTCTTTATTATTTTTATAGTTCTTTTGTGCATTAGACAGGGTTTGTGTCTTATTTTTTCATTATTTTGTAGCTCTGTTATTTTTTGAAATTAATAAATAAACAGCATATCAAATTTTAGAGGAACTAAATATTTTTTTACAATTGCCTCATATGTTTTTCTATATAATTGTATTGCACTTTAGAACCCCATGGTAGGGGGTAAATGTAACATATTGTCAACATTTTAAAAAATATGTAAAATCGTTATCTTCCTTTTTCAAAAAAAACTTTTTAATACTTCGATTCTTTAGTTTAGTAAGTTGTGAATTTAATATGGTATAATCAGCATTTCTAATTAGAAAAAAAATAAAGCCACATTTTTTGATTTAATTTGAACTATTCAAATTTTACAACCGATTTGCCCCAGTCTACCTTAGTCATTAACAATGAGTATAGCTATTATTTTAAATCACAGTTTCGAATTACGATGCAAAAATATCGACCGCAGAACAAGAAGAAATTATTATTACTGTTTCGAGTGTCAACAAAAAAGCCGAAGAACCGTTCGCACTCATTCCGATAATTCGGGTAATATCATCGAAATTAATTGGTTCCACAGCCGAACAAAAAGTGCTCATTAGAACAGCTACTCCGCTTAAACTAAAACTCGAACTTTTTGAATAAGCGAATACCAGCAAGTAGAAGAAAAACTGATTATTATCCTTCGACGATCTAAATTTAGCGACCTTGCCCGATCGTCCTTAAACGGGCAGGCGATATATTACCGTCAATTTAGCCGATAAAAAGCAGTTGACAATAATAACAACAGGACGCTATGGAAGGATTGTCCATAAATCACACTCAAGAAATATGATAAAGATTGTAAAAAAACCCGTCCGATCGGGTATTGGATTCGATCAATCGTACAGGAACGGCCCAACCTGAATCCATCAAAGAATAATGCAACATCTATGATCGAAGATGCTATTGATGATGCTAATGATGCTAATGATAAAGTAAGTAGAGCAAGAAATTTTGTGCAGTTTGTAGGTAAAAGCACAAGAATAATGAAATTTTAAAGAGACAGAACGGCCCTGCGAAAAAAACTAAAAATAATTCAACAGAGGTTTCACTACCATCCTGATAGGCAATCGCTACATCGCCCGGGCATAAATCATCTAAGCGATCTTAAAGTATCATCGCTCACAAGCGGATAATGAGGGATCAAATTGCTTGGAATAAAGCACAGTCCAGTGTCGTGGAATAAAAACTTACTCGAAAATTAACTGCGCTGTACCAACACCGCAAATTAGAATAAACAAATCAATTTTTCCAATGCCAGTCGCTATATAAATTACCGCCTTAAAACGGTGTGGATCAGCTCCTGCAATGCAACTTATCCAACTGGTCATTCGAATAAATTTCACTCGGGAAGAAGAGCTTCCTTATCTGCTATTTACTACTCGATTATGCTGATCCGAGAAATTTACACACTTCCAATGATACCCATTAAAATTACACCACTGTCTGTTCGACGAGGAATCTTGGAAATAATACAAATTGATTAGTTCCACTCACCTTTTTTCCCCGCAACATCTCAACTAATCAATCAGTTGCAGCTTCTACATATATTTATAATGCATATATAAAGCTGCAAAGAACAATGCAAAATCTGGTATGCAAAAAAGCTCGAGTCCTTATAGCAATTCAAAGGCAGTAAACTAATCGAGCAGTGAGTGAAATCGAATGCTCGCTACATTAATAATCGCATAGACTAAACGGCGGAGGATTATATAATTTCTTTGTTCGACTCCTTATAAAGATGCAAATCGATGGGAGAGAACTGGACCGGTCTGCCTACTTGCGAATTAACCATTCGTATAAGTGTAGCTCTTTATTCGATCGGTGGATATTCGAAATCGATGGGATATATCCTTACGAGGGCGGTCGTTTTCCATGCAAATTTCCGGATAATTGGAGCTATCCGGTGTGGTCTTTCTACTTTCTGATAATTAGAGAATAAAACTGAGGTTTCCAGTAAAATACATCAAAGATTAAAATGGAAATTTAGTCGCGGATTGTGCAATAACTAACTAGAGATAGTCTAACACTTTCTGCTAGTACATTCTAGGCAATGTATGGCAATCTATTATTGGCAATCAACAGGAAATCGAGAGTGAATTATCTATCACTCGTCCTTTATTCAAAGAATTGTATACTACAGAAAATCTTATAACAAGTGTATAGGTACTGAATTGGGTACTGAAATTAGAGAATCGTTCTAATCCTGTTAAGATGTCGGTTCTTTTATGGTTCGTTTGGGTTCGTTAAACTAACCAAAAAAAATTTACACTCCATTTCGTACGAAACAATAACACAACGATTAGATATTTGACTGCTGTCGGATTTATCGACCTTCAATATTGCGTAATTATCGTATTTTTGCGGTCGTGGGTCTCAGGTGTTTCGTTGATTTTTTTTTATTCCTTCGTCTTCTTCTAGTTTTTTTTACACCAACGGTTTCTAGATTGACGATAAGCGAATAATTAATGACAGCTGTCGTTCAATTATTTGGATTTCGAATGCCCCATTGCCTGTTACTTAGCAGGTACTAAGCCAGTCGCAATTAGAGTTTAATAAGAATGATTGCAGGTGGAATTGTATACAAGCCAGTTAGCTAAATTAGTTAGTTAAATTCCGAATCGATTCGTCTCGAATCGCCCATACTATACGGGAAATAATCTAAGGACATTTCGCAATATTAATCCAACATCGAATTATAAATGAAGTGATTAATTACGGGAGATAGCGAGCCAGCACGCGAATCGATAAGTAGCCTGTAGTAGGTCCGGAATATCTCGAATCCGTTCGAGAGGAAATTTCTGGACTAATAAACCAACGAACCGGCCGCGATATTTCTTCTTAATTGAATGTAAAACAGCGTGGAACAAATGGAAGGAAGGGAAAAAATGATCGACCGGAACGGCATGGAAACTTAAACGATCGCCGAATCCGATTAAATTTTCGATTAGCCGATCGATAAATTAAATTATTACGGCGAATGTATTAACTCTGTAGGTACTGCGTGGAGTCGCTGGAAAAAAATTGATGAGTTGTGAGAAGAGTTGGTTTTTTTATTGCATCATTCGCAGTTGAACTTTGGTTGAAAGAGCAGAGCGAGTAAAGCGAATGAAGATGAAGAAGAAGAAGATGAAGAGGATTAGAACTTTACCGTCTAGTTAATTTCCAATAAATCTAAAAGGTGATTTTAGCGCGTCCGGAACGATTCTCGTAAATAACGTCCGACTTATTCGCAGTCCAGAAGGTGCCCTATATGGACCGGTGCCTAGTTGAACTGAACTCAATTGAACTACAATAAAGTTAAGTAGTTCCTGCTCGTCTTGGGGTCTCAAGTTTCAACCTTTCGCCTTATACGGCTCGTTCTACAACACCAGTACCGTCTCACTATTTTCACGAATTTCCATCAAAAACCCCACATTAATCATCAATTGTCCATATTTATAAAAATGAAGCATTTACTTTGAAGTAAAAGGTAGAAGCAAAAAAAGGTTCTAAAACCTTATAGAAAGATTTTATAACCATAAAACCTTTCGCTTTAAAGCAACACCAGGGTTTTTAACCAAACCTCTCTTCCTTCTATTCTTTTTAAGCATGTACAGTGAAGCAATTCCTTGATTTTTTTTTGAAGCAAAAGGTTGTGCTTCTTTTTATAAATACGACCTAATGATTCGCAAAGAAATATTAACGATAATTAAAAATGCTAATTTTGAAAATAAGACAATCGAAAACTGGTATATGTTATCGTTCGCTATTTTATTAATTAATATTCGATAAACGCCCACCTGTCGCCGATGAAATTTATAGAATCATAAATTCATACCTGTAGGTATGAGCCCGTTAAAGATCTAACCGATGAGCAGGACTGATGATCAGCTGAACTCATTGATTAAATTAAATGATCACTTTAATTACCAGGTTTTAGTTTAGATATTATAAATTATTATAAATCTACAAGATATCGTATAAACCCTTGTTTAGAGATGAAAACATCTCCCCTTAGTGTTCAAATTAGTCAATTCTATAGTAGATCAATTTAGTAAAAATCATGCACTATAAGTTTGTTAATAATTACTACTACATTTTTATCATACAATCCACCGATTAAATTCCAAAAAACCAAATAAATGGCGAATAAATTAAGATGCACGTGCAACCCCCTAGACATACCACTACGTCACATCACACGCGTGCAAATTAACCGTGGAATGTAAGGCAGTGGCGGGACCCGGGGGAAAAAACCAACAACTACCATCACCAAATGTTCCAATGAATTTCCCTCTCACCGGTACCTGAAATAAAAATCCACCAAATTTCCCCGTTAATAGATACCTAGATATACAGGGTGTTCCAAAATGACATGCTATAATTTTTAAGGGGGTGATTCTTGGAACGATTTTAAGCAGAAATGTTCATATACTTACGTCCTAAACTTTAGAGATAAAGGGTGTTAAAGTTTAAAGAAAAGAAATCAATTTTTTGTAATAAATGTGATACTATAGTAGATAATTTTATGAAATTTGGAACACGTCTTCTATGAATCAAGATGCATTTTTTGATGTGCGAATAATTTTATTATTTTCAGCAGTGGCGTCCGAACGGGTTTTGCATTGGATATTTTTGCAGAAAAAAATGGTACGCCACTGCCTAATGTTAAAATAAAAATTATTTTCGTAATCCTCATTCAATTTAGAACAAATTTGATATCTCGACTTTTCTCCGTACGACTCATCGTTTCGCATTAAAAAAATAATAAATGCATTCATTTGTACGAATAGCATTGAATTGAAATAATATTCAGATATAGTTACGCCGCTGGGTTAAAATCGCTGGATTTGGGGCCGGGACGGCCCTGGCGAGGCGACGGCCGTCATACATACGAGAATTATTCCCCTAGGGATACAAACAAATTACTCTTATTCGGAATTTATTCAGACTTCGAATGTACCGTAATGGTACATTCTGATGTCTATTTGTACGAATAAAAAAAAAACCGCCTTAAAATAACATTTGCATGCGCGCGTATACACGTCGAAAGCCTCTCTATAAATTAATCGATAAATTTATCGATCGCCGGTCGGCGGGCTTTGAGAACGAATTTCGCCCCGTTTGTGCCTTGTTCGATTTATGGAATATGAAATGATGGAAAAAAGTTATTATAGAAATTTCCTGTAAGGTAGACTTGAGGCAAATCGGTTGTAAAATTTGAATAGTTCAAATTAAATATCCTAAAATGTGGCTTTATTTATTATAAAAGCTTATTAAATACAGTAGTTTTTACTAAAAAAAATTATGAATTTTATAAAATTGATGGCTGTACGACCATTAAAAGATACATATAATTTTGTTCATTTCATATTCATAACAATTAAATCTTTTATAACACCCGGTATTGATTTTTTTTAACTCTGATAAATACTTTTTTATAGCAAATTTAAAAGAGAAACTATCGACTTTTCGAAAAAGTGTTATAGAACATTTTTTGTTCAAAATTACTTGTACAATCACCTCCTGAAGTTTGGCGGTTTTTATAGTAGACACCCTGTATAACCTATATTGCGATCAAAAATGAAGAAACCTGTAGAACCCCACAACAGCCACCATAAACGCACCACAACATCACTCAACATCACTCAAAATAAAAAAAAAAACAACATCAACCCACATCAATTTGTCACAACCGTCAAAATCCTCAATAAACAACTCCAAAAACCCCCGGAAATTCCCACATCCGACCACCAAGCCCCAATCCCCACAACCCGAACCGCCCCCGCGACCGCCCACCCACCATGGCCTGCAGAGAACCCCAACCCTGCTTCGTCCCCATCGCCTCGAAGCCGCCTCCGTGCTGCCCGGAGGCCTGCATCAAGAGCTCGGACATGTCGCCCGACATGCAGCGCGACGCCATCGCCCTGGGCATCCAGGCCATGTACCTCTATTCGCTCGAAAGGGACGTCGCCGCCTACATGAAGAAGGAGTTCGACAAGAAGTACTGCCCCACGTGGCACTGCGCCGTCGGCAGGAACTTCTCCTCCTACATCACGCACGAGTCCAGCAGGTTCATCTACTTCTATTTGGGGCCCACCGCTTTCGTCCTCTACAAGTGCGGCTGATTCGACTGGATGGTTCGACTGGCTTCTGGATGGTGTAGGTACCGTTTGGTAGGGACCCGTTGCTCCAATGAAGGAAGTACTTTCGTATCATCTATTGTAACTTGCATAATTCATGTAATAGAGCAGAAGTATTGGAGCGAGGTTGCCCTATTTTGCTGGTAGTCGATCGGGCCATTTGGTGGTTGATTGGTGGTTGATGATGTAACGTGAATAAAGTCGCAACATAATGCAAAACTATGTTTTTTTTTGTATCTATTAGACCGACCTCTCACGAAGTAATGGTGTTAAAATAAACATTGTAAACCAGTTGATCATGCAACTATTTTGCAACCTCGGCAATGTACAGTAGTGTGTACAAGTCGATTCAAATGAAACTAGTTTGCAATGAGTCATAAACCAGTTGTACTCGACCATTTCCCGCGGTTGCAGTAGCTTTGCAGTTTTAAATTGCTTTAAATTCTTGCCAATTTCTGGTGTGATTCATTCGACATTCGATAATTTACTATGGCAATTGATTGAAACTGTTTTATAAAGGCGACCGCTCACGGAGCAACTGTTTCGAAATAAAAATTGTAAACCAGTTGATCTTGCAACTATTTTGCAACTATTTTGCAACCTCGGCAATGTACAGTAGATGTGGAACCGCACACAAGTCGATTCAAATGAAACTAGTTTGAAATGAGTTTGAAATCTTGCCAATTTCTGGTGTGATTCATTCGACATTCTATATCTATGCCAACTGATTGAAACTATTTTATAATAGTCGCATCCTTGTGCGTACAGAAGTTTAATATTAGTTGTAAACTGGTTGCAGACTAAACTAGATTGCAATCTTCATTTCAAAACAGTCGCTCCGTGAGCGGTGGGTCTTAAGCGCTTGGATTAAACTGGAGAGAACGAGTGCAATCAATCCGAATTCGGGCGATGAATAATCGCGAGGGCCCGAAATGGTAAAAGCGGAGGAAAGTGAAATATCGCAAGCGGGTCAAGACGAGGCATTTCGCGTGCATACGCAAGTCGAAAAGTAAAAGTCGATTCGTCATTTCGATTTTTAAACTCCCATTTTAAATTGCCAACTGTCGGGCGGTTCGTTAAGGGACGGTTTACACTTTAAACATCGCTTTAAAATTGCATCCGGCTGTGTTGAAACGAATATTTTCTATAATCGGGCGCTTAATTAATCGAAAACGTATCCGACGTTGCCGCGTTTGTGAATAAATACGTCCGCTAAAGTCAATTGATTCGAGAAAATAGCGGCAATTACGGGCGAACGATGAATAAACTGTCGTTTGGAGCATCCTGCGAATAATTGTCAACGATGGTGAACCAGCAGAGACTGCTCAAACTAGCTGCTATTTCATACAGGGCGATCAGAAATTCTCCTGCCAATCGAAAATCCCAGATTCCTATGGTACTTTTAACATCCTATATATACTCAAAAAAAGTGTTTACTGAATCGTATTTTTAGAGTCACAGTGTTAATATCTGGATTAACTCAAAACGAAAAACGTTGATTGAATCTTAGAAAAACATGCATTCTAGAGATCTATTCATCTGTGAGGATTTTTCGATTGATTTGCCATAAACTTCGGTCGAAAATCCGGGGATTTCTTTAACGGGTAGGATTTGTGGACGCCCTGTATAATAAAAAAAAACGGAATAAGAAACGTTCGAACGGGAAGTTTTTACGATAATCGCCGACGACCAGTCGGGTGAACGATCGTGTTGAAGTGTAATTACAAATGTAATTGGATGTACTAAGTTGTCTGTGTAATTAGGAAAGTAAAAGGACAATTGAGCTTTGCATATACATTTAATGCCTGCCTGTAATATGCATACAGGATCATTATTAATTAAGTTATAGGGGTAACTAAAAATCGTTTTGAGAGAATAAAACAACCCCACAAACTAGTGTTTAATTTCGCTCTTTTGATCCTTTTCCGGCGAGATAATTCAACGATAATTTTTTTCATCGGAAAGATTAAACCGATCTTTCTATTTAGATACGTTTCGTTTTTCATTGTTTGTTATCGTTAATTCGTTATCTCGCAGAGAAACTGCAAAACCTCACGATCTGTGCAGTTTTCATTCGCAGTAATGCGATATTTTAAGAACATTCTACATACAGGACGTGATATTATCCATCATAATTTGCGAATTGTGCAAAAAAATGGAACATACACTCGCCTATACTGAGTACTGAGAGTTTAATTCTTCTAAAAAAATCCGTTAAAATAAACTAAGAGTAGTACCTAATTTTTTGAATGGAAAAATTAAGTAGAAAAATACGGAGTTTATCATTTAAAATTTCTCCAATATTTATACAAACTGTTTAAATACATGCAAATTTCATCTAACAAAACTTCAAAATATTTCTAAAAATTCCCCCCAAAAAAAATATCCAAAGCATTACAACAAAATCGTAAATACCAGGAACCCATCAAACAGGAAATATAAATAAAAATATACAAAAAAAAAATCACAGTACCTTCATCTAAGCCTCAGCTCCAAGCGAGTACCACGAATATCCGAAACATAACCAAACCACTCGAAGCAGTACCCGAAAGAATATTTTTTTTTTCACACCGAACGCTCCGGTACTACCAGCCCGATATTCAAATTTCGACTCACTCTAGCAACAATTCATTCCCGTTTTCGCGGCAGCCGAAGTACCGGCGGTACCGCTGCGGTTCCCGTTCAAACGACAGGCCAACTTCGACTCGACTGAGGCCTCCTTCGAGTACCCGTCCATTCGGGCAGGCGGGTACTCGACTATCGCAATTGCAAAACTGCTCGACGAAGACCTCTATGTAGAAGTAGTACCGGACACGTACGGTTTTATTTTTCGATAAATTCGCACAAAAAAATTGTGCCGGTGAAACTGTCAAATCGACGGTTTTGGATTTACTGGAGGTTAACGGTCGATTCGTTTCCTGTTGTGGAATTTTCCTTTGTATATATACAGAGGGCGTTCGTAAATATGTTCAAGATTGTAATTTCCCAGAGGGGTGTTTTACGAATAGTGGGCGATGATGAGAAAACTTAAAATGACTGTTTATAACTCATGAAATGGTTTCGGAAAATACTTATAATAATTTTTAGGATTCACTAGGAAAATAATCCTCTAAAGCTCTCAATAAAAAATCTATCTATCATTATGTGTTACATATTATTGCAAAGCTGGTAAAAAAATGTTAATAAAATTATTAAATAATGAAATCTAGACGTTTTGTAATATGGGATTTTTGAAATATGCAAAATTCGCAGTTGACAGGAAACGTTTACAATTTCGCCATTGTTTGTTATTACGAATTAAAATAAAAAAGTCCTATTCCTTGCAATACGATAGGGTCATTGTTCAATAATTGTGTTGCAAGTTCGTTGGCAGAAGAAATCATAAACCAACTATATTATATACCTGATGATTAAACACTTTTTGCCGATTTTTCAAGGATTTTTTTGGCGAAAAATTGATTTACATTGCTTTTTGTAATCATTTTAATTGCTGATAATCTACCACCAATTCCCTAATTTTTAAATGTAATTTTTTCCGGGTTAATTGAATTTTCTGTAAAAATCATCATTTTCTTTCGCCCCAAATGTGGCAGCGAAAATTATTTTTTCGTTTCGGACCGAAATGTTTGCCAGTAACAGGGAAAACTGAGGAAAAATAACACCCGATTGCCGCATAAAAGGTTATTTATGAAGGTAAGATATTACTTGATGAACCAGCAATATTGAGGCAAATAGGGAATCTCGCCTAATACACCATTTTGATTAGGGATGTTTAGTGATTCAATTTTTAATAATTACATAAATTTCACCACTATCCTAAGTAGGAGTTACAGGATTTTTTTAATAGATATGCAAGTTTTGAGGACAGTTTTGTTTAAACAGATCTGATTTGTGTATGTTGAGCCCTCTTTCGTTGACTCGAAAAATTGTACGAAATTAAAATCGAAAAAAACAAAAACGTTAACATTAATAACGTTAACGTTACAAGTTAACTTTAACGTAGACGTTAAAAGTATGGCTTTCTGTTGGTAGATGGCGGAATGAATATCAAATTATTTCGATGGGTTTAAAACAAACTTTATAGAAATTATTTTGTAATAAATTTAATACACTTATGTATATAAATATACAGGGTGTCAGGAAACGATGGGGAGTAGAAGCTTAATATAATTTATTCCTGTAAATTTTGCTTGGAGTAGTTACAGGAATATAGGTCGATTCTACTGACAAAATTTTAGGAAAAATATTTTTTGCAGTAATTAAACACTTAAACAACGCCGGAAAATGTAAACACGCGACTAAAAAAAATTACAAATATACGAAAATCGTATCGAATGTTGATAAAATCAGACAATTTCGGCGTTCGATTGGGAAAGTCATCGACCCTACTTCCATTGAAAAACACGAATCAAACTTTCCTTATACAGGTATACAAACTTACCCTAAAACGATTTACTGGCAATTATTTGCACACTTAATAGTAATTGATTGAAACGCGGAAGGAATCCCAGTTCAATAAGAACTAACAAAAGGCCTATTCGGTAAATTAATAACGTGCCAGAAATTTGATTAATGCGATTCCGTTTGCGTATAGAAATGGATATTTTTCGATGCAAAAGGGTGGATTGACAATATAAAAAAAATATAGTGTTTTTTTACGAGTTATTTTATTGGTAACTAACAGAAATCTAATCACTTGTTCGATCAGAGAAAAATGAGAATATAGATTTTTTTACTAAAAGAATTAAATTAGTTTTATCTCAAGACCCAGATGTTTCTTAACAGGTCTCTCCCAAGCTGGTCTCTTCAGTTTTCTCGATGAATCTTCAAATCTTTTTAGTTCTTTTCTAGTCACTTTAAATTTCTTCATCAGATCTATAATCATAATGCAAAAAAAACACATCAGAAAATCACCCTATAAAAGAAATATTTCGACAAACTAAAAGCCTTGTTTTCGAATAATAACTTATCCATTTTCCTTATCCAGTTTCCTCATCAATTAAAAAATCTACCAGATACACATTCCAAAAGAAATTCATCACCCATCATTTGCAATTAGCGAAATCGATCATTGCACAAACAATGCGAAAATCGTCAAGCCGTTCCACCTGAGTCATCGGTTCAATTAACCGCTTAGAAACCGCAGGGCGTCAGGGAAGGGGCGGCAAAACCGCCACCGCCACCGCCACATCAAACAATTCGAATATCCCTCTCCTCCCTTATTACCTCCAAGGGTCAACGTCGTATCACACTACACCGTAATACTCTATGCAAGCCATCGATTCTTATGGTTATACCTCTACTCTTTTCCACTGAACGTTATGCTGAGGTAACCCGCTGTATCGGATTGGTCTCTTTCGTTTATTCCGCGGTTGACCATCGGGATTATTGGCCGAAGCGCCTGGTACAAAAATTAAATACATGCTGGTTTAGAAAAGTATTTTTTTTTTTCGAATTGGAGATTACTCAGTTAAACGATTTTAATGGTAGTATGTTATTGTATATGTTTTGGGGTTTTGTTGCTTGATAGAGTTGTGTTCTAATAATTTGTGTTGTGTAATTAGTTTAATAATTAATAAAAAGTGAGAGTTTCGCTAGGTAGCGGTCTATTAAGGAGTACATACATATTTTATGTCGGTAAGTATTGTTTGGAATAAAATAACTGGTGTGTGGTTTGTTTTTGATTATAAAATATACACACATCGTAATTATAAAAATGGTTTTAAATTTTCTTTAATATTTTAGTTGGTTTATTAATACAATTTTATCAACACATAATTTATTTATTTTTGTCGTTATAATTACATACCTACCTTTTTTTTCTTTCTTAATTCATTTAAATTAATAATCCACAAAGTCATTTTTCATTTCAAGTTTCTCATTCGCAAATTAACCCTTATATACAACTTTTATCGAGTCTCTTATTTATTTGGATTGACGTTGGCAAATTACATTTGTACAATTTCATTCCAATTTGCTATATTTTGACCTTAATTTGGCACCGATTTGGGGCTCGCGAACTTCCTGAAAACTTCAGAAAAAAATTTATGTTCCTCGAAAATGCAGAAATTAGTTTATTACTCCCGCAAGGCGCTCGAATTAAATACAAACGGGGCACTTAAAAAGTAATCTAGCAATCTCAGAAAGGAAAATACCAAGAAAATTTACATTCGGCAGTTTCAAATATATCATTTTACATTTATATAGCATTTTACTGCATATTTTTACCAAAAAACGCCTATTTCTAGGCTCTAGAAATCTATAAATAGATTTAAATTTACATTCGGGAACGATAAAAGAACCTTTTAGTTTTGAAGATTTTGCTGCAGTTTCAAATATACTGCTCCACAAAAGTAGAGATCACAAATATAGAGATTAATTTAAAAGTTACAGGTTTTTTGATCGCCAAATTTAGTAAGAGTTGTAGAAGGAAGGAACAAAAAAATTCACTCAGATATGAGAGAAAACATTTAATTTCGCATATTTGAAAATTTGGTGATCAAAAAGTCTGTAACTTTTAAAATAATCGCAAAATTTGCGAACTTCCTTACCTTTTGTAGAGCAGTTTGCATTTTACTGCACATTTTTACCAAAAAAACGACATTTAATTTAGCAGATTTATTTAATTTAGATTTCTATTAGCAGTAAAAACCACAAATTTTCAATCCGATAACTATCACAACAATTTACGATCACCACCTTATCTCCTGCAATGCAATTGATCTACAAACACGTCAAGATACGAGCAGGAGATCAGATAATGTGACAAAATTAATCGTTGTGACCCTCGCAGAACAATTTCAGCAGGAACAATATGCGATGTTGCGTGTTTCGGAACGGAAAATAATCAACCAGGCGAATGTTCGGCGAATTTCTATCGCGAAAACCTCTCTCAACGAATTGCACTGCAACCATTTCGGAAACAATGCAAAAGATCCAGAAGATTGAGAAATTTAGTTAAACGGTTGAATTCTGGTTAATTGTAGAAGATGTTTCGGTCGATTGGTTGTTGAGGATCTTCAAGAAGATTAATTTTATGATCTTTAAAGGGATTAAAATGTATAAACAGGATCCGTATCCTTGAACCTAGTTTGAATCGTTATAAAACATTTAATGATGCATTTGCTTGCAGTAACCTTTTCGAAACGAGTGTAATTGGTATAGAATTAGGACCTGATTCTTCAATTTTATCAGTGCCATAAACTCTACGGTTCGCCAGCCAGCCGGAAGCGATGTTCGTTTGTCCATTCGAAAAGGATGCTAATTAGGATGAAATTTTTATTATAGAAACATTTTTCTATAAGGCTATACATAGCCTAGTTTGTGTGTTTGAATTTTGCCCTTCTAGATTTTCCCTGTCCAAGGTTAAATGCAAATTCCACGAATTTCAGTTTTTCCTATGAATCACGCGAAAGCTGACGCACGTTCGAACGGTCACAAATTTCTATAAGCTCGTTATTTAGCTTTCTTTTTTAAAGTAATTCATCTAAAATCCGGAATTAAAGCTCCTTGAAGATCCAACGAAAATGTCGAAATAATTACGTTTTGCAGCAACGATTGCGACACTCTAACGTTTTCAAATATCATATTATGAGTTTATCCTTCTAGCGATGCGACTGTAATATTTATTATCAACGTTCCGGAGCATCAAACTCGCCCGGAAACTAACACTTTCGCAGTTTCCGCTTCGGCCGTCGAACAAAAGAATTTAACGATATTTTTTTTTGTGTTATTTCTATTCGAACATTCTGCATGCCCGCCAACGGATAAACAATAATTTTTAATTCGTAATTAACCGTAACTTCGTTGGTGACATTGTGATGAAAATATTTGAGTGGTTTTAATTAGAAATGCGTTTTATGTTTCGGTAAATAACTAAGCCTTGAGGTAGTTAGAAATTTCAGAAGTTGCCTTTGTATGAAAAAGAAAAATATTTTACCCTTCGCATTTTACTAAATCAGATAAAAATGTCAACGAACTTACCTATTCATCAATTTAGGTACCTTTATTCAGAGGCGGATTTATTTACCTATTAATTTATTATTTAAACATATTTTATATTATTTGATTACATCTACAAAAATTCATAAATATAATTTTCTAATCTACCTAAAACTCTAATAATAATTAGACATTTTACTATAAAAATCTTTAGTAACATTTGTATACCCAATATCTTAAATTCTTTCAGTACGATTCTGTATTAATGTGAAATAACACGAACAAAACGGCTTATTTTCAATGTCATTGGTGATCAGATATCGTTTATTGTTTGACTATAATTAGTGAAATTCGTTAGGGTGAATAATAAAATTTAACCAACACTTACTAGTAGGTATAAAGTCATGGTCACTGATGAATAATATATGGATACACATTTAAAAATACATGTAAGAAGTCATTGGATTAGAAAGAAATTAATTTACGATTGAAACAAGTCGAGCAATGAATTAAAAGACAAGTAAAAGCGCAGTAATTGCAGTTATTACAGAACTTTCAATTTCTGTTCGAATGCGACATGACAACATTAAAAACGACCATACGATGACAATTTCTATATTTTAATTATTTCTTTGATTTATAATTCGCGGTATAGACAAGAACATAAATTACTGTGATACTTTTAACATATTTAACAATTAATTAGATATTGATCATTCACAAAGAGTTCATTTCAAGTTTTCCTTAATTTATTGAAGCACCTCCTGCATTCGATGACGCATAACCGTTATTAAATATACCTTATTTGCTGTAAAAATATCGTGTACCAATTATCGTTGAAATTTCTGTCAATGAAATCAATACAACAAACCTACATATTTTACGAAAATGATAATAAGCAGATAAAGTGGACGTCCTGGGAACTGATCCACCTGTAATTGCCTTATCCTCGATAACAATTAGGTGTTTTACTTTCGTATTATTCCAACGATGGGGTCACGTTATCCCAAAACACGTGAATTTCAATACAGAACGATAGAAATTAAATATTAAAGTTGTTACAATTTTTTTAATATTAGCATTTACCTACTAGAAATAGCTGTGGGTAATTTTCCACATTTCTTGCCCCTTGACCCATTTAATAGCCCGAGCTTTGCGAATTTACGTTTGCCGTTAGACATGCAAATACGGACAATTTGTCTGCAAGATCTAGGTTAATGATTTGCATAACATAAAACTTTAGAAGTCGATCGGACTTGAAGATAGAAGGCTTTCTTCCAGAGGTGCAAATTCGTGACTTCCAAACAGATAGGTTGATTAATAACAACCCTCTATCGTCTAATCTAGACCAGGAATAACGGAAGTAACTTCTAATTTCTCTCGGGGAACATTACAGAAGATGTGGGTGATCCTCCCGGCAGCGCTCCTGCCCCTGCTGGTCGCCTCCACGCGCCCCGATTGCTCCCGAACCGACTACGACAAGTGCATCGAAATCGCCGATCCCCTGGTGAAAGAGGCCCACCTGGTGTTCCCCGACAACATCAACGACATCGACCAAGTCTGCGCCACCTGGAACCGGTTCGTCGACTGCCTGAAGCGCTACACCGACGATTGCTTCACCGACCAGCAGAAGAGGCTCTTCAACAGGGCCGTCGAGAGCCCCATCGAGAGCGTCCACGAGATGTGCACCAATCCCGGCTACCAGATAGGTAAGAATCGATCGAGGAACCTCCATGTTTATAGATACTAAATGGTTTTACATGTAGAGTATTTGAAGTATGCTCCGTGCATAAAAAGTACAATCGTCCAGAGGATCCATTGCGGTCCTCAATACAGCTTGTTGGTGGACCAAGTGGATCAAGGCGATATTATATCCAAATCTACTTTATGCTGGTATGTATAAAACTGTATTTTCCTCTTGCGTTTGAAGTTAGTAATGCATTCTTGTAGCTCCCACGATAGATTCAAGCAGTGTGTCCAAAGAGAGACCCGCAGGCTCTGCGACTTGGGCAAACCGGACGGAGCAGCGACGAAATTCGCCACACAAATCATCGACAAGGCGCTGCGATTCCTGCAGGAGCAATGCTTGAACTACATGTACGACGAAACCGCTTCAAACTAAACAGAATTCTTATCTTCCAACTCGTTTCCAGACCGAATTCCGGCGACTGCCAGCTGCAGGTCGATCCTCACTCCGGGAGATCGGACGCCCTGGGCATCACCACGTGGGGCGCCGAGACCGAGGGGGTGTTCCCCAGCGCCAGTCCCTCCGGGGGCCCGTCCACGAATCCGTGGGGGTCGACGGGGTTCTTCAAGAATAGAGCGGATGCGGCGAGTGTATCGCCGAGCGGGGATTTTCTGGGCGCCAGGTCGAGACCTGGGTCGTACGGGAGGGCCAGTTGGAGCGATTCCAGCGCTGGTCAAGCGCTGGGGAGCAACACCGTGCAGATGTATCCCGAGGTGTCTTCGACTAAATCCACGCGGCCTGAATGGTCTTCTTCTTCTTCTGCTGGTTGGGATGGTAGGCTGCAGAGTACTAGTCCTAGTGAGTGAATTTGGTAATAAAATAATTTGTTGTATTGGTGATTGTGTTTTTGTAGGTGTAATTGGGTCGACGAGGGGTAGTGTGAGATCTTTCTCTTCGTCGGGAATGCCGGTTGAAGTTACTTCGGAAACGTGGTATCCTGCAGCGGGGAATCCGATGAGTAATGAAGTGGATGCGCCGAATAAATTGGGATTGCAGAAGCCGAAGAATTCTGGTATTTCGCTTGGATCTCCGGGTGGTGTTTGTTATATTATCATGCTGGTTATTAACGTTGTTGTGGTTCGATATTAGTTGAATTTTATTAGTGTAGTAGAAATAATGTAGTTACCGGTATTTATAACATCACGTACAAATTGGTTTGGTTGAAATTTAGTTAGTTTACACATGTTAAGGTGAGATTTTATTTAATTTCTAGACTCGGTGCCTTCCGATGGGGGTTGTAAATATTGTTTAAAGCCGTTGCACGTCGATATAAATAGTTTTGCGGAGGTAAAAATTTGAATAAAACATCGTGATTAACCTTTAAGCTAGTCAAATAAAAATGAATTTTATTTTAAGGTATATATTTTGTGCGTTTTATTTTTTACGTTTTGTAGTTTGGAATTAATGCCATTTTAAATAATGTTCGAATCTCCAATCCACTAAAATTTGCTGCTTTTGTGTAAATGTAGAATTAAAACTTGCACCTACAGTTCAAAGACATCTTTAAACATGTACAGATATGCAGGAGTAAATTTATATATTTCATACAAAGCGATTACTTTGTAAAACTAAAAATTAATAAACGTTTAAAAGTATCTCTACACTATCCCACCTTTATTTATCCACAAATAATACATAAAAAAAATACACAAAACATTTTCGAAATATTTATTCATCACTAGAGTTAAATAATAATGCATAACATCAATATCACTTTAAACTTAAACATATAAATACGCTATAATTGGAATGAAATTAAATGAGACTGATTAACATAGAACATATTTTCATACTTGATACGCGTGTACTTCTCTTGATAAATTTAAATGATTTAACTCTTCAAAATCGATTCGTACGCTTGGAAAACGTAGGGCGCCACCTCGACCGATCTCGATTTCAAGCTGAGCGTCGCCGTCGGGACGCCCGGCTGCAATTTCAATTCCAACAACACCCAAATGTTGTTCGTCAATTTCAGCGATTGGTACAACATATCCTGCCCTTCGACGTTCCTCTTCGCTATGGTGAAGATGTTGTTCAACGTCATTTTGTTCGAAACGGTGTCGGTGTTGCCTTTGATGTCGTTCAACGTGTACTGGACCTGTACAATTTATTTTTTTTGTAATAAAGTTAGTAGAGGGTTTAGTAGAGAAAGATTTGTTGTATGTACAGAAAGCGCTGTAAGTACAGAAAACGCTACAGGATTGGTTGAATTTTAATTACACAAAAATGATTCTAACGAGGTAGGTATTAATTATTAATAACATATCAACAGGTATATTTACAATGTAACATTAATAATGGGATTTTTATCAATCATCATATTATACAAAGTACAAAATCCTGCAGGCAATACTTTTGAGATTCCTAATCTTATTCTTGAAAAAGACCGACTTGATGAAAACTCTACTACTTAATTGTCTATGTTATTTACAAAACAATATAATCCTTTACCAAGATACCTACTAAAAAACCAAGTAAATGAGACAATTATCGCAAACAATACTAGCAATACATTTTCATTTCTTTTTTAATTAAAAACTTATAGCGTATATTCTCACCATCAAACACAAAAATGTTACCCCGTCGTTATTTTAGCATAGAAACCAAACATATTTTTTTTATTACACCTCCAAATAAGTACCAAAATAACGTTCACATCTACCAACATACTGACCTCATTAGCTCCCGGAATGTCCCTCCAAGTGGTAAGGAACACCCTCTTATCCAGAGTACCGTCCTCGCCGAACAATATCTGGATAGGTATCTGGCAGGCGTAGTAAAACACGTCCACGTTGTTTTTAATGGCGATCTGGAGCGTCATTAAAGGATCCATCCGTTGAACAGGCCCCGTCGTGTTCAACGGTAAACTGTATTCGAGATTTTGGCCCGGCTGCAGGGCCGGCACGTTCATGGGCGCGCACGGCGTGATCCCGAAGCTGTTCTTGTTGAATTGAATGGCGAAACCGGACATGGCCTTTAAAAGATATTTCACTCGATATTATTCGATTGGACGCTGATGAGTGAACTAGTAAAAGGCCGAGTGCCAGTTCGGAATAGTTCGGATCCGCGCAAAAGAACGAAAAATGACAACACAATACGTCAATTGTCAATTTGGATTAGTTCCAAAATGGCGGACGATTGGCATTTTTAAATCGCGATTGCGAGATGGAACGAAGTTAACCGGGGAAAAGAAGGTCATTTTCGTAATCAGCGGATCCGTTTCCATCTTCTTATACATCTCTCCGGTCCCAAATAATCAAAAAAAAAAACAAAACTCTCCAATCCTTTAGTATACTTTAGATGATGATGAAAGTGCTCTATTCGAACTATCTGTTGCAGTTCAACGAAACCTACCTGCATAGCCTTATTGGTAATAGTCATTTCCATGGCCATCTGACCGGACCGTCTGGAGAAAGTACCGTAGATTTCCATACCCTTGCCCTTTTCGGCGGGCAACCAGATGACCTTCGGAGGTGTATACATAGTAGGAGCGGAAGGTATTCCGAATATATCCCCCAGAAGACCGGTGGTGGTGGGAGCGGCGGCGCTAACGGCGCCACCACCGCCGATATCACTACCGCCTCCGAGCTACAAAAACGCAGTAATTAAATTTAACAATCGCGAAGAGAATCGAAGAAATGTATATACCAAAACGTCCAATCCACCGCCGAGCAAATCGACGTTGCTAGCCAGAGGGGCGGCGGGAGCGGCGGCGGCCGAGGGAGCGGGCGCGTTGATATCCATAGAAAGCAAATCTCCGATGAGGCTCTCTTGGTTCGGGATGACCGTCGTTTCGGCGGCGGCGGCGCCGGCGCCGGCGCCTTCATCGGAACCTTGCCTGGCCGGCAACGTTTTTCTGATACCTGCGAAAAAAATTCCCATTTAATTCGGTTTATATAAAATCGTTTTTGAGGTTAAAACTCACCGGCACTTCGGCCTTCTACGAACGCAGTAGGCGGTTTGTGATAAACGCTAGCGAGCGATGAGATGTGGCAGATGAGCTCGTCGAGAAGAGTCGGCTCCAAGAGGTCCGTTTCTTCGGAAATGAGCGGCTTATCGGCGAGCACCACCTCCTTGGCGGCGGCCGGATCGGTGCTCAACAACCTAAAGGCGCGACAAAACGAAGTAGATGTCGTTTAGAGTGCATTTAAAGAACATCATTTACCTCCAGTAAATGAATCCCCTGTCTCTCAAATCGGGATTGTCGGAGTCTTGAGTGGCCAGGCTGAGCACGTGCTGGACGAGGCCCTGCGTGTGTTGGGGCCGCTTCAGGAACAGCTTCACGACGGCCGTGAGCAGTTGCAGTTGGACTTGGGCGTTCTCGTCGCCGAAACCTTTCGAAAATTCGACGAGTTTATTGAGTGATAGGATAGGATTTGCGATTGGGCGAATACCTTCCAAGAAGCTGTCCAGCAATTCGTCGGCGTTGTCGATTCGCTCGGCGTATTCTCCGATGATCCAGACCATGCTGGCTCGGGCTTCCGGTTCGTCCAGGGTGTCCAAATTTTCGCACAACGTGCTAATGATGCTTTCGTATTTGTTGGGATATTTTCTAAAACGGAATTATATATTAAAAATGCATGTATTTTGAAGTATTTTAAACGTATCCAACGAGCTCAGTACGGCTCTGCTCAATAATCTCTAGTGTACCTACAAGTAAAAGGCCATACGTATAAACGAAAAGAAGAGAAGAAAAATGTCGATGACATTTGACGTTTCAACGTTAATAAAAAATTTCCGATACATAAAACTGCGGATTTTATAGATTAGTAATTAGTTTTAAACAAAATAGGAGGTACGCAAGTGCAATAAAATCGCGTAAATTGAAGGCGTGACATTTTATCTAACAAACGAGGAGTAAAAAAATGTTGGACGAAAAATTGCTGCAGGAACGTTTGGCCCAATTCAAACCAGCCCCCTTAGTCGATGCGGATTCCACGAAAACGAAGGACTCGATAGAGTCCTATGTAATCGAGGAGGACGAAAATAACATCGATTTGGCCAAGACGAATTTTCTGAATTTCTTAGACAACGAAGAAATAAAACATTCGGCCGAGAACATAATCAGGAAATATGGGGTAGGGACCTGTGGACCCAGAGCCTTCTATGGTAAGAGACTATTACTCTTCGATTATATCTCTGTGAAGATTAAATCGATTTACACAACTTAACGATGCGTTAAATGAAATGTTTACGATAGTGTTCAACCAACACTGTAATTAAGGAATGGTAGTAAAAAAACCGAAGGCTTTACAAGCACGTTAAATATTTCACATAAATGCAGGTTGAGCAACAATGAAATCAACACACAAACATTAAATTTAATATTACACTTCCTCTATTCGTACCGAGAATTTTACTACGTTACTTCTATTCCAAAGGAAATTACATATAGAAATCGATTAGAATTATAACCCAATTATCTCGCAATTAAAAAAACTCTTACAATTGAATTTCTAACCGATATGATATTAAACCTATTTCGCAGGTACGACCGATGTTCATTTGGAATTGGAGGAAAAAATAGCCGAGTTTTTGGGAATGGAAGAATCCATCGTGTACTCTTATGGTTTCGTAACGATTTCCAGTTCGATTGCGGCCTACTGCAAGCGAAGCGACGTGATTTTCGTCGATAAAGAGACCAATTTTCCGATAAAACAAGGATTACTCGCTGCGAGAAGTAAAGTGATCTACTTCGATCACAACGATCCGGATAGTCTGAGGTCGGAGGTCCAGAAAGTGGTACAGAAAGAGAAAAAATCATCGAGGAAATTCCTGATCGTAGAAGGAGTATCGTGGAAAACCGGCAAACTGTTACCTTTAGAGGAATTCCTCAAAGTGGCGGAGGATTTTAAAATGAGAATTTTCCTGGAAGAATCTTACTCGATCGGCATCTACGGGAAACACGGGAAAGGCATCACGGAGCATTTCAACATCGATCCCACCAGAATCGATATGATCATCGCTTCTTTGGAAGTCGCTTTAGGTACTATAGGAGGAATTTGCGCGGGTTCGCAAACTATCATAGAACATCAAAGATTATCAGGGGCGGGATACATATTTTCAGCCTCTTTGCCTACGTTTTTGGTCCAAGCCTGCTTGGAAGCCATCCGATTACTGGAAGACAGACCGGAAAAACTACGAATTCTGGCTAGAGAATTTCATTTATTCTTGGAAGAAACGTGCAACTTTAAAGTCGAAAGCGATCCAGATTGCGCGTTTAAAGTATTTACTGTTAAAGATGATCAAAATCGCAAAGAAAAAGAAGAAATCGTCCACGATTATTGCAAAAAGGAAGGTGTACATTTTCTAAAATCCGAAGCGGGATTGGTTATAAACCTTTCGATTCATTTACAAGAAGATAAATGTAAATTGGATAAAGTACATCAAGTTCTACTAAATGCCTCTAAATTATAAATAATTTTTAAAGTAAAAAATTTATCAATTACGCGTTATTAATAAGCTTCATTCGAGTTAATAGTTTGTTTGAAATTAGTTATTTATCCACCTCAAATATATCGATTTATCACTGTTAGTAAAAAATATTAAAATATAATAGAAAATATGTTTATGCAAAGATTTTAATATCATCAAACCTATTAGGTGTAGGTATAGGGAAGTAACATTAAATTCCCGTACTTGTACCGCTGATTTCATTAAAATAGAAAAAAATGGGTGGTTCTATTTAAAAAAAAAATTAAAAAATTTGATATTTTTGAAGTTCAACTTTTCACAATTTTTGTATACACCCTGTATAAAATAAAAAGTTTTTTAACACAGATTCAAATACCTTTGACCTTGCTAGTAGCCCCCCTACAGAAATCGTTTTCATATCTCTAAGGAGATTCTCGTAAAAAAATAATTTATAAGGGTCTGCATCGGTCAAACTTTTCAAAAAAAAATTAATAACCCAAGAAGTATGCATTTTTAAAAAAAGTGTTTTAGACAAAAGTACCCTAAAGTTTTACGTAGATTTCGAAAATACATGAATACATGTATAGCAAAAAAATTACAACTTACCTGAAAATATCTTTGATAACGACGATCGCCTCCTGTACGACGTAATTAACTTTGGTCTGGATCAAATCCAACAGCGTCGCGACGCACCTTTCCGCCGACGGTTCCACTTTGATGGCGCATCGACCGATCGCTCTCACGGCTTTCCTCACGAAATCCACATCGACCTCCGTAGCGTATTCCTTCAACTCGCTCAGAACCTGAGCGATGTTCACTTGCGATGCCAATCGAATCATTATGTCCAATTTCTCCAGTTTCACGTAAATCGGGTCGTTGTATTTCACAAAAAACACCTACAACAAAAACCAACTTATTACACAGTCGACTTTCATGAATATTACAATTCCTCGCCTTCATTTCGTGCTTCAATATGTCGGGCTTCTTCTGTACGATCAAATTGATGTTCCTCAACGCAACGTATTGCACCTCGGGCTCGGAGCTCAGCAGGGTAACCAAAGGGGGCGCCAGTTTCTTGCTGAGCGTGTTGCAAAATTCGGTGTCACCCGCCAAAATCTCCATCATTTTGATCAACACTTTAACAGCCGATAATACAACAGCCGCGTTGGCGTGGGCCAATCGAGGAGTGATCCTTTCGCAGATGCTTTGGGCTTCTCGTTCATCACGAGGAGTGTAGTTCGATAGGGAATCGAGTATAAATACCTGGCCCCATTCGGTGCATTCGTTCAGAGCGGTTAGGAGCTTGTTGATCGTGTTGGTGCTCAATTCTAAAAGGGCGTATATCAAGTTTTTGTTATCGATTAGATTGTTGAGCGTTTACCAACGAGGGGCTGTCCCGTAGGGCTGCTTTCGTTGATTTCTGACAAAGCGGCAACGGCGTTGGCGACTACCATCGGATTAGAATCGCTTAATAACTCTTTTAGCTGTTCGAGGAATCCCTGGTCTTCGACTAATCCTAATAGATGAGTTTATCAGTCATTAGAATTCGATAAATCGATAACTCGATGGAATTTACCTGATGAAATATCGTACAGTTTAGCGACACAAACGGCGGCAGTTTTTCTAACATAAGGATCTTCATCTTTGAGACATTTCCTTAGAGGTTCGCATAAATATTCAGTGATTTTATCGACTCGAATGCAACCCATTGTTCTAACAGCTAGCGCTCTAATCAGAGGATTGGGATCTTCGCAATCCTGTTAATAAAGCAAAAAAATATATAGTTACATTAACGTGAATCTCTAAAATTTCATGGAGTGAAATCTTACTTTAACGAAGGTATTGACTGCCATAATAGCCATATCGGGCTGCGATTTGGCGTAGTTCATCAAATACAAGTAAACCAATTTTTTAAGTTCCAAATTGTCAGTTTGCATGCAATTCACGACATCGGGGAATAATGCTGAGACATCTTTGCCTACAGTCATAGAAGCAATGACCTAAAAATAACCAATATATTGACTTATGTACTCGAATTGATTACATTAAGTTTCATTTTTTAAGTAAGAATTAGGTTAAACGTAATGCAGTTACTACCTTTTTAACGGCTTCCTTCTTTTTCTCCTTCTTATCATTGTTGAGTTCTGACTTCAATTCGAATATTTCTCCCTTTTTGGTGGTTGTAAAATACTTCGAGTCGGTCATTTTAACCTGGAATTTTAGTTGAACCGTGAGTGAAACGAATGATGGAAATATGTAGATTGAACAAATAATTCAATTGTAATAAATGCATACCTTTATCGCAAGTAATTATTGGCAAATTTTTGGAAATTAATAAAGATAATTGTGATATTCCTCAAAAACGCCTATTATTTTGACGTTTTAAATGAAACGTCAATCCGGTAGCTGTCGTCTGTCAGCTCAGCTCTTCTTCATTTTCTTTATGAACTCAATTTTTAAAAACTTTTAATCTTTAACTGTATTGTACTGTACTGATTATTCATTTCATAATAGACAAAATAAAAGAATTTAAAATCAAAATAGACATCTATCTTTCCCTATGAATGAAGTCGAATGTGTGTCTGAATAGTCATATAGCTGAGGTCTTAAACGAAGTAAGAAGAAAAAATCAACTGTCAAATGTGTCAAATATCAAAACATTACAAGATTTCAAAAACAACAACAACCTATTATTTATTTATTGATAATTATTCGTTATTAGAATTAATCTTGATGATAATTACACTTTGTCAATAATGTAGGTGCTAGAATACACGTTTATCGCGTCGCTTCGATTTTACTAGAGTAAGGTAACTGTAACAAATACAATTATAATCAATTCACTGTATATTCAAATAAATCTAATCTTAATTAAAACAATTTAACCTTGATTTTAACTTTAAAATACTCGAATACTTAAGCGTTGATTTCATTGCAACGTTGACGTGTGTCGTGTTCTAATCTAATGACATTTGTAAGTCCCACATTAACTCATATATTCGATTTTTTGTTTCTTCAAAATACATGTGTGACGAAGATTCGTATACCTTTTACTTTTTTTCCATTCAAATACAACCCGATGACATGTCATGTTTTACAGAAGACCTCTCCATCATGGAATCTCTCAGCCTCGCCTTGCAACCTTACAGGGAGAGCATCGGCCAGATAGCCAGCATTGTCACGATAGCCCAATTCTTCGCGGGCACCCTCGTATGCAAGGAGATCTACGAGAAGAAATCCACGAAAGGGGTGAATCCCACGCCGTTCATCGGCGGTATCGCGATGTGAGTTCACTACCTATCTTAATACCCATCATCGTAATAAACGAACCTTTTCAGAGGGATACTAACGTTGAAACTGGCCTTTATCATGAACGACGCAGCCATGTTTCAAGTGAACGTAGCCGCTATAATACTGAACACGTGCTACACGTTGTTTTACTATAACTACGCTGGCGATAAATACGAAGAAGTTTTAAAACCCGTAGGCATGGCCGGTGGGCTTACGGCTGTATTTTTAGGTTATGCGAATTGGGAGGATCCGTCGAATGTGGAGTTTCGATACGGTTTGTTGCTTACTATGTTGATGTTACTGTTACTCGCAGCTCCTTTGGCTGAATTGGTAAGTTGAATGTAAGGGGAAAATTGGTCTTTTTTTAACTGATAATTGGAAGTTTTGTGTAAATTTGGTTGTACCAAAGTAAATTGTGAATAAACTGGTATTTTTGGCCATTGTTAATGCCACAAGATAAGGAATTTTTAATGATTTGTCTCTTAAATATCTCATAGGATATTCTTTATAGTATAATATTTATTCTTTAGAAAACAATTTTGGACAATGAAGATGCATCGTCTATACCATTTCCTCTTACGTTTATGGCCACTTGCGTGACGTTCTTGTGGCTCTTGTACGGTTTAGCTATTAATAATCTGTTCATGGTGGTAAGTACTCTAAATAGAAATTAATCATAATCATTTATATATTATATTTTAGGTGCAAAATGTCGCCGGATTCCTAATTTGCGCTCTGCAATTGTGGCTAATTTACACGTACCCCGGACACAGGTCAGACATTAAACCTAAAAAGAAGAAGCAACAATAGTCCCACTTGAGCCCGGATTTTTCTATAAATACTATTCGCCTCATCGTTTTTTATATTCCAGGTCGACGAGTCTGCTAGAATGAAATTTTTTAAATAGTTCTATCCCGTAAAAAAAACGTTTTATTCATGTACCTGAACGACAATAAACAAACTCTTATTTTTAATTGAAAGTTCTATAAAAATAGAAAGGTTCATAGTACAAAAACTATTCGTACGTTTTAAACTATAATTAATTATTCAGTATTTCAAACATTCTTATACTCTTCTTAGGTATTATTTACATTTCCAGAACGATTTAGAACGCTCTAGAATCATTTAGAACGTTCCAGAACCGTTTAGAACTATCTAAGGTTTACATTCTTTCACAAATAATGTATGTAATGTAATAATTAAATTCAATAATCATCGTCATCTAGGCTATCGTAGTCATAATCAGCCCCAGGGGGCACGAAAGCCCCATTTAGGGCTTCTGTTATTTGTTCTCCGAAGCCTATTCTTGTTGCTATTCCATAGATCAATCTCATAACTGATAATCTGCAAACGAACGGAATATTTTATAAAAATATGCAATTTTTAGAGAGTAAATAAAATTATTTTGAATTATATACACGGTGTTTATTTATTTTAGAAATATTACCTGATGAAATTCACTGGATCAGTTTCCTTGCGCCTCAGAACCATTTTCTTGCTGTATTTTTTTCTAGCTTCTACATAACTAATCATGATTAAAGCGATTGATAAAGCACAGATTAATTGCAAATAAAACTTCATTTTTATAACTAGATATAATGCACTTTTGTTGAAGAAATCGTCGCTTGTGTCGAGCTCCTCGAACTCCAATACTTATTTATTATTACTAATGGGTTGCATGTTAAGATCGTACTGGTTCTTTATATTTTTACTTAAACAAAACCGGGTATCGACAGAATTTTAATTGCTGTGTACAGTTAGTTATACCTAGAGGTGAATTTAAAGCACATCCACTTTTAAAGTAGGTTACATATCAAAAATTTTGTGACACGGATTTCAGTTGGTATTAGGTAAAGAAAAGCTGAATGTAAAGCAATCGAAATTGACCCAAATATCTTCAAATTATTCAATTAAAAATTGGCAATCAAAAAATGTTCGAAAATGGGTCTAAATATTTTAAATTACACACCCTTAAACTCCCTTAAATTTAGCACTTTTTAAACTCAATTTTGTCCAGCTAGAATCTATTAATAAAATCTTGACGATCATTTATTGCCTCCCAAAGCTCGTTAATTCTATTCAAATTTCACACAAATATACTAAAAATTACAAATTCAAATTATATTAAATATTTTGTTAGATAATTTATAACATTGAATACTCTTGGGGGAAGGCTATTTTGATCGATCGAAATCTGAAATCTCCAATGAATTATTTCGCAACATGGGCACAGCCTATCCGATTCAAATTAGCTGATAAATTTTCATTTTATTATTATTTTATGTATTAAATGCGCCTGCAGGGTTGTCCCCGGAAAAATCCAACATTGCTCCTTCGATAATTAATCAATAAATAGCTGGAATTTTTTACCATAAAGAAAATTCTTTAAGTGCTTGATTACCTACATCACAACTAGTTTTCTTTAAAACAGAATTATTCAAACCAGCTCATAGTTATTCAAGAACATTAACAAAGTTTCCTACAACCATATATCTATTTAATTAGCGATACAAATCAAATATTTAACAGAAAACGGACGCGAGTATGTAGACACGGAATTATACAATTCAAACTATCGAATTTCTACGGCCGAAATTCTTTTTTCTGCTCGTTAAATCCACGCACTGGTCGAGCAAATATGTCTATTAGTAAGTAATTGTAGCGCTAATAAGATTGCGTAATTTCCATATCACAATTACATCGAAATCGCTGGAAAGGAGTGCGGATAAAAAATTTAAACATGACGCTTTTATAGTCCGGTTTTCACTCGAAGAGACTCAAATTTTCCTATAATAAATAATTAATAATAAATAACAGGTGTTCAGTTTGCTAAGGAATAGACATTTACACCCACATTTAAAGCTATTTTCGGCAGAACCTGTTGGATTAAAAATACTTTTTATTAGACAAATTGGGCAGGTAAAAACGCTTAAAATGCCTCTTTTGTCAGCTGATCTTCAACTTTAACCTTTCATTATGTAATGTATTTCTTTAGTATCATTCATTAGCTATTTTATCCTCCGATGGCGGTTTATCAGAAGTTGAAATAAATTTACACTAATAGATTTTCAAATAGAAAACATTCCAGTATTAAACAAATTATAACAAAAAAAATGCAGTAAGCAGATACCACTTCAAAATATCGTTAATTTTATTCAAATTATTATCAAAATCTTCTGCTAGTTTTACATAAAAATAAAATACGGTTTATTTATGGTAAAAATAATCCCAAATGCGTCATAGGAGAGTCGGGTATTCACTTAAAACTTCAAGTTTTCTTTAGGTCAAAAACCACAATGAAACACCGCAAATCGCTGGTTATCTCTACCATTAATCCTTCTTCTAAAATCCTTGAAAACTACCATAATAAACACCATAAACCATCTTCCTCACGTGCACGAAGGAATCCTTACCTAAGTCATAAAATTCTCGCATTTTTTGCGTTTTTTTCTAAATAAAAAAAAAACAAAGAGAATAACAAATTTAATTATCTGAGCGCTTACTAACTAAATGTAATAAAAGTTTAATTAACATTGTAATATAATAGCTATCATTAAAGCATTAATATGATGATTTGCTAGGTAGGCACTAAATTTTTATAAATAACCATTAATATTTCATGACTTAATAGACAATATTGCGAATAAAATACTGAAGAGATATCTTTGAAATTGGATAAAGTACTGTGGGTACTTCAAGTACTAGGGAATTGGAGATGACATTTTCGTTAACAATTTAATCACTTAATTTCATTACTTTACTTTCTATTTCAATTAATAATCCTACTAAATTCATCATTTTCTTCACTACTTCTGTTAATATTTCTAACAGTTGTATCCATTACACAACAAAAGCAACTACCCAGCTTTTGAATTGACACATGCAATAAGCATTTCAAGGAATTCAATAGAATTAAAAAATATTATAGGTATGAATATAAAACAATATATTAAAACGAACCTATAAGTTTAATGGCGTTGTAAAAACGCCTGTAAAAAAAATAAAAAGAGGCTTGTTTCGATTCGAAATTCCTCGAGCACAGTAAAATTTCGCAACTCGACCGCAAGCTCGACGCATTTCCCAACAATGCACTAACGCAAAACAGTTTATTGCCAGAGAAAATTTCCCAAGCATTTTTCAATTAGCATCTACACGATCAATTACAAGGCATTGGCAAACAGGGAATCGCGAAGAACCGTTGCGAAAATTGCACCGATCGTGAAATATAAATATTTCGTCTCCAAACTGGAGTGAAAAGAATCGATTATCACCGATAAACCATCGAGATATGGTGTTGGTACTAAACGCCTCATTGACCGGTTCATATTCGTTCGTAACGACGATCAAGTTAACGATCAAGAGGTGCTGTAAATCATTTTCGTTTGCCCCTTCTTCCAGCAGCACCTGTATTAGCTGGTATTGGTACTGAATGCGGGTACTGCTTCATTGTTCGATCGACGATAGTGCTCCGGTCGTACCGCATGTGACTTTTACTTTCGTTCTGGTATATCACAGTTCGAGCCGATTGAAGAAGACCAGGTCCAGAATCGTTCCTGAAACAGTGAGTTTTGATTTTATTTTTTTTTTGGGTTTTTTCGCGAGGTACTGTTTCTAATTTATTTTATATTTTGGTATTTTTATAACAGTACTTGCAAGTGGTACAATTGAGGTAATTGGGGAATTGGTTTAATTGGTTTTTTTTAATTAAATTGGGGATGTTATTGGGGCATTTTGTTAAACAATATAATAAGGTAATAATATCCTTTTGATAGTTGTAATTCTTTGCATTTATTTCTTTCATTAAATGTAATTACCGAGGAAATGACTTGAATAATTAGTAATATCTCGTAATAATCGATATTTTCCTAATTATTAGCCTATAAGTAAAAGTTTTCGAGCGGTAAGTCGCTTTGAATAGAAAATCAAGAGCAAGTGCGCGCGTTTTATCGTTGATCCGCAATTTAAAAGAGATTTTCCAGCAATTAAAAATATTTTGCTTAATATTTCAAAATTCTCTAGGCGTTACAAATGCGAACTAGTTGGGTATTTCACAAAAAAAAACCCATAACTTAATCATTACACATTTTTATATGCGTCTTTAATAAAATCTTCTTGGGCATGTGTTATGTTTATTTGACCATGATCAAGATTCGGCCATGATCGAAATTCGACCATGAGAAAGTAAAATTAAAATTTACCATGCCCATGTTCGACCATGAAAGACGGACTTATTATTCGGCAATCATCGAAAATATTTCGAAAATTGCTTTACAAAGGGCCCAAATTTTTACAGTTAGTTACAACACTTTGTTAACTTACCGATTTTTCTATTGGTTTTTTAGGATTTTTATATTTGCTTTAAGTATTTACTAGACTTGTTAAAGTCAACGGTATATGCAAAGTGTTTGATTAACAACTAATTGAGTGTTGCCAATAATAGAAAAATTTAATATTGATTTGTAAATGTAATTTTACTTGGAAAATCCTAACTGATTTAACCCTACATTAAAGTCTCTTCTGACCTATCCGTGACATTTATGACGGTATTCTCTGAGAAAAAAAAATTGAGAAATATCTACTTGTAGGCACAGCATTTATTCAAATTCACCGCATCTCATCGATATATTATTATTTTATGGGTTAAGGTGTTTCATGATTATACACACTAATAATTCTACCGAGAAATGATCCGTTCTCGAAGAAAAATTTCGAGAATTTACATGCTAAATTCATTTGCGAAATCGTTATACAATATATTGTCGTCGTTAATTGTTATTTAAGCCGGACAATTCGGAATATTTCGATTAGCATTTCTGAAACGGTTCGTTTATTAATCGATGTTTAAATGCGCAACTTGATTTTAAGCGAAACTAAAATTTGGCATTGAAATCTTCGCAATCGGTTATTTGGATGTGTTTTTTTTTTGGAAATTATCTACAGGTACTTTGATTATTAAACTTTAATGAGTTTGTTTGTAATCTGCATGGATGTAAAAAAAATTATCGGTGATTAAACTTATTGCTTCCTGAATTTATTCTTTTATGTATGAGCAAATTGGTTCTATTTTTAATGTTTATATACCTACAAGATTAAAGGAACTTATAACTTAATCGATATTATTTATAATAATTCTTATTGTAATGAAAATAATATCGAAAGTGTGTTATTCATGGCACTCGTGCTAAAATTACAAGTTAAACTTATATTACATACAAGCGTTTCAGCGAAATATCAAATGATTTATGTTCCATCTTATCATTTATCGCCGTTTTGCTTCAATAATTTATCAAAGATACGCCATTAATTCCCATAAAACCGTTGAATTTTAGTTATTTTGTAATAGCCGAGCGGTTCGTTGGATGTTTTTGCATTGCAAAATTTAATTGTTTCAAAATTTATTATTCAAATTATTTGTTTATGTTTATAATGAGTAAGCGATATTTGCATATTTATTGCCTACTTTAGTTAAAATCTCTTGCAGTTAACTATTTTATAGGCAAGGCGATACAAGCTAGAAACATTCAATGGATCTTCGCAATAAATTAGATAATTTAACGATTAGTTAACGAACCGCAATTAAATTAAATTAACTTGTCGCCGCTTTTAATGCGATTTTACGTTAATTAAACCCGGCATTTCCTGTGTCTTCAAAATTGATCGCAACGGATTTCATTCTGATTCTCATTTTCCAACGACACTGACCCAAAACCTGCCAATAATTATTGCCCGACGAAAGTACGCAAGAAAAGAAATCCTTTGAGTTTAATAAGTAAATAAATATTGCACGTTACAATCATATTTACTTACCGGTATTGTCTATCGTTACTCTACGAACATGTTGCAATCGATAAAGTACTAGATTTAGTACCTATATAGAAGAGCCTATAGTGAAGTTGTTATAAGGATGGAGAAGTTTCTGGTTTTGTTGGTAGTGGTGTAATTTATTCAGGAAAAGGATCTGGAATAGTAGCATAAAATGTTTCAATGCAGGTGTTAAATTGCAGGAATATCGGTCGTACATAATTAATTACAGAAAAAATCATAAGTGCATTCGCTGTCACTGATGTAATCGAATTGTGCAAAGATGCAATGCATTCAATCTCGATGGTAATTGGGCAATTAAAAGAAATTTTCGACCGAATTAATTCGGCTCGTTATGGCAGGTTGTGTAATCAATCAATACAGACAGGAAATTTTTAATAAACATTTTCATCGAGTAGAGAAAAAAATTCTAACTTTGAGCATTCTTAACTTCTGTAGAAACGTTCTAAAAATTACCACACGTTTTAGTTTCTGTTTCTTAGTAAAAAATAGGAGAAAATTTAGAGAAAGAATTCTTGAAATCCGAAATTTCGGGCGCGTTTTTAATAATTTCCTAAATGAGGTCGCCGAATCCAATCGCCCGACCTTGTGCAGTCTGTCGGAAAACAACAAAATCAGTCATTAGAAGTGCCTAATGGTAAGGTCGATGGTCGAAAAATCCGGTCGCCCTCTAGCACAACATCTACCTGAAGACTTTGGAAAATGCAAATATTATTGCAACTCTCTCTTCAAAAAAAACCCGAGCGAGAGAAGAACCTTCGAAGGTGGTGTCGAAACTCGAAAAGCCAGTCGAAAGCGGTCTTGATAACAAGCCGAAACGGGTCATTAACTTAATTATGCACCGACAATACTTTATGTTCTGTTTGTTCTAATTTGAAATACCACATTCGATGGACCTTCCCCTAATTATCCACTCAAAACTGTTATAAATACTTCATTTTTGGTACTTTCTTTATGAGCATCAAAGAGGACTTTTTGTGGTCTATCCAGGAAAAGTCTACTTTCTTACGGATTTAGGAACCTGATGCAGGAAATATCGCCTGCGAAATTGTCGTTAAAAGCGAGAATTTTTTGAGGATTTTTGTGTTGCGGATGCTAAACCTGGCTGGCCTTGAAGATGGCGGGCGGGTTCAGAAACGAGGCGATCAATGAATATTTTTGCACGAGGAATTCGGTGATATATGATTATATGCAAATTCGCGTTTTACGCTCAACTAGATAATCGATAATAATCCTGCTAATAGTTTATCTGAAGAAATCCCAATCAATAATAATAATTAATTAATGTCAATGTCATCCACCACTGATGAAATTTCTGTTCGGCATGTTCGAATTTAATTAATTGGATCTTAAGAAAAGATCAATAACTTTTAGGTCAGAATTCCATTGAACGTTTTCAGCTAGAATTTGGCTAGAGGCAGTTTAAAAAAAAACTACAATTTTCCATAAAACACGCAGAGGGAGATTAATATATTCTAATATATGGTATATAAAAATTCTCGGAGTTAATTTACCACCGGAATCGGAATAATTTAAACTAACATATAATTTAATAGTTAGCTAATGTGTATAATTTTTGAATTATTCTCTATTTCGAACTATATTAGTAATTATTTAACTTATCATTGACCTCGTTCAGTGCTGAATCAAATTTTTAATAATCGTTCATACCGTAAATAATAAATTTAATATAACTAATTCATTATTTACCATACACGCGAAATATATGTAATTAACTTTAATATTTTCCAAGTATAATGTCATTCATAAGTTGCTTTACTTCAATGACAAACACGATTTTATGATTCCAAACGATTTGTCGAATTTTCAGCAAAAACAAACGTCTTCCGGTAAACAAATTACCACAAAATTATCCTAATAAACCGATTAATTCACAAAAAAAACTCGGCCCGCTATTAAACCAATCTCCATATATTTCCTCTCGGTATTTCCTACGATTTATTTATAAGGATTACATTACGGAAATTTTCGACGATGCCAATCCGCTTCTAATTACAAATTCAAACAAACACTTCCAGCTAGGAATTCCCGCAATCGCCCAGCGATGGAGCCTTCACAAGTAGCCCATTGGTACCGAAACCAGCACGTCTTCGTCACCGGAGCCACCGGTTTCATGGGCAAAATCCTCGTCGAGAAGATCCTCAGGTCCTGCCCCGAAGTCGCCGCCGTCTACATACTCATCCGCACCAAAAAAGGCAAAGACTCCGCCCAAAGATTGGAAGACTTCCTAGACTGCCCCGTGAGTTATTACATCCTCAAAGAATCCCCGAGGTTCACCCGCATCTTTTCCAGATATTCGAGCAACTGAAGACCACCAGCCGGGGGTCCATCGAGAAGCTGCGCTGCGTCGAAGGGGACATCACGCAGCCGAACTGCGGCCTGTCCGAGGTAAACCTGGCCCAGCTGGAGAAGAGGATCACCAGCGTCTTCCACATGGCCGCCAACGTGCGCTTCGATCAGCCGGTGAAGAGCGCCGTGCAATTGAACACCGGGGGCACCCTCAACGTGCTCGAATTGGCCTGCAGGTTTCCCGATTTGAAGGTGTTCGTGCACGTCTCGACCTCCTACTGTCATTGCGACGTCACCGAGCTGGAGGAGAGGCTCTACAGGGCGCCCCAGGATCCCAGGTGGGTGCCAAGGGGCTGGCGTTTCGAGCGGTTTTTGAGCCGGTTTTCGGTTTCAGGAAGATGCTGGACTTGGTGAAATGGATGGACGACGAGCTGCTGGAGACTTTGACTCCGACGTTGTTGAAAAACTCGCCGAACAGTTACGCGTATACCAAGTGCCTCACCGAGCAACTAGTTACTGAGTATAGTAGTAAATTAAATATAGCCATAACTCGTCCTTCTATAGGTAATAATCTTGTTACTTGCTCATACGAACAGATCCTGCTATTAGCAGTTATCCACCAAGCACTCTTACATTCAATGAATATTGCTTGATGACCAGTTTTTTTTCGTGACTTTGCAGTAACTTGCGTAGCCAAAGAACCTATTCCTGGATGGGTGGACAATCTGAACGGACCAACGGGGATCATTGTAGCTGGTGGTAAAGGAATTTTGAGGACCATGCTGGCAGATATCACGCACAAAGCTGACTATGTACCAGTCGATATGGCTATAAACAGTATTTTGACAGTGGCGTGGAAAACCGGCAGCGAGCCCAGGAAAGCCGAGCCTGAAGTCTACCACATAACAGCCAATAGGGTGAGTTTCACAGCAATTATAGCGCAGTAATAACAAGGTAACGGTTGAACATTGTTGTAGGATAATTCGATAACTTGGGGTGAAGCTTTGGAGATAGCGAAGAGGCACATCTTGAATTACCCGTACAGCGTTTGCCTGTGGTATCCGGGGGGAAGCCCCAAAACCACTTACTTAATGCACGTTTTAGCGGCTTTCTTCTTCCACATCATTCCGGCGTACGTCGTTGATTTCCTGCTGCAATTAACCGGAAACAAACCTTTGTAAGTGAACATTTTTTGGAGGAATCCTCCCTCCTTGGAACCAACTACATTCTCCTCTATACTCTTCTATTTTCAGCTTGGTGAATCTCCAAAAGAGGCTCCATCATGGTCTGAAAGTCTTGCACTATTACACGACGAGGCCGTGGTTCTTCCACAATAAAAAATTCTTCGAGCTCTACGCGTCTCTAACGGACAAAGACAGGGAGATATTTTATTATAATGAGGGGCCGTTCGATCACGAGGAGTACCTGCTCAATTACGTGCTGGGCGCTAGGAAGTACTGCGTGAAAGAGGGCATGGAGACGGTACCGTACGCGAGGAAAGTAATGAGAAGGTGCGTTAAATCGTTTGATAATTTATTTATTATTCTACTTTGCTCCATTTTTCCATTGGGTGCAACAAAGACAACTTCAATTGAACACTTATAAAGGAAAAGAGTGACATTTGTGTCATTGCAACTTGTCACTTTGACAGCTGTCATTTCAATGATCTTTCTTTGTTCCACTCATAGAAATGACCATGTTGCAATCGGATGTGGAGCAAGGTGTATGTGGTTAATTTGTGGTATTTTTTAGGCTTTATTACTTGGATCTCGCGAAGAATGTCATCCTCTACGGATTGATGTTGTGGTTGTTTTATTTGTTCGTTACCAAATTCTTGGACGTTATTGGAAATCCTTTGATATAGTGATTAATTGTTTTAATAAATTTAAGTAACCTAGTTAATTTAAATTGTATGTTTTGTATTCGCTCAAGTATTTTTAATTTATTATGTTATCCTCTATGAAAATAAAAACATTTTTGACTCACAATAATGTCCACAAATCCCTCGTAAATTAGACACTTTACAATAGTATCATAATTTATTATACAGAATACATTAAAATTTACAAAAGTATAAAATACGATTTTCCTATAATCTAGTAACAAAATTAAGAGATTTTAGAATTCATGTGTCCGTTACTCTGATTGTTTTGATTGCTATTATTTTGTTCGGTGTTTCCGTTGGACACGGGAGTTGATAATAATCGGCTTCTCCTTCTCGTGTAATGTTGCCACAGTAATATCTGCTGGTCGTCGATAAATTTGGAGCAATGCGCGTTCACTAATTCTCTCCTAAAGTGCTCGTACTGGAGTAAATCGAGGAAATACAAACACATTGGGTACTTTAGGTACTTGGCGTAGTCGGGTTCTTTCCAATACAGGAGATATTTCAAGTAGTTTATGAATGCGTTGTCTTTAAAGTAGCCCCTTTGCGCTAAAACTAAATCGGAATATTAGATTGTACACTAACTATAAGTAAACTTTTACTTACAATTCAAATAATTGGGATTTCCTAAACACTGTACGAATTCCAATTCTATTTGAAATCTGTATTTTTGTTGTTCCTCCGTTTCTGGCGCACCTGCAACATAATTCCAACCTTTTGAGGCATTAACAACACCGTTGTTAGTGCTTTTAGTCAAACCTTTTCCTCCCAGGATGCCAGCCATTTTTGTTTTGTTTTGGTTAGTTTTTTTGACGTTTAGACTTTCTGGTATGCTACTACTGTTATAGTGTTCAGCTACCTTTCATTTCTTCTTTTTTATATTTATCATTACTAACTCATTAATTTAATAGATATGTATCGGTAGATATTTAAACAGACACGATTAATAATATTTAACTGAAATATTAGTAATTGCGTTTTTATTTTAATTTTTGCTAATTTTAAAGGGGTCGCTATTGGTTGTTAATAATCAGGTGATTGTTGTAGATAAAAATGATTGGTCGGGCACTTGTCAATTTCTGGTGTCAGCTGTCAGGAATTATCATTTCTCGAAGTTGCAAGGTGGTTGGTCAGTTAGTGACAGTGACTGATTTGTATTTAGAATTCGTATCACTTCGGTGACATAAATTAGTTGTCTTGTTGTCTTGTCAAATAGCGATTGTTGTAAATTGTGTAATAAGTGTGGAATTCCGTCGGGAAAAATGTTTGTTGTGCGTAAATAAAATGCGAAAAACATGGGCGCTAAGGATTCAAAGCGGAGCTGCTTGAGTTACGATGATGCCGTTAAACGAAGTATGTAATAAATACCAGTATTTTTGTAACTAACAATTCGTGTTGCTTACATCATGTGATGTTAAAATGTGTATAATTAACTCTTGTACGAATTCAAGGAAATCCATTCCGGACAGTCTTTTTTTAATTCGGGTTGACTTCGTCTCGTCTTCATTCACATACGAAAGTCGATAAACACTGAATTTATAAATGACTCCTTATCTGTTTTGGCGAATTTTTGTTTATTTAATTGCACTGTAAGATAATGCTAAATGTTAACGTCGATTAACTAAGTGGTGATTTCCACCGCTCTCGTTTTAATTTGTTAAATTAAATTAGGAAGTTGTCTAATTTTACGTCGTTTATTGGCGTTTGCTGTTTCCCATTCAAAGTAATTATTTAGTTGAAACATTCTCTGCCACATTATATTATTTAATGTTTATGTGCTTATTCGACGACGCTTTATAAACAATTATATAATTTTATAATGTTAAGGCTCTGACAATACATGCGCAATTTTGTATCGGTGAGGTTCTGTCTAAATTTATGTTATATTTATATGGTAAATTGCGTTCTAATTTCGATAGACTTGCTGGTTGTAAATCAAAAAATTTGTATTACTAAAAAAACTGTGCAGTTTGATTATTATTTATTATTACCATAATAGTACTGCTTATTTTAATTCCTTAAGTGTTCATACACCTTCATGTAATTGCTTGTAGTTTTGTGAACAAGTAGAAAACAGTAATGGATATTTTGTAAAAATTGTCGAATTTCATTTTTGCGATTTATGCTAGATGTCCAGTTTTTTTTTTTGTTGGGATTTGTTTTGTACGCTAAGCAATTGATTAAAATAATAATAAAAGCCTTCAAAAAAGTCCTTTAATCTATCTCGAACTCATTAAAAACCCATAAAAATTAATGGAAAGAGGAAACATGCTTATGAAAATTCTGTTTAAAAATCCCTACAACAAATTGCTAGTGCCATTATTCTTTGACTTTCAGTGCTAATTAATTTCAAATTGAACATACAACTCTGGTTGTTTTGCAATAAATCTTTTATTCAAACAATGTTCTCAAGTGTTAACGTCAGTGTTAATTGTAACTTGTTATTTGTAACCTATTATTTTCCAAAAAAACGTCAGTGAAACACCTTATCTGGTGTCTCCTAGATTTCAATCGGCATTATGGGATTGTGTTATTTAATTTTCGATTTATTTACAAGTATACTAATTATTTCCCTCGTTCGTTATACAATTTCAGGCACTCGAAGTGGATTTTACGCCTCGTTACTCGATACATTTTTCTCGAATGTTTACAAAACAAATTTCGATAAAATCGAATTTTTAACATGCCCCTCGAACACAAAGCGAATTCACCTAATATGTATTATCTCTATTGCTATTTTTAATATTTTTCCATTTCACTACGACTGATATTAGAACGTCGATAAGCGAATTGTGGACGATTTTAATGTGTTTTCGATTTTTGCGCTCGAATCGATTTCGCAATCGTTTTGTCAAACTACTTTTTTTTTTACTATTCGAAAAGATTATTAACCGATCATTAAAACTTTATGAATGGCAATTGAATTGCAAACAATAAGCCGTATTTATAAAAAGAAGCTTCAACTTTTGCTTCAAAAAATGAAGGAATTGCTTCAAGGTATATGAATAAAAAGACAACCTTTAAAAAAGACAACTTTAAAACAAAAGGTTTTATGGTTATACCTTTGTATAAGGTTTTAAAACCTTGTTCTCTTGAATTTTGCTTCTACCTTTTACTTCAAAGTAAATGCTTCATTTTTATAAATATACTAAAATGAAGCTAAACTAGACACTTATTACAGCTTAAATAACTCACTTATAGGTTACGAACGATTATCACGAGGTACTAAAAGTTTATAGGAGACGATTGGAGAGTAACTTAACAATTATTAATATTTTTTTCCAGTGTCAGATGTGGAATACAAGAGAGTTTGCGCCGCCTTCAAGAGGCTCACCAACGGCGGGCAATTGCTCAGCCGCCACGGTTTCACCCAGAACGTCCTCGGCGATGGAGTACCGTTGACCATAGCAGAGTGGCTGTTTACCGCCTGCGGTGGAGGCCCGAGGGGCATAGCCCTCAGGGACCTCATCTGCGGTCTGGTGTTGCTCACCAAAGGTACACAGGAGGAGAAAATAAAGTGAGCGGATTTTTTTTTATTATGTTTTTCGATCGATTTTATAGCGTTCGTTTGAGCTTATTGCATAATGGTTTTTTTTTTTTAGTGTGTTTGCGCGATTAGCGATCGCGTTTTAATGTCGTTTTTTTTTTTTATTAATTATTAATCTCGTGTGCTATATAAAAAAAATGTGGAACAGTAATGTATTTAACAAAAAAAATCACTTGACTAAATCTAATCGCTTTAATTGCTAGTTATCTCGCTTTAGGAGGTAAATAGGCAAATATAATGTTTTATTTTTATCAGATAAACATCTATTATTTTTATACAGGGTGTTTCATAATTAAGGGATTTTTTAAGAAAAAAACTTTCAATTTCAAAATTACAAATGTTTTTTTTTTAATGCGAAACGATGAGTCGTACGGAAAAAAAGTCGAGATATCAAATTTGTTCTAAATTGAATGAGGATTCCGAAAATAATTTTTATTTCAATATTAGACAGTGGCGTACCATTATTTTCTCCGAAAATATCCAATGCAAAACCCGTACGGACGCCACTGTTGAAAATATTAAAATTATTCGTACATCAGAAAATGCATCTTGATTCATAGAAGCCGTGTGCCAAATTTCATAAAGATATCTACAATAGTATCACAGTTACTACAAAAAAAATGATTTTTTTTCTCACAACTTCGACACCCTGCATCTCAAAAGTTAAGACGTTTAGGACATTGATTCATATGAAGTTCTTTTCCTTAAAACGGCACGTCATTTTGAAACACCCTGTATATGTATAATTAAATTTTCGTTTCAAACACAATTCTCATCGCATTTCCAGGTTCCTCTGGACTCTGTACTGCGGCGATTCGGTCACTCACATAACCAGAAATGAATTCAAAAGCGCCTTGCAAACCGAGGACGCCCTTTCGCCATCGGATAAATCTTCGAAATTGCACACGTCGAGGGATCGAACGGTCACCTCATTGTTCGGCAACCAGGATAAGGTCAACTTCGAGGATTTCAGGGAGTGGATACTGTTCGAGAAAGAGGCCACCGTCTTATCCAAATGGTGAGTTTCTTACTAAGAATCGTGGGTAGATAAGTGGCAAAAATCAAGAGTAAACATACCCTACTTTACCCTCATTTATGTCCTAATTATGGGAGTATTTGTAAACTTTGCAAATGGTGAGTTTCTTACTAAGAATCGTGGGTAGATAAGGGGCAAGAATCAAGAGTAAACCTACCCTACTTTGCCCTTAACTTATCCTCATTTATGTAGTAATTATGGGAGTATTTGTAAACTTTGCTTGGTGATTTTAAGGCTTTTATCGAATCCTTGCGTATCGCTGAGTTCTGAATTGGAGACTCCGACGTTCTATCAATCGTTAGCAGGAGTCACGCATTTGGAGGAGCAGGACATATGCGAATTGGAGAAGTGTTTCTGGGCCTTGCAGGCTTCTTCGGCTACATCGAATTTGGATTTTAATTGTTTGAAAACGCGCGTTTGTCCGCCGGTTCCGTTGAAGGCTTGCAGAGGGTAAGTTTGTGAAGCGATAGGGGTTTGTTTGTGGTGTTTTAATTGTGGTTTTTTTTAGGCTGTTTTTGGCTCTGGATGTTAATAGAGACGATCATGTGGATTTTAAGGAGCTGTGTTGCGGTATATCGGCTGCTTGTAGAGGTCCGATGGTCGAAAGAATGAAATGTGAGTGTAAATACTTGTTAATTTTCGAAATATTTACAGCGATACTTGGAGCAACCTGAATAATGAATTGTGGATAAATTTAATTTGCAGTATTTTAACGGGCGACCTTCGGTGTATTCGTTCTTTCCAACGTATAACGTTTTACTTACAGAGCAATATTAATTTTCGAATTAATTGTCGAAGTAATTGTTATCGAAGCTTATCGGTTTTTGTTTGTATAACAAACGGCTATAAATTTTAGTTTTTTTTTTAATCTATTGCGTATATTTTACTATTAACTTCAACGGTAATTAGAATAAATTTGGAAAATCATTGTTTACTGCTACGAATTTTTCTTCAGTTCTACGGAATTCCGGTTTGTGAAATTGCGTAGTAAAAAAAAAACATTAAAATTTACATATAGTCGATGCAAAACAAAGATTCCTAATGTAGTCATAATTGACAAGCATTGTGACCAACTTTTAACAATAAATGCACAAAATTCATTAAGCCTAATACCTGCTGGATTTGATTTAATCCAAAAACAGATATCCCCAATTCTCAATTTATTCTTATCATCTACTGTAAACTCTCTAAAAGTTCGGCAACACCGCCAACTTGTTACATAGCGTTTGTTTTGCACCGACCGTACTCGCTTATATATCGTTCGTTCGCCATAAATTTCATCCTTCTAACTCCATTTCCAGTCTGTTTCAAAATATTCGACATGGACCGAGACCTCTACCTGAACACCGAAGAGGTCCAGCACATGACCCAAACCCTCATACTAGTCGCCGACGAAAACAAACTGACATATCTCCAACAATACTACCCCGAATCGTCGCCGAAGAGCCATTCGGGCGACGACCACAAACCAGAAACCTCCACCGGAGAGAATCTGAATCTACACCAGGAGATTCTGGAGCGCCTCCAGTCCAAATTGGACGACAAAGGCGGCCTGACGCAGGAGGATTTCCTAGTGTGGAGCGTCGAAAACAACAGCCTGGTGGCCCCTTTACTCGAACTACTGTTCCAAGTCTGCCACGTGTCGCTCGGGCTCCGGCCCCACTGTCGCCACAACGAATACGAAATAGGTATTATAAACGATTATTACACACCCACTAATCAAATTAATTACTGCAAAACCATCGGCCTCCTTCCCGACTAGTCCCTCAGCCACCCCGGTCGATACAACTCTCCTTAACACAGGAGAAACTCGTAATGAATCGATGATATTTCAGTGATGGGATGGTTGGAGCGCGAGCAGCGCCGCGGCTACCACATCGGCCAATTCTGGTACCTAATATCCTCCGATTGGTGGCACCAATGGTTGAACTACACCTCGGCCCCTCGCAATAACTTGGACATATGCAATTGTCGAAGCGACCACAGGCTGCCCATCGAAGAAGGCATCGCCTGCGACGAGAGCCTGATCAGCAACACGACGGATTACACGTCGAATTCGAACGATTACAATTCGAACAGCATGGAATCGATGGGGGATTTGCTCAACAGAGGAGGCGATAGGTGGTTGATTTGTATAGCGGAAATATCGGGGTGATTGTAGGAGGTTTTTTGTTTAGGTGTAGCATCTCGTCTAGTTCGGGAGTTTCGAGTAGTTCTGGAACCGGTACGAAGCGAAGCATCGGTCAACCGGGTCCCATCGATAACTCGAGTTTGATAGCGGAGCCGGTGTGTAAGGTGCAAACTTTAACGGGCGAAGGTTTGTATAACGATTGGTGTATAATAATCCGCATAATAAAACGTACTCTTAGGTGGTAGATTGAAACGGGACATGCCGTTGGTGCAACACCGAGACTTCGAACTGGTGCCCGAATCCCTGTGGAAGGCGCTATCGATGTGGTACGGCGGGCTGTCGCCTCTACCTAGGCAAGTCATCCAACCGCCCGGTCGTACCGAAGTCGAATTGGAACTATACCCGATCAATTTGAAGATCCTGCGCCATCATTCGCAGCAGCGGATCAGCACGGCGTCGTGGAGCAGCGTCGTCGGAGGGTAACTACCTATTAAAAAACCTCCATTATACGATGATTAAACGATCGATTTTGTTGAATTGTAGTTACGGTACGGCCGCCTTGAGTACCGCCGGTCTCGCGTCGTCGGTGAACGCCGGCACGCGCAGGTACTTGGCGCACACGGCGGCCTTTTCGCGGCTCGCCACCGTCCAACAGGTGACCGATTTCCTCTGCCAACGGTTGAACCTGCGGCCGGAGGACGCGCGATTGTGGCTGTTGCGCGAACATTCGGCCAGTCTCGTCGACGACGAGAACGCCTCGCTGGAGGATCTGGGCGTGACGGATTCGGACCAGGTGCTGCTCGAGGTGCGCAACAAGGACCTGACGTGGCCCGAGGAATTGGGCCAGTTGGTGGCCGGCGGCGGGCACGAGTTGGGGCTCAGCGTCGAGAGGAGGCCCACCATTTGTCTACCGCCTGGTACGATGATTCATCACTCATCAAATCGATTCTAAGTTGTATTTGCGCGTTTTTTTAGGAGCTACGGGGTTGCACAATCTGGGGAATACTTGTTTTATGAACGCCGCGCTGCAGGCGGTGTCCAATACGAGGCCTTTGACGTTGTATTTCCAAAGGGACAATTCGCTCACCGAGTTGAATCTGACGAATCCGTCGGGTTCTAAAGGTCAGGTCGCCAAGAGGTACGCGGAGTTGTGCAGGGAATTGTGGGCGGGTTCGACGAGGAGCGTGGCGCCTCTAAAATTGAGGTATCTCATATCGAAATATTCGCCGAACTTTCAAGATGGCGGACAGCACGATTCTCAAGTAGGCGTTGCTTTTTATATATACTGTAGTAGATCGGAGACTAAAAACGCGATTTGCAGGAACTCTTGGCTTGGTTGTTGGACGCTTTGCACGAGGATTTGAACAGGGTGGCGATAAAACAGTACACCGAACTGAAAGATAGCAACGGGAGGCCCGACGAAGTGGTAGCTGACGAGGCATGGCAACAACATTTGTCCCGAGATCATTCCATCATTACGGATCTCTTCTACGGGCAACTTAAAAGCAAAGTAAGCGAACCTGTCACTTGTCAAATTAATCAAATGTTGGTCTTGTACGTGTTAAGGTATCGCAATTATTTAATTTATGTAACCGGTCGAAAATGTCACTTGTCAAATTGATTTTTAATTTAGGTAACCTGTCAAACTTGCGGTCACGAATCGGTACGATTCGATATCTTCAACGTGCTGAGTTTACCTTTACCGATGGAAAGTTACATACTCTGCGAGGTTTTGGGTAAGTTTACATCTTTACTAGAATCTTAATAAAATAATTTAATGTTCGTCTATTACTCAGTGGTGAAGTTGAACGGCGAATGCCCAGTGAAGTTCGGCTTGCGGTTGCAATCCGAAGCGAAATACTTGGAATTGAAGGAGCAATTGTACAACATCTGCGACATCAAGCCGGAGAGATTGCTGGTGACCGAGATAGCGTCGAGCCAAATAAGCAATGTCCTATCGGACGAGGCCAGGATCAATCCGGCTACAGCCATGGAATTGTACGCCTACGAGTTACCCGAAGCCACCCGAGCTGTACCGAAGGCCGAAATCGAAACGGAACCGGGTATGTTGGAACGAATTCAGCGCGTTTTTTTGTTTGTAATTTTTCGATACGTCTAATTCATTCATTTAGTGTTAATTAGAGTAGATTCGTGTAGGTTAATTAGACGTAAAGGCTGTCCATTTTCGTTATACTAGTGGATATCGGGCCGGCCTGTTGCAACGTTGCCGGGTTGTAATTGATATCCTTGATGTGACAGATATATTCGATTTGAGGTTATGTTTATTTTCATTGTTTATAAATCAAAAAAAAGTCTTAAATAGTAGAATTTAAACATGAAAAAGTAGATCAGGAGGAGATATGACAGATATAACAGAACGTTGTGTGATTTTTTACGATTAGGTCAATTATTCCAATAGTCTTCTTCCTCTCTACCATCTCGTTCTCTATCAAAATAGGTCGAAAAACAAACCGAAAACCGCACGAAAAACTCTCAAAAACGAATGGAAAACACAAAACCTACTCGTAAACTTGCATGAATTGCAAGAAAAATGCAAAAATCGCATAAAAAGTAGCGAAAAACAACAAATTGTAAACATAACCTGTCAACATAAAAGAGCGGAATTTTAAGACTAACGCAAGACAACATCGCTTCGGAAATTCAACCGCGCGTCGTAAAATTCCCCAAGTCAAATGGGAGAATTAACATTGGCACTAGGGACATTTTGAACTGCGCGGAAATTACTAAAAATTACCAAATAGTCTAACGAAAATGGATATCCTTTAAGTTGAATTTATTCATATCCAAAAAACATCTATCACGTAGTTTAGTTAGCGGTAGATTATCTACTTTAATCCCTGTACGATTTGCAGAATAATAGCGTTAGAATAATGTAATGTTTCGGTACGTAAAAATGTATCGGTAAGTATAATTTGTATTGTTGTTTTTTTTTTGTTCTCAGAAGTGGAGTTGGATATATGCGATAGCCCGCTGGCGAGAAGTCCCGAGGTAAGCCATGGTTCGGCCCTATGCATGCCCAACATTCTATGCTTCAAGGTATGCACGTACCCAGATAGCATTTTATTTTTTTTTTGTTGTTGTTGTTGTTTTATCCACTGTTTTATACGTTAAATGTAGTAGGTGTGTAAATTTTGAAATAGTCGATTTTTGTAGAACATTTTTAATGTTAAAGGAGTTGTTGTTGCGTAGCGTTTGTCCATTTAGTAGTTTCGATTTTTGAAGGAGATAATGGAGAGGAGTACGATGGGAGATATACGATTTTTAACCGGATTATAGGAATTGAAATAAGTCATTTGAATTCGAAGCAGTTGTTGAAAATATTCAAGATTTTTGTTTTTATTAATTTGACAAGTTTAAAAAGTCAAAAGTATACATTCGATGTTGCCATTTTACCGTTTTTACTAAACAATAATTTAGAATTTTAGATATTTTCAGTACTTCGTAAATATAGGCATATTATATTATTTAACAAGTTACAGTTTGCTCTATATTTTTCAAACTTTAAAAAATAATTGTGGCCTTAATAGGAAACTGAGAAAATTAAAAATTTTATCAATGACTTCATATGAATACGCAGTTTTATAAAAAAAAAAAAAAATAAAAAAAGTGGTACTTCCTCTCCATTATAGAGTAATTTGTTCCATAATCGAAGGTAAACATAAAGGCTAGTTGAATGCGTACTGTTTGGGTACTCCTTTGTTGTTGTTGTTGTTTTTTCTAGTAATTGTTGTTGCATAGCAAGAAGTTGAGGCTTATGTGTATCTTATACCAATTTCATGTTTTTTTAATCGTTTATGAGTTGATAACTTAATTAATTTTTTATTTACATTTAACCGACGGTACAGCGAATGACGTATTTTTTGTTTTCAGAACAACAGATATAAGCAGGATAACCTGGAACCTAGGATAAGCAATATTTCATATAAAAAATCTACCACAATAACTGTACAGTCCAATACATCTACTGCCTCAGGTCTGTAAATAAAGCATGCCAATATCGGACATTACCAATGATTCGTATCTGTTGCATAAAATATCGCATAAATATCGCACGTGCAACAAACACGAATCTTCGTATACACCAGCATGCACCCCACACACCATCGAAATATCTTTATATCAATACCATTAGGCAGTATTCACTGGATTTCTAACGAACCATTTCCTCGATACTAATAATGTATACATCTCCCGTTTCCAGCTACCGATTCGAACCGAAAGTGCCCTTCTTACCTCATAGCGGTCAACAGGAAATGCGTGCGACAGGAAACCTACTTCCTCTCGCAGCAGAAAAGCAAACCCAGCCTGTTCGGCCTGCCCATTCTGTTGGACTTCGACGAGACCAGCTCCTGCCAGAGTTTGTACGAAGGCGTTTGGAACCAAGTCACCAGATTGTTGAGCCCATCGCCGCAGAGCGACCAGCCCAATCACGCCACCGACTGGTACATTTACATGCAATTTTTAGTTATCTAATTTGTTGTATAATATCGTTTGTTGTAGCGATGACTCTCTAGGCTACGAGTTTCCGTTTACTCTCAAAGCGGTTTTCCAAGGCGGTCAAATCTGCGCTATTTGCCATTGGACGCAGTTCTGCAGAGGTTGCTCGTTTCCTCTATCCGACGAGCTCGTTTTGGACATTTGCGGGTCTAATATAAATAATGGTTTGTGCGTGGCTATCGATTGGGATCCCACGGCGTTGCATCTTCGATACCAAACGAGCAGAGAAAAGGTAATGAATTTTACATGTAAGATTTCGGTATATTTATCTTGGGTTTGTAGATGTGGTTGGAGCACGAATCGGTGGCGACTTGTCGAAAATTGCACGCGGAACCCATCGATTTGGATTATTGCTTGCGAGCGTTCACTTCGGAGGAGAAACTGGAGGAAAAGTACCATTGCAGTAACTGCCGGAACCTTCAACCGGCCACTAAGAAGATGCAAATTTGGAGACTGCCCCCGATACTCGTAAATACCCACACACACCAATCCATTTACATACATTCACTCTATATTTTTATCGTAGATAATCCATTTAAAACGCTTCGTCTTCAACAAGAAATGGGTGAAGACGCAGAAGGTCGTCAACTTTCCGTTCAAAAACTTCGATCCCACTTCCTATTTGGCTTCGGTTCCTCAAGAAACCATCCTCAGACATAAACAGATAACCGAAAAGAAGTGTGGTGAGGTCGAGAGGTGCGCGGAACACCAACCGGAGCAAATACTCGAAGAAAACGAAGACTCGAACGGGGAAAGGGATTCGAAACACAATGTAGAAGACTCGTGTAACGGCGAGTGCGTGAAAAACGCCAATGCGTCGTTGGAAAGCTGCAAATTGCTCAACGAAAGCGATAAAGGTTCGTTGTTTTTTTGGAAATAAAGAGTTTTTCTTCTAATTGAAATTATTTGTAGGATCGCCGCTGAAAGGTAACAAAGTAGGAGAGAGAACGGCCAAGGTAAGGGCCAGACTGGAATCGACTAGTTTACTGAAAACGCCCATTATCGACGAGAATTTGAAAGATTACCACAATCACCGATTGCTCCCCGGTCAAGATCCCTTCGATCTCAAGTACCAGCTATACGCTGCAGTTGTAAGAGAATTTTTTACACAGATTTTACTAAAGATGTTTCCAAAGTTCCGAAAATTGCATTCATATGGATGGATGAGTTTTTATACTGAAAACAAGACAAATCACTGAGCAATGTTGCAATGGATAGTTGCATAAAATAACAACATTGCATAAAAGTTCTGCATAGTTTAACGGAGAGTGTATTGAGAGAGAGTAAAACCGCTTTGATGTCTAACGACTTATTTCTATTCATATAATCCGGTTAAAAACCGTATACCTCACTTCATACTCCTCTCCGTTAGAGCATCAGAACTTTGGAAACATCCCCCATATTTATAGCATCTTGTAGAGTATTTCTAAACGAAATAACCGTATTTTTTAAATTCCAAGTGCCATTCCGGAATGCTCAACGGCGGCCATTACATCTCCTACGCCTGCAACCCGAACGGTCACTGGTACTGCTACAACGACAGCTCCTGTCGCGAGGTACTCACCGATCCGGAGATCAACGCCAACAAATCCCTGCTATCTCTCGGCTCGAGAACCTCCCTCGGTACTCCTCTCTCGAAGCGAAAGAACGCCAGGAAACTGAGCGCCGGCAGCGCGGCTTCGGAGGACTCTGAGAAGAAACCCGAGTCGATCGAAGGGCTCGACGTCGATTCGCGATCGAATTCGGCCTGTTCGGTGGACAAATTGGCGGGGCCCGACGAGAAGCCGCCGAAGGAGAAGGAGTCGCCGTTGGGCGGGCGGAGATCGTTGGGGAATTACGATTGCCCGTACAGGGACGTGAAAGTGCCGAAGATCGATACCAGTACGGCGTACATTTTGTTCTACGAACGATCGGGGCTGGATTATCAACCGTATTTACCGAAGGTAGGTGATGTGTGGACGGTTTTACTAACAACTTGCGTTGGATAACTGCGAAAATCCGTGCCTATGGTTGTGTTTTAGTCGATTAAAGCGTCTCGTTTGATTAATATTTTGTTGTAAAGGTTGTCTATTTTCGTTAGATTAGTGGATATCGGGCCGGCCTGTTGCAACGTTGCCGGGTTGTAATTGATATCCTTGATGTGACAGATATATTCGATTTGAGGTTATGTTTAAATTCATTGTTTATAAATTAAAAAAACGTCTTAAATAGTAGAATTTAAACATGAAAAGTAGATTAGGAGGAGATATGACAGATATAACAGAACGTTATGTGATTTTTTACGATTAGATCAATTATTCAAATAGTCTTCTTCCTCTCTACCATCTCGTTCTCTATCAAAATAGGTCGGAAAAACAAACCGAAAACCGCACGAAAAACTCTCAAAAACGAACGGAAAACACAAAACCTACTCGTAAACTTGCATGAATTACAAGAAAAATGCGAAAAATCGCATAAAAAGTAGCGAAAAACAACAAATTGTAAACATAACCTGTCAACATAAAAGAGCGGAATTTTAAGACTAACGCAAGACAACATCGCTTCGGAAGTTCAACTGCGCGTCGTAAAATTCCCCAAGTCAAATGGGAGAATTAACATTGACACTAGGGACATTTTGAACTGCGCGGAAATTACTAAAAATTACCAAATAGTCTAACGAAAATGGATATCCTTTAACCACATCTATACGCATAATGGAGAGGAGTACACGATGTGATATATACGATTTTTAACCGGATATATTTTTCGTTTTCTATTAAGTCACTAAGTAGTCTTACTCCTCTCCATTCATCACATCGATCGCTCTGTATAAGTGTTGTACGCTGAAATTAACGGTTTCCATTCGACATTTTGATGTGATATTGTGATGTAACATAGGCACACAAAGTTTAGCATTTATCCGAATAGGTTGCGATTTCTATTAATGCAATTTTCGTGGCTTAATTAGCTAATTGGTTTAGGTGATGCCGAACGGTAAGCAAGTGCCTATTGAAGATCCGGACGAAAGTGATTCTGACTTGAGGAACAAAGTGTGCGCGATTCAGTAACAAATAGTCGAGTTGAATTCATTCGGATCGAATAAAATGAATCGAGTCGATTCGTTTCGATTAATAGTTTTGTTCAGTTTACTGTCGAATTTGTAAGTGAAAAGTATTTACCTGAAATTTGTTACTTTTAAATCGGAAATATCAATCGATGCTGATGTAATGAAACTGATTTGTTTGCTGGTTTGGTAGAGTTTTACAAATGTATTTAATTTCGCGATGAAACTAGGTAGCAAAATTCTAAAAATGTTACTTACGTTATGGATACTATAATAGAAATATCAGCGGTTATTAAAACATATTTGGACTCTATTTTTTTATTGAAAATTATTATAAAATGTGTCGGTGATTTGACGAAAAAAATTCATTTATTTCGCCCAGTGTGTGTGCCCTGGAAAGCAAAAATTTAGCGTAATTTTCTACGAAAAAGAGATGTAGATAATTAAAAAAAAAAACGATTTTGCAAAACTCTACTTATTTGTTACGTTTATTAAGTTTATTCGAAATTGTTAGTTATATTTTTATAAGTGCCAGAAGAACGGGGGTGTCATTTTCAATTAAGAATTGTTTTTAGCTAAGGTTTTAGTATTAAGCTATCATACGAAGATCTATTTTGTATTCCCCCTTTTATGTGTAAGAGAAACAATTGTGATTAAGTAAAGGATGAAGCCTATGCATATTTTTAAAAAAACACGTTTTAAAACACGCCTGTAGAAGATACATTTTTTTAAATATTTTTTAGTTTTCTGTATCCCATGCCAAAGATAATATAAATTTCTTTTTATTCGAGTATGCGGTGGAATAGTGTGTGATCTAATCGGAATATTTATGATTTTTATAAGTTGTGTACATTTTCCTAGTCTGATATTTTGATTCCATTATTTTTAAGGTAAACTTTAACTTGTTAATTATATTTGACATGTTTTATTCCATTTATGTATTTGTACGTTATATATATACAGTTATGTATGGTGCCATTTCTAAATAAAGCTTGTACATTGTTACTCCTTTTTAGTTAATATTTTCACCAGAAATCGATTACCTAACTTCTCAAAAAACGTTTCTAAGCGACAATGTGTAATCAATACAAACAAACATTAAAACACGATAATACAAAGTAAAATTAGTGTAAGTGAAAGAACTCGTTATGGATTTATTAAATAATAATCTGACAATTCCACGAGGTAATAAATACAAACAAAATTTAAACTGGACCGATGTGCCGCATCCACAACAAATTTTAATCACAAAACCAGAAGTTCAACTGATAGCGAAAGAGACGATAAGGAAAATATTCACCGAACTTTTACACACCTCAAATCCATCAAAAATTACGCAAAGAAAAGTATTTACAAAAAGTACAAACGAAAAGTATTTACACGAAAAGTATTTTAAACTATGGAAGAACATCGTGGAGACGAGAAGAGAGCGAAGAAGAAACCTCGAGCACGCCAAACAGCAGAAAGATAAAATAGATTTCTTCATACACGAATTAAAGAAACGCAAAACTACCGTCCAAACGCTAACAAACCAAAGCAAAAACATAAACAAAACCAACCTACACACCGGCAACAATTACAGAAGCAGATACGAAGCGCAAAAGTCCATCATCGAGCTGCAAAAGGCCAAACTAGAAGAGCAAAATAGGATCATCAAAGAACTGAAATTGGGACAACTCTGTGCGGATTTGGAAAAGTCGCGCGTGAAGATAAACATTCGCGAGATATTCGCGAACTGTTCGAGGCAATTGAAGCATAAAATACCATTAGTAATGAAAGAGGAATCCAAATTTTCGATTGATACGCGAAAGGTACCGAAGATAATACAGCTAGTCGAGCAGAAATCGTTGGAAAGGGCCGAAAAGCGGCGGATTATCCTCGAAAGGAAACAACAAATTGAAGAAGCCCGCCAGAAAATGGTAAACGCATAAAAATTTCATTTCACACAACTAGAAAATATGTTTTTGTTAGATTGAAAAAGCGATGGAAGAGAAGCGAGCAGTAGAAGAAGAAGGCATAAAGAAGCAGTTAGAGTTGATGAAGGAGCGCAGGAGAAAGGAACTAGAAATGGAGAAAACCCGGCGAAGAAACCAGCAAATCTACGCGGAAAAATTCAACAAAGCCACGAAATTTTATAACTCCCTGTTACTAAACTTTTGCTTCCATAAATTGTACCGAAACGTGCAAAAACGCAGGGATAACGAGCAATTAGCTGCCTATCATTACAAGAGAAATTTGCTAAAAAAATGTTTAACATCCTGGATGCAGCTAATAGAGGATCATCATAAAGCGCAATATAATAAAGCTGTTGATCATTACCAGGAAAATATATTGAGAAAAACCATCATACATTGGTGTATGGTTAGTAGTAAAATTATCACTAATTTTAACAAATTGACAAATTATGTTTTAGTTTCACCAAGAATACGTTTTAAATTACCAAGTAGCAGAGGATCTTTACGATTTCAAATTGCTGAGTAATGCATTTACAAAGTGGAAACAATACATGATTGATCAAATTATGGATAAACGTAAACGAGAATTATTGGAATTAGAAAATAGGAAAACTGAACCAGCTGAGCGTACTTTGGGATTTTTATTGGGAATAAAATCTATGTAATTAACGTGCAATTTAAAATACTTTACGAGGAAGGTATTTTTGTTTCATCAAGCATTTCCTGTACTCAGAATTAATAGTATTCAAATGTATTAGTTAATAAAACTTTTATTTAAAAAAAACGCTTAAAATACAATTAAAAATAGAAAACTGAAAACGAGCAATGGTTAACTCAAAACGAAAAATCAGGCAATATAGCTTTGTTTTTGTGTCTTCTGGTGCGTTTTCTCTTCGGCTTCACGATAGGAAAATTTTCGATATCTTCCGATGCTGCACCGCTTTCCTCTTCAAAGCTCGAATTTCTGATATTGTTCAGGAGATGGCCTGAAAAAATTAAACAAAAATTATATACCAAAGAAACCGATACAATAATTTACTTACCAACTCCATTTAATAGCTTTCTAGCAGTGTTAGTATTTGGATGCAAAGGATTAATCCCTGATAAAGCGCTACCATCGAAGCCTTTTTCAGTATCCGCAGTTTTATCCTCACATTCAACGTTTTGAGTACAATTATCAACAGATTCAGCATTTACAGAATCTGCATTCAAAGTATTTTCGGCGCTATCCTGAATTTCCTCCAATTCGCTATCATCCTGCATACTTTCATCATCTCCTTCGATAACACTCAGATTACTTTCTGCGATTAGGGGCTTTTTTTCTTCGGTGCCAGCACACGGTAGGGACATTTTGAATTTGAACAAGTTACTGCGTTTGGGCCGTTTGATTTTCGACATGCAAAGCAAAGGACTAGAAGAATCGATGGGCGAGGGGGGTACTTGGAAACTAGAAGTTTCAGGTAGCTTCGATTGCTCAGAATCGGGGTTATTTTGAGAAGATGGTACAAGCGGGTTACTATCGGTGGAATGGTTGCTGTTTTGAGTGGGTTTTTCTTCGTTATTGTGAGTGGTAGGTCTGGAAAGATAGTCGATTCGGATGATGTTAATTTTCTTTTCTTTGAGGTATTCATCGGTTGTTAGGGGTATGCATTGGGATTTTTTGATATTGACGTTTTCGGGCATCGGGCTGCACAGCAAGATTCGATTATCATCGGGATTGTCTTCGGAATAACCGTTGGGTTTCGTTTTGGGGTATTTTTTAGTTTCGGAATCTTCGCAATCGCTTTGCTCGGGGATTTGGGGCTCTTGGTGTTTGTTTCTTTGTTTGTCTTTCTTCGTTGATTTCTTTTTGGTTCCGTTCAGAGATGTTAATGTGGAATCTTCAATATCGCGTGTGTAATTGTTTTCGCTCTTTTTCGGTTTTCTCTTAATTTCTTCCTCGGGTTCAGAGCTGTACAAAAGAGCTTCTTGCTGTAGAGCTTTGAGGTGCATTATGTCGTCGTCTGTTAATTTACGCCTTTTCTTTTTGGGGCTTTTCGCAGTATTTTTTTCTTGTGCTTGCTTATTGTTTGGTATCACCCTAGATATTAAAATTATTTATTAAAAAACACTAATTGTACAAATTATAGTACCTAAACTTACCATACTACTTCTTCGGGACGAACTATTCGAATATCTTCGGAATTGGGCAAATAAAATTCATTTTGAGCCATTAAAACGAAGTCATTTTCGATTGCAAAAATATCTTTTAGTTTTTTTTGTAAATCCCCAACGACTTTGAGGTTGCTATCGATAAATATTCTGGCTTTACTCATGTAATCATTGTGGTAATTGGATAGGTTGATTATTATGAAATTGCACATTTTTATGCAAAAGGAAGGTAACTTATTCACAATTTTACGAATTTTAAAAACCGACACATTGAGAAAAAGCGTAAAGCCGACAAATTATAACCTCCAAAAATTGCGAAATGACAAATAATAAGTTTGAAATGACAGTGTTGCCAACTGCATAAATTTTTTATCTGTTGGCCTTCTACATATTGGATGTTTGTATATTTTACTTACCTGATTCGTCTTTTCATGTTGGCCTTTTACTCTTACTGAAAACATTTTCCTCATCAATTTCAGTTATTTTGACATTGACTTGACATCAATTTGACATTGACAGAATAAATAAATATCGATAATTCTTTAACTTCAAATGATTATTTTCACAAAAATATTACAATATAAATGTCTGGTTACAAACGAGTGAGTTTTTACGAGCTTTGTAGACTATGCGCATCGAATACGCAAAAAGAAAAAACTCACATTTTCCAAGAAGAAGGAAAAAAGATCCAGCTGCAAAATAAAATACAAGTTTGTTTGGCTCTCACGGTAACGGACTGTCCGCTAATCGGGCGCGATTTATACTGATTTTGCGTGCATTTCAGGTCAACGAAAATGATTGTTTGCCAAAGGTTGTTTGTTCGAAATGTCTACGATCGCTCGAAACCTGCTACGACTTCAGACAGGAATGCGTTCGATCCGAATCGATGCTATCCACTTATTTCAAGAACTTTAGGTACACGGAGGATTTCAAGAAATCCGGAAAAGTGTACATCAAAGATATCAAAAGCACCGTGAATGTAACGAGTACAGAACCTACTACAACTACTCCTACTCCAGTAACTAGTAGTACACAAGCAGCGCCCCAAAACGTTATTATTAACACTAATAGAAACCAACAAAACGTCGAGCAAGTACCGTTCTACACGCTGCAGCTTCCAACGATCGTTACCAACCCCAACATAGTAACGAAAACTCAAAAACAAGCCGACAGTTCGAAAATAACCCAAAACCAATTCGCCTACAACCTCAATTTAATAAACACCGCAAACCTCAGCAAACCGAAGGCGGAAATCGTCAGTAATGTGGTAGTCAATTCCAACGGAGAAGTCATCAACATCGCCCACATGGGAGACTTCGAAACGATATTGAACCAAGGACAAGCTTTAAAACCTAAAAGCAAATTCGTCAAAAGGAAAACCGAAGATGAAAATGTCGTTCGAATCGATCTAACCGAATCGGACAACTCCGATTACGCATTAGAAGCGAACAAATACGATAAATTACCTCACATTAAGAACACCTACAAGTCCGAAGATAAATCGCAGAAACAAACGGTGATCTTTCCTATATCCGAATACAACCAGACCTTCAACTCCAACAACGTGGTTTACACTCAACCCAATTTGAATTTCGTCAGCAGCAACAGTACTGTAAACGTGATGACAACAACAGTAGAAACTTCCGCATTGAACGTTATAAACCAGAACTTGCAGGAGACGAGCCCGCCGGCTTACACGAACGTCATATCGGGCGATATACAAGAACCGGAAGATTGCAAAATCGACCTACCGAAATCGGAAATCCTCCAAAAAACCAACAACTCGAATCAAAAGCCCCACGTCTGTGAAGTATGCCAGCGGGCGTTCAAACGTCGAGAGCACCTCTACCAGCACATCAAACTCCACACGGGCTTTCGCCCTTACATCTGCGAACAATGCAACAAGGCGTTCATGCGCAAGGAGCACCTGCTGCGCCACAGCACGCTCCATTCGGGCCAGAAGAACTTCACCTGTCACATATGCAACAAGAGCTTCTCGAGGAACGACAATCTGATCAAGCACCGCAAGACCCACAACAAACAGGCCAGCTACACGTGCGAGTTTTGCAGCAAACAGTTCGTCATGAAGCACTATTACAACGCGCACAAATTGACGCACGATAAGTTCGTGTCGACCGTTTGGGGGCTCTTGAAGACGTAGTCTTCCGATGGTATATCGTAGTTGTACTTAAAATTTATTTCGATTGTGCTTCGGGTGGTCCGTTAACTATACAGGGTGTTCTATGACGTGCTACAGTGATTCTTGGACGCATTTTAAGAAGAAAACTTCTAATGAACATGTGTCCTAAACCTAAAATTTGTTATTTTTAGCATATCATTTTGGAACACCTAGTATTAACATACTTTCAATGTAGTTGTACTTAAATACGTTAACTATACAGGGTGTTCTATAATGACATTCTAGAGTGATTCTTGGACGCATTTTAAGAAGAAAACTTCATATGAACATGTGTCCTAAACCTAAAATTTATTATTTTTTTAATTATTTAAATATTAGCAAAGTCATTTTGGAACACCTAGTATTAACATACTTTCTATGGGGTTAGTAGATGCCTCATAAAGTTTGTATTGTTAAGGGATGCCTGAGGTGTTATCGAGATTATTTTGTAAATATGTACTTAACGTTCTGAAACATTTAGTAGTTCGGTTAATTGTGAAAAATTGCCAGTTTAGAAATTCAGCTTCTCTTTAACTAAAATGTACTATTCGCTTAAGAGCACAATATCAATTTTTCAATTAGCTGAACTATCTGCGGGAAATTCGATTTCTTTGTTGTGATTATGTACCGGTGAATTGTCGCCTGTAATTTATTTATTTTTTTGGTTTAATATTGAATTGTTAATTTTTCTTGCTATTAACTAGAAGTTATTCGGAAAGATACAGATAATCGAATTATGTAAATACCTATCTTTACCTTAAAGTATTATTTTTAGAGGTTTAGCTTTAATATTTATTTTATTTATGTAAAATTAATGGGACGTACTATATCAACAGTAACTGGTTTAAAATTTGCTTGGATTTCAATATTTTAAAGTTTTTATTTATACTTACATTTAGGCTGTTTAGATAGCAAGAAAAATTAAATTTTAAAGTGATATCCTGTCGAAAAACTTCGTTAATTTATTGCCATATTTATACTTAGTGAAGCGTTCTGTTGGAATGAAAAAAAAAAATACCAAAATAACCGTAACTATACTCTAGAATTCTAGTCTTAAGAGTTGTAAGTTTTATGTATTTAGCTATTTATTTTTTAAATAAAACCTGAAAATTTTAATCGCATATTTTCCTACACTTCAACACGCACAATATCACATATTTTTATTCAAATAAATTACTCTATAAATCGCGCTATTCTTTAATTATACCTTGCTGGGTCTTCCACGAGACGTAGGAGTTCCAAAACAGGGCCACCGTCTGCACGTACAGCGTTTGATAATTCAAAGGAACGAAATAGAAATTGACCACCTGCACCGCAGGCCACAATTTGTAGCCGGCTATTAAAATATCCGCGTATTTAAGCCTCAACTGCTCCTTCGCGAACTCCAAATCGTGGCCCTGCAAAATGTTGATGGCCGATATAGTGCATATTTGAAACGGCGGAACGAACAGTAGTTGGTCTACAGCCACTTTCTTCAAGGCCACAAATTTACCTTTATCGCCGAAGAATTTGAACAGGCATCGGTACCACATCGTAACCGAAGGGCCCTGAAAAAGTTGCGGTTATGTCCAATTGACTTTGGAAAGAGTCTAGGTGAATAATTTCTGGGAATTACTTACTATCCAAAAAGTTCCTAGAGTGAGGAAAACTCCTGTCCTTTGCAAGTTAATGTTTTTTAAAGGTTTTTTTTCTATAACCGCTTGGGCGATCAAGTCGCCTGTGCCACACAAAACCCCTGCTTGTATGCATTGAGTTTTAACGGGGTGTTTTGTTAACAAACGTTTGTAAGTTAGTAAAAGTCTAGACATTGTTATTAATTATATAAAACTACGACTACAAAATTCACAAGGCGATTAAAATTTATTGGAAGTTGTGGAAAGTTCACTAAGGCTTAGATTATAATTGACCCTTATTCAGATTGCCTTTTAAGTGTAAAAATAAATACATATTCATCAAGTGTGCCTAAAAAAACGATTAAAAGTTACAATTAAAAGTAATTTAAACAATTAACAACAATTACTGAATTAAACTACTTATCTTTCTTTAAACCTTGCATTTTGAATTGATAACTTGGGTAGAGATAACCTTACTAACCTAAAATTCAAAATTTCTTCTTTTATTTTAAATTTTTAATTATTGATGTACTGTCAAAGAAAAGGCCACATATACTTGAATTGTCTAATATAGATAACCACCATTACATGACACACTATAGAGTGTTGTCTATTAGAACAGGTAAAATTAAAAATATTTCGTTATTTTTTGAAAATTTCTACCTATCACCAAGTTATTGACGCAAATTTGTTTACGATAGAGTCTCCAGTAAAAATAATCACGTAATTTCTTTCAGTCTGCTGGGCAATGAATGTTCCCGTATCACAACGAATTTCATTCTTTTCAAGTACGTTAATTTAATGTATCATCAATATCACAACTAAAAATATCCTTAATTAACCCATCAAAATTATAACCTCGATTAATGGGAATGATTAAATATGCGGAAAATTGCTTTACGCATGTATGTAAATAAGAGCCAAATCAGGATAGTCTGTTTTTTAATTAATTTGTTAATAATTACTTTGACCGCCTTTGGTTACAGTAGATTAATCAACATAATTATACATAAAATGATTGATATTTAATGCGATGTGTGTGAAATTAATATTCTCTATTTGCGTGGTGGAATATCACCACCATAAATTTCTCTATTGCAAAAGTAAATTCTAGAAAAATAATTTCAAAAATTCGAATCTTTCAACGTCAGAAACACCGCAGATCTCACAACACCGTGAAATGATCGAATTAATTAAAGCCTCTTTCTACCTTTGGGCCCCGACGAAAATTTCCCCTTTGTTTAGAGTTTAGTTTAGAGCCACAAAGGCGAACGCGAGCTGATTTTTGGCGCTCCCGATGGACTTTTTTTCATTTTTCGAGCGACGGGCGAGAGCGAAAATAAAATCGTCCGCCAGATTCGTTCCTTTTAATACCCGGAAACTCCAGGAAAAAGAAGAAAAAAAACGCTCAAGTGAAATTGAAAAGCTCAAAAAGTTGGGAGAGTTCAAAGTCGAATTTGTCCAGCCCTAATAGAGCGAGTTATGGCTTTGATGGGGTCCTGTAATTTATTTATACTGTAAAGGGAGGATAGTTTTATTATACTGAGTGATTCCTCGCTAAAAATGAGTTCGAATATTGTAACAATTTCATTTAAATGCTGGCCCAATTTGCAATTATAAACGCAATTGTGGAGTAATTAAAATTGTGTGTTATCCGATCTCTCTATTTGTTTTGTTTGAACAGAAGATCGAGGAAAGCTGAAAAGCCACGAATTTAATTCAGATCATATTTAGAGGCTCCATAGGGAGTCCTTTGTGCAGGTGCATGTGCTCAGTTAAACAGAAGGCTTTAAGAAAATATCTTTGCACTTTGGTACACAACATGAATTTGGGGAATTTCGTGCTTGTTAAAATAGTTCGTAAACTGGTTTAAAAGGATAAAATGAACAAAAGCTCTGGAAACTTTGTCGTTTATAATCTTTTGACTAGCTATTTCGGCGCATACGTAAATAGAAAAGCGCTTTAGCGTGGAATTATATTCGTGTTTATTTCATTGTATGTACTATTAATATTCCTCTCTTGTTAATTATTTACTCTCTTATCACTAGATTTTTTTGAAGCTCTTCATACAAACATAACAAATCAACTCATAAATTCTAAAATTATCCGGTATTTAAACGTATATACTTCTAGTAATGGAAAATTTATAGAAATTATCACCACTCACCAGCGCCTTGTAATAATGTATGTATACAATAATTTCCCAGACGGCATATACACAAATAATAAAACTCTCAGTTTACAAGAAAATTATAGAAAATCGTAGGAAAAGTCTCTCACACCAGGCCCGGCACTCCGCATTTTACTCCACTAATAAAACCCTCGTTATTAAACCCACTTATCCGTAATTAATCCCATTTGTTTGTGCAAAAATAGATCCTCCTAACCACCCGATATAATGCCGTGTAGGTGTCCGATGGGCCCCGATAACACATCTGCAATTCGCAGATAATGCGCCCCGTTTGGTCCGGCCCTGGATAATTCGCTGTCGCCGTCGTACGAATTTATTTATTGGTACAGCGGATCGTTAAAGGCCCTACGTGATAGTCGGATTTGCGTAAATGTAAATAAGCCATAAGGGCAGTAAAAAATAGTAGGTGGTGTGTCGGGGGGCCTCGGGGGAGCGCCGGCTATTTAGGAGTTTGATAATTCGATATCCGATTGGCGATAAAATAACGCGATTTGAATGATATACGAGTTTGTAAGGACGGATCTTCGATTAAACAATGAAGAAGAAAAAAACGGTTCGTAAATTTCGCTGGGTTTATTTTGGGATTTATTGCGCTCAATTTCGTAGGGTTTTTGTGTATAGTTTGTGCGAGATAAATTGTTATGTATTGAAATAAAAATTTAGAATGTATGTAGGGAATTGACTGTTGAATTTGAATGGCAATTTTAGACGAATTTTAGTCGAAAACTATTTATCCATTCATATACATTATTCTTGATGAATCAAATAGGTGTAAGGTAGACTGGGGCAAATCGGTTGTAAAATTTGAATAGTTTAAATTAAATCTTAAAATGTGGCTTTTTTTTCTCTTATTAGAAATGCTGATACCACATTAAATTCACAACTTCCTTAATTAAAGAATCGAGGTATTAAAAAGTTTTTTTTTGAAAAAGGAAGAAAACGATTTTACATATTTTTTAAAATGTTGACAATATGCTACATTTACCCCCGTTCTAAAGTACAATACAATTATATAGAAAAACATATGGGGCAATTGTAAATACATATTTGGTTCCTCTAAAATTTGATATGCTGTTTATTTATTTATTTGAAAAAATAACAGAGCTACAAAATAATAAAGAAAAACTAAGAAACAAACCCCGTCTAATGCACAAAAGAACTATAAAAATAATAAAAACATTAACATAATAAGTAAAAATATTACATTTACCCCATTTTTACATTTGCCCCAGTCTACCTTAAACAGAAGTGGGTAGGTACTAGATACTAATTCATTCATAAATCCTCATTACTTTTACCCGTTTTTTCCGAAATTAAAACCAGTGTTAACAGGTAATTACCCTTATACAAGACGTCATTCATGATAGTTCATCCCTCTTAGGGGTAACCCGCCTACCGCCCCCGTTCATCCCTTAACACCAACAGCCGAAGAGCGCCTTCAGGATAACCTACAGCACGCCACGTTGTCAAATCCTGCCGCGTAAAATCCTTTTTTCCTGCTATTCCCCCTACCTTTTACTTACCTCCTCTTCACAAGCATCTTATTTGTAATGATTTAGCTACAAACAGCGTTTATTTAATAAACCTACGGTATATTTTCCTGCCGCATAAAATCCTTTTTTCCTGCTATTCCCCCTACCTTTTACTTACCTTTTTATCCACTTACATACACACCTTCACAAGCATCTAATTTGCAACGATTTAGCTACAAACAACGCTTATCTAACAACACCACGATATATTCCGAAGTTAGAAAATGGGGCGGGAAAGTGAGATTTATCAGAAAAAGGGCCAACGCCGCCGCCAGGCGCAGGTTCCCGCCACCTCTTATAAATTCCCGCTCTCGTCATCCTGACACTCACATTGTCATCGCGACCTCTTCCGAACCGGTTCGAGCACGTTTGTTTGCGTTCGAGAAGCGAAGCGCTCGTTGTCCTGCGAATCCTGCGGGTGGCGATCCGACGAAGACGAAGCCGAGGAGCCGTCGCGACCGGCTGAGGACTGGTAGCAACCTGTTGATTGGTGCCCCGAGCGTCGGTTGTTTTACGGCGGTTTTAAGGTGAGTTAAAGAGATTTATCGCGGGGTGGTTTGAATGGGTAATTGGCGGTGGAAATGACGGTGGAATTTTTTTATGGGGTTTTCCCTGGCGAATGGAGTTTGTAATGCAGTAATTGGATGAATTTTTTTCGAGTTGTTTGCCTCAAAAATGTGCTAAGATTTTTAATAAGATACACAATCATTATTTTTATAAGGTAGACTGGGGCAAATGTAAGAATGGGGTAAATGTAATATTTTTACCTATTATGTTAATGTTTTTATTATTTTTATAGTTTTTTTGTGCATTAGAGGGAGATATATATTTTTTTACGATTTTAAAAGCTTTTCAAAGGGTTCTTCCTAATGGTTACTATTTAATACATTTTTAACAAATTTAAGAGAGATTGAAAAATAATTTTTAATGGATTTTTTTCATGTTTTAGATGAGGTTTTAGTTTCATGTTTTATGCATTATTTTGTAACTACAGTAAGGTAGACTGGGGCAAATGTAAAAATGGGGTAAATGTAATATTTTTACTTATTATGTTAATGTTTTTATTATTTTTATAGTTCTTTTGTGCATTAGACGGGGTTTGTTTCTTATTTTTTCTTTATTATTTTGTAGCTCTGTTATTTTTTGAAATAAATAAATAAACAACATATCAAATTTTAGAGGAACCAAATATTTTTTTACAATTGTCCCATATGTTTTTCTATATAATTGTATTGAACTTTAGAACCCCATGGTAGGGGGTAAATGTAACATATTGTCAACATTTTAAAAAAATATGTAAAATCGTTTTCTTCCTTTTTCAAAAAAAAACTTTTTAATACCTCGATTCTTTAGTTTAGGAAGTTGTAAATTTAATATGGTATCAGCATTTCTAATAAGAGAAAAAATAAAGCCACATTTTAGGATTTAATTTGAACTATTCAAATTTTACAACCGATTTGCCCCAGTCTACCTTACAATAAAATGAATGAATTTTTTTTCGAGTTGTTTGCCTCAAAATTCATAACACAATCAATTTTTATTATAAATAACTCGCAAAAACTTATTCTTGTTCTTTCATGACACCCCTTGTATTTGTTTTACGACTGTATTTTACTTTAACGAGGTATTTAATTTTCTGCTTCGTGTAGTTTTTTGTGCGGTTTAATTAAGTAAAAGGCCCTTTAGGTCGTTTTATTGGCGAGAAACAATTGTTAAATTGACAGTACACGGTTTTCTGTTAATTTCTACGCATACTGTATCTAGATTTTTTCCTTTTTTTTACTAATTAATTGGATTTAGTAAAGTGGAAAGTAGCAGCTGCTGGAACGGTTTGATCTTCCTGACGGATTTATTAATTATTTATGTTGATTCCTGCCGTTCGGACGGACATTCAATTAAGACTAGATTAAAATTTTACTTCGGTTTTTATTCATGCAAACTTCACAATTAAAATCGATACTTTCAATTTATGAATTTATTGTAGTAATTTGAAAATGTGGTGAATGCATTTTACGCCAAAATTTAGAAAATTAGCCACCAATTTGGAATAATTCGAGCTGTTTAATAATTTTCGCAGAATATAACTGATGGGAACCATACAAGATTATAACTTTGTTGGCGAACTAATGCATAAATTACTAGATACTAGGTTATTTAGTAAGTAAGAAATTTATAATTTTCACTCAAAATAGATGAAAAATCGAGAATTTTAACACACCACGTTTACCAATTCCGAGTTAGAAAAATGCAAATTCGCCCTACTTAACATTTCCACAAAAACCCCGAAGGTGGAAAATTTTAATGGAAAAAAACTCGCAGTCCATTTTTAATATTACTTTCATACCTTAGGCCTTCCATGCGGGTATATAATAAATTAGCAATTACGATTTCATTTCCTATCGAGCGAAACGGACAAAAAGTCAGACATCGAAACACAAAAAACAAATCCTCCAAAATCCATTAAAGCCTAATAAAACCCACATAACAAAACCCCAGTACAACGAAACTTCAACTTCAGAGAGCATCAGGACCGAATAAAAACCCAATCGAAACGGCCGAACAATTATTTCTCCCAACAGCGAGTAACGATATTCATATTTACCGGTACACGAGCGCCCAGTTCCTTATCTAAATCGCCTTCCTGTTGAATCTAAATATCGACGTTTTCTTCCATTACAGCAGGTAACAAGCTCGCAGGAACAAAAGCGACGCTGCACAAAAGAAACGCGATTTCCGATCGCGATAATAATGTAAAACAAAACGCCTCGCTGAATAATTTTATAAGCAACTTCGATACCGACGGGATTCGGATTGAATTTTAGTTTATCGCCCGTTTTCAGATAAGTAAGAAACGTTTTATTTAACGTGGGGTTTTTTCTCAAGCGAAGAACGAAGATTCTGTACAAAGATTCTTGCTGGAATTTATAGCTTTCGATACACACAAAAATATAGTTGAATTCTGAAATAAATTTCGTATTATTTATGCAGGTATAAAATACTGGATGTATAAATGGCGCTGGATGAGTTAGGTGTTAATTTTTGTTGTGATCATTTTGTTTAATCACATATTATAAATAGAGCCGTTATTTAATTTTGTAAATGGAAGTGCATTGTTCGTTTTTTATACTTTGTTGTTTATAGTCTCTATCCTGCGTGCATCAGGTAACTTGTTTACCTTTATGGGAATTATGCAGAATGTATAATTACTTGGTCAATAAATAAATAAATACAATACTGTTACTAAGTAATCACAATTTCAGCCATCGCAGATTCGAGCTTCATTCTACACCCGGAGATATTTTAAAATTTAAAATAACAGGATAAAAATGTCTAAGGAAGTCTCGGTGTATCGTCATCGATCCACATCGAACACTATTTACATTGAGAAACTAATTAAGTTGCTTCCTTCGCAATTATTATCATCGGCTCTCCGGAGCAAGTGGCTTTACAGTAAAGTTCCCTATCGATTTTCCCCAATCATTTCCTCCTTTGCCTAATTCGTTTAAGGTAAAGCTCCGGCATTGATGCATGCCTTAATGGTAATTCCGAAAGATTTCAATTAAAGCGAATCAATTTAAATCTGTATCTCGATACATGGCTAGGAATATTCCTATTTTTTTGGTATATAAATACATATCTGTTATCTGTCAACCGTTATCTCTTGTTAGTGGCTTCATTGACACATGACAGATGACTTTGGGGTAATTATCCCTTATCAACCCTCGGAGACAGACTTTCTGAACTTTCAATGGTATAAAAACGATTAATCTATCGATGGGTAACTAAATTCTTTTTCAGTAAAATGTGGGGATAGTTCATAAACCACAGATTGAAATCTACAATAATTTGTTATCACTCTTTTGGAATGCTTTTTTGAACATATTATGATACGATTCGGTATTAATTTTACACTACACAAGTATAGGTATTTAATTGCTAAATCAAATTAGAAATTCTAGTTTACACCTGAGAAATTTTCGTTTACATCCAGATGTTTAACTAGGCTTTAGCATTCGAATCCATCATCTTCTATAGGGGTTTCATTAACCGCGATTTTGAGCAATGTAGATCAGTTTGCACTCTGCAATCTTGGTGCAAACTATTTGTTTGTTTGTTCTACACGTTATAAATTATAATCAACAATTTAAGGATGTACTTGGGCTTGTTTTGAACCGTTTCGAACTTGGCTTAACAAGTAGGTAAGGTGAAACTTCAGAGGGAAGAAAGCTCCAATCCGGATTTTCCCTTACATTTTCCCCTTAGGTGAAATTCTTATGTCGTAATTTCGGTTTAATCAATATCCTGCGGTCTTAACGCGATTAAAGTTTCGCACGAAATTACGTTACAGGATTTTGATGTACTGGGAAATTTATAAACTTCTCGGGGACACTCTGTATATCGAATAAAATATATCTTCTAGCGAAATGAGGTCTACTTTAGCGTTTTTAATTTGTTAGTTGACGTGTACGGGATGGTAAATTCGAAAACTTTGCACTTTAGCGAGACATGTTCAATTAAGCAAAGTACTATTTAGCAATATTTTGCAGTTTTGTATAAGAAACTTCTTCGTATTCTTCGTTAATTAGTTGCAACAGACGCTTCCTGCAATTAAATTAATAATTTTTCCGAGGTCGAAGCGAGCTGAAAAGTTTACAAGTCGAGCTTTTAGACGCTTTTAAACGAGCTTTTAGGTGACTGGGATAAGTCGAAAGGGAGCTAAAATCGAGAAAATAATTAACTTGTTAATCGCAGAAATTTTCGGCTACCAACTGTTTTATAGTTCTGCAAAATCTCAGTTCGAAATGATTTATTTTTTCGAAAAATTGGAATGAAAATCCGCCGTCGCATTAGATCGCTAATAAGATTTATCAGCGAGAGATGGATGCCGTGGAGTATTTAAATTTAACCGGGTTTTTACTTTAATTGCCGGTAAACTTGGCCCAAATTGCCAATTAACTCGGATGAAAATTTCCCGACGATTTTAACGCGAAACTTTCGACTCCTAACATCAATGCAGGAGTCGGTATTGTAAGAAAAAACTTTGTTTCTTTCAATCGAATTTCCCCGCGAAAGAGAATAAATTTTTACCGTTTTATTAAATCACAGCTACACCTAATTCAATAAGATTAAGTTGCGTTCGATAACAGATTGCCGATAAAAAGGCGCAATCAATCTTCGTTCGATTTAGAGTTTCCCCGCAGAAATATATATATAAAATCCCATCGAGAATTGACCCAATGATTTGTGCCGGGGATGTTTGTTTTTCCTCTCACCACCGTTAATAAAGTGTTTAGAAACAAACTGTTTCTCGACGAGCTGATTACATTTTTCCTTTAACTTTTAATGAACACGAAACTTTAATGGCTGACCCGAACTCTATCGAAATTAAGCCTTTTAAATAGCTAGTTATTAGACCTTAATATGCGAGGCGATATAAGTTTAAAGTTTAAACATTCAATTAAACATTTTATGCACATTATACAGCTAATTGCATGTAGTAAACTACGCGCTAATTAATTCAAAGTGTATATCACTAGTTGAGAAATCATCAATAATTAATTGGTTATAGTAAAATTCAACAAAATGCGCTTAATTGTTGTAGTTAATTAACCCGATTTAATCTCATCGCGATTCCGTTTTAGTTTTTCGCTTCGTCTCCAGCGAATATTCCTGAATCTAATTAACAAAAAAAAAAAAGAAATAATTACCGGTAAACCGCATCAGCTCAAATCCCTGTGCAAATTGAATTCCGTTCGTACGATGTAATTCTCTCCACTATCCAGAAAAATCAGCAGAAAACTTTCGTGGATTAAATCGGTTTTTAATAGCCCTAAAACCGTCCTAAATTGTCGAGTCAATTCCTCGTTTAATCCAGCAATTATTACGGGTAATCAACTACATAATTCCACTGTTATATATCTATTAATTAATTAGTTAATCCCATTACTGCTACAATTAAATGTCGCTCATATACACACGTTAGAGCCCCTTAAGAAGCAACTCAAACAATCCCTTCTTTTTCTCTCTAATTCCTCGTCTGTAAAACTCCCAGCTAACCGACATCACTGACCTGCCCGAATTAATCGAACGGAATAGTTGGAATATTCGATATAGGAGATGCTAAAAAGGCCGATCGATTGTCCTGCGTCTGGATTTCCCAGCAACAGGTGAGCAATTTACAGGAGGAATGCTCGTCGGACGAGTTGCAAGTAGTTTCGGAGACACTTGTGCGGTTTTGGCGCCACAATAGACCCCATCAAAGTCCTCTAGTATATTGTCGAGTGCATCAGGTAAATTGGATTCCTGCGAGAAACCCAACAGCGGTTACATGTGATATTATATTTGTGACTTCTACGGTATAATGTTTGCGTAGTAAAAGCTGTAAAAGTGTTATGGTAAATTGGAAATATGCAGATAAAGTAAACCGAATTAACTTGGGGGGTAATATAATAAATAAATATCGGTGTGTAAAAATCGGTTTATGGGATTTTAGGCACTTTACTGGATGTTTTATTATGTAATTTATGGCGTACTTTTAAAAATAAGGAGTGCATTTTGAGGAGATTTTACGATTATGACAACATTTAACAGAGCTTCGGCTGTATTTGTGACGAGCCTACAGGCATTTTTCAATTGATCGGACTAAAACAATGTGATTTATTACTACATAAGCTCTGTGCGAATAGAGCCTCTATCGTCAAGCCAATAAATTCGCTTTAACCCTCAATTATAATCAAACAGAGCTTTGTTTATAGTTCGAGCGGATCATCACTGTTATCTCTATAAAACACCCCAATTTACCTACTATTAAGCCTATACCTAAATATTTTTCGCAACATATTACACCCCAATATTACAAGAAATGTCTGGTATAAATGCTCCATAAATCATCGCGTGAAATGCCTCTTGCACGTCACTGGGTTCCTTAAGGCATTTAAATATCATATAATTTAAATGCGAATGTATAAACGATTCGATTTCAGTTAAAAGATTCGCGGTAAACCGAGCGTTAAAATCCATTTACGGGTTTCTTCGGGTAACATCTAAATTTATATAAATAAATCCGTTAATGAATTGAGTGTGTCAGAATCGGGGGGAATAAGCGGTCTCGAAAACTTAAATAATGTATCTGAAAGGCGAGGGTGGGAAATGGAGAATTCGAAAATTGTAGGTGGAAAGTGAGATATTGAAGTGTGGTGGTAAAATATATATTGCTAGGGTAATTGTTTTATAAAGTAATACTGGTTTATATGAGGTTTTATTCAAATTTTCAATTAAAAATTTGTTTAGATTGTGTGAATGTATTTTTAAGGAGTGGATGAAAAATGATTAAATTTTAAATTATTCCATGTTTTTTGAAACAATATAAAATACGAACTTTTCTAATATAAATTACTTATGCTCTGAAAAATAGAATTCAATGCATTCAATCAGAATCACTGGTGATTATAATCTATAAATTTACTTGAATTTCTATATAGAATTTATTAAAAGCAAGACTTCTCTATTTAATTTCGATTTACACAGATACTTTGTATAAATGAAATCAAAGTAAAATTTTTCTCTATTGTTGTTTAAAAAGAAATATGATAAAAGTTCTTTATAATTTCGATTCTTTATTGTTAGGAAAATTGTCAGAGTACAAAGAGAAAACTGTAATTAATTTGAACTAAAAAAATTAGAATAATTGAAGCAAATATTTTCCCAGCATTTCACAATAATGTATTAATTGGAATATCAAGAAATGGTGATTCAACTCAACACTGTAACCGCACCATTTTTCGAACAATTTTTTGATATTTTCCAGAATTCTTTTACCGAAAATCTACCCAAAAAATCCAACGATACAATCGCATAAAAGACCCTCCGCAAGATCTATTTCTATTTCTATAAAACTCCTAGGTGTTCGGTGTAAATCAACCCTCCATTCCACCATCTATATCGACCCCGCGTATCCTGTCACACCAGCCTCGGTTTCTTTAACTCGATGTTTTCAAAACATATCAGACCATATCAGTTTGAAGTTCACTGACACGCAGGAGATAAGTCCAGTCCAATTTTCGGTTTTCGGATTTTCGCGTCGAAGCGAAAAGCAAAGAAACCCCGACGAGATAAGCATCTCAGCTATGATTCGAAAAAGTTTTTCGATCGAAACTCCCCGAACCCTCGAAATTTCTACCTGAAAGTTTGCATAAAACAATTCATTAAATGGCTGTCTAGGCGATTATCATTTCGCCTTTAAAAGTAAACACCCTCCTAAAAACTTTCTTCTAATTGTATCCATTAGACTAAAAGCTGGCGTTCTTCAATCAGATTACACTTACAGCTTTTTTCTCGACGTTGTGAGGTAGGTAAAGGAAACTCGCGGAAAATCAACTTCTTACTTCTTAACTACAGTTAGTGCTCTCTCGAATTTACTACGATTTTTTTTTTTTCATAATGGCGAGTGGTTGTAACTAATCTCTTTTAATGATTCGATTCTATTTTATCACTTGCTGAGATGGAATTGGCGAGGAGAATAATCTCGTTCAAAGAAATCACTGCTTTATTTCATTTACACTACACCACTAGGCATATTTAATCTCATAGGTAAATTGCACACATCAAGTTTGTAAATGAATTTTAATCCCGGGGGTAATTCGGATTTCAACGGGAAATAAAATGCCTAATTGCAGTTTTCTACTGATTTTTTTTTTGAACAAAACACATATTTCTACACGAAATATTTTCCTTATTGCATCGCTTTTATATCGAAAAAAGAGGTATGTGTCGATGTGAATTCTTTTCGTTTATCGGATTTTCATCAATCAAAGTATGCGGGCCGGCGTTCCTTTCTCCCAATGCGTAGAAAATTGCATTCAAATATTTTCTATGGAACACAATCATTGCTTTTATTATAGAAAAGTTGAAGCTCGAACGGCTCGACTAGAAATCACCTTTTGTAAAATGTGATTTCACCTAGTCCTGTATATGCACTTTTAGAAAAGAGTCAGTGAGATCCTTCGTAAATATTCCTGCAAGTTTTGTTTTTTTTTTAGAACATTTCAAAGTCGATAAAATTTCGCCCGTTTCTATTCAGGTAATTTTAAGGAGGTTTATTTGTGACGCAGCAATCGTGCGGTTTTTCTTGGACTTTTTCCCGCTAAAGTTTGGCGAATTACATTTCTACGACTTAGCTCAAATGTAGGCACTAAAAGCCTTACCTTGTGTTTCCCGTTCTATTTACATAATCCCCGGATAGGTTGTAGCACGAGGGATCCCATTCGGAACCTTCATTATTTATAATTGTAGCGTTTTTATCGGCGTTTACGCGCCCGGAGGAAAGTTTTTTTGTACTCGAATTTGTCAGTCGGGGAGTTAAATAAGTTGGAATAGAAACGGGGTAGAGAAAGCCCTTTTTTTTGAATATGTTGTATAACTTTATTGTTCGAGGAAATTCGAGGAAATTTCACTCTAAAATTGGACGTTTATTGATACATCTTGTATGATAATTTGCGAACAACCTTTTTGAATTACTACTTTAGTTATCGAAAAACTTTGTAGGTCTAGCCGATGTTTTATGAATCTTTGATTCAATTAAAAAACCCCACTTTGATAAAAAACACAAATTTCACTCTCATAAAACATGAATTATTCACCGAAAAACCGCCAAACAAACCCCCCTTAACTCTGTTTGTGCGAAACTTCTCGCCGATAAATATTGATGTTCTCGCTTCACAAATATTAATTTAATAACGAACGTGAGAAAATCCCAAACCCGGCCGGCGTATCGAAGAAAATCGTCGGTTATTGAAAATCGCCATCGATATACAAAGGGCGTTCGCACTTCGCTGACCATTCGAGCAAACTGGAGCTCTATATAAATATAAATGTATCGTTCTCTCACAGCTGCCGGGCGGGTCAGACAAAGATGCGAATTCCACCTGCGAAAGGGTCGAGGAATTTCCTTTAACCGTGTAGTTTAGTCTGGATATTAGGTCATAGGTCGAGCGTGATTTTTCAAAGTCCTAAAGCACATTCGCAGAAGGATTTACTCATTTACTTCGTTCGATAAAAAACCAATTAATCGCGTAGCACCTAAATATAATCGAATTCCAGCTTTGAGCTTTCATCATTTGGCCCCCGGTAAATTATTTAATTGATTCTTATTGTTAAGTCGTTCAATTCCCTTGTGTTCTGTTCGCGATTGTATATACCGAAATGAATCGAACTTTGGAAATAATGATGAGGTATTTGAGTTAGTTCACCAAATATTTTCATTATTCATGTACTTACTAGGAGATATCGATACTCGATAGTCCTGCAATATTTCTACAATACATATAGAAGATAAATATTATCCTCTTTTTCTTTGATATCCTCATTTTTTATCCTCACAACCATATTGTATTCGAAACGAAATATAATACACCTGTCGAGAATTCTATACCCTCCATTACAAGAGCAATAAATTGGAAAAAAAGCGATGTTTATAGGTAGCTAATAGCCGGAGTGATTAAACTAATTATTATAAAAGTAAACGGCAAGTTTGCCAGAGCTTATACGATTAACTATAGTTTCAATTTGCTGGTGTAAACACCACCGAATATCAAATTGAGTTAACCCTTAGTTGAGCATCCAATTATCTTAGTCGTAATCCAGTGTCCTGGCGGTTTATTACCTAATTGGGAATGTTCTAGGCTAATAACTTGTCGATATTTTCCCGTTTGAATTTATCTACTGTTTATAACTGTAAATAAATTACTATTTTAAGGTGTTTATGCGTATTCGGATGGTCCATTAGAATTGAGTTTTCGGTATCCAGAACGTAAAATTCCGAATAGAATTGTTCCATTAGTTAGCGTAATGTCAGTAATCAAATTTAATTAATAGGTATGTCCGTGTAATTTACGATATTATCCTCCGAGGGGCATTTTATTATACCGTAAATTTTCTAAAGAAACGCCTAAACGTAATCAGAGTAGAAAATTCAATTTCTAATTCGTTTAGTATACAAAAATTGATCAGAGAGTGATCGATTAAAAGAGTTATAAGATGGAAAATGTTTATTTTTATTGAAATTTCAAACGTTCCTTTCCTACGAAATTTTTATTAGGCCACTACTCGCTTATATGATGCTATTATTCATGTACCAAGACATTTACGACAGGCTTTACCTATGTACATACATGAGTACCTATAAGAACTTTACACTAAGTTTTCTCCAATTTAAAAATAATTTAATAATGTTTCGTATGTACAAAACATCGAGGAATAAACCATTTTTCCTATAGATACCTTTACATTTCAACTAAAATCGTAGAAACGAATCTGTTTTTGATGAAATAGCGTGTTCGTAGAAAGCTCTAAATTTTCTAATTTTCCGCGGGAGTATTTTATGTAGTATCTCGCGAAAAAAGAGCTGGGGATCCGGTTTTCTTGACATAACTCGTTAGTAGATGCATGGAGCAGAAATTGAGCCGTATGAAAGAGCGATATTGCGAACGGTAGGGAGGAATAGGGATGGGAAAACGGTGCTTTAGTTGTTTCGGTCTCCTTTGAGTACCTACTTTGTGGAAATTCGTACGCCACAAAGACCAGAGATTTGTATATTTCTTGGTTTATTTGCTGTAATTTACCTTATACTGGCTGCCGCTGTTGATTATTTGCGCAACCGGAAAACTGTAATTCGAAATGCTATATTTTTTTATTAAACATTCGTCGATTGAAACACGAACTGAAATCACGTAAAAAAAAATTTAATATGCTAATTCGTGTTTCAACAATTTCCTGAATAATTCAAAACGCGCTAATTTAATTATATCTATATTATTTAACGCAATGAATAACCCAAATTGCGGGCGAAATTCTCGAATATAACGTGAAATAAATTGTAGAGTTAAACTGATTTTTACATTTCAATTTGATAATTCATTATACAGTATACTGCAATTAGTAGGTATACAAGTGGTCACTTGTAGAAATGCAAATTCCACAACAAGTAGACGGGACTTATTACATTCATGTATATTCTGCTTGAATTCATAACGAAAACAGTTTGGATTTGAATCGACATTAGAATTTATTCGCGAAACATCAGCTCTTTTCTTTTAATTAACCTTTAAAACAATCAATTTTTTTGCACTATTGAAAGAGCCAATTCCCGTTCCCACTTGATTGTACAATCTAAATCATTCAAATATTTGTAGTATTGATTCCCGTGACGACAGATAGTTGGGAAATGATGGTTAAATATATCACGCATTCGTTCCACATGACGTGACGTCTCACCCACACGTTTTACGAGAAAAAGTTGTTGTTTTAACATCGAAAAAAAATCTACTTCTCTGCCCATGAATTTTTGGATTGAATCGCTACGATTCCATAAAGTTTGCGTTCTTAAATCCACTCGAAAATTCATAACTTTTACTATACACACAAACGCTGCGTTGCGGAGAATATGAGAAAAGCAATAAAAATAAATGTAGCTATACCTATGATTTATTTAGATGCTCGATTCACCACTAGTATGATAAAAATTGGAACAAACATTGCTCGAAAATCTATAAAAGTGTCATTTTTACAGGGAAATAATTCGGAGAAGAAATCCCAACAGGTGTCAATATCAACTGCGAATTGTTGATTAATTTAAATCGGGAAGTTTTATACGGATTCCCGATGTAATTGATTCTATTATTACGATTACGGGGAAACGCTTGTTCTCGACGGATTTTTCAAATACATTTCGACTAAACTTGCTATTTATATGCGACATTTTTAAATAATCGTTTGCGTTCGGTATTTATTTATAACCGATAAAATTAATTGGCAGATTCGTTCAGCGTAATGTAATAAATTTAATTAAATTGCATACGAATTGGATTCATAATCGTGCATCAGGATGAACTGTAAATTTTTATAACATCAGATTTATTATTTAACGAGTTCGTATATTACAGATATTCATTCTTTATTGTAGATATAACAGATTTGTGCGTGATTTAACTATAAATGAGTAAATAAGTCACAAACTCATAGTCGCTAATTCCTCTTGTACAAACTTGTTAAAGTTCGATATTGTTTGAAAGGTGGAACAACTAAATGTAATTTAATGATTCGTGATATCCATTTTAATCGTTCTCGAGCAATTCCGATGGAACTTTCAAGTTTTGGTGGTTTATTTGCTCAGATAAATGATAAGAGAATATTGCTATAGTTTTTTTTCTCATTAGGCTCGTTCCTTTGTGAAAAAAATCACCGCTAATTAATTAATTTCATGCAATTCGTAATCAATCAAGTTCCCAATCAAGGTTGGGCTCAACGTAATTAAATTGGGGGGCTCAAAGCCTAGGATCCGATTACAATGGCTACAAGTGTGCTCGAATACGAATCAATGGGTACGTTCAGGGAACACAACTGTTGACAATTGTTGTCTGCAGCGGTTCCCTGAACCACAAAGCTGAGCTCGTGCTGACTGGCAACAGTCGCAGTTCGAGTCAGCGTCAATTTTATTCGCTTCCATGTGCAGCGTAAACAACACTAAAGCACCGTTCGGAGGACACTCAACTGTTGACAGGTATCGGACTCAACATACCGACTGATACTTCTCAACGGTTACTTTCCCTGAACGCGCCCAATGTCAACAATCAACTTATATTTTTTTTAGCGTAGACCTTATACAGGGCGTCCCGTTAAAAATAAAACAATAAGTCGAAGGGTTATTAAACTGTAGAAGTAATCGCTTGATTGCCATCTAAGAAACAACGTAAATCATTTGTACTACAAGTCTTCATTAAGAGAATATGATTTATTGCATCATTATTTAGTCTTGTTCTTGCTACAACTCCACCTGATGTATTTGTTATACAGTGCATTTCTTTAATGTCCCCCCCCCCTTTTATTTTTTGAACGGATCAACTTAGAAAATTGAAATTTGGGATAATGAAACTAATGCATGATTACTATATTTTGGAGTAAAATTGACAGATGAAAATTTCAAGATGGCGACTGGGCGCCATCTTGGAAAATAAATTTAAATGGAAAGGGGGGTCTTGTGATACATCATTTTGAAGCTCCTGACAAATACTCTACAACCCTGAAATATAAAGTCAATATCTGCACCTGCTACAAAATGGCGGAACATTTAATAATTACCTGAATACAAACAAAATAATATCAATTTTTCTAGAAATATTTGTTTTTCTATGGCAAACAGCAATCCCAGCAAACCGATAAGGTTTGACAGGTTATTTTTGGTTAAAAAAATTCCAAAAAATTTAAGTACGACAACGAACATTAATTGTTTAGTCAAAATATGCTCATTTAGTTTTTGGTTTTCCTAGTGTTCAAAATATTCTCTTTAGTTTTCGATTTTCCTAGTGTTCAAAGTATTTTCATTTAGTTTTCGGTTCTTTAGTTCTCATTGCAGTTAGGTAGCACGTCAACTAACTCTAAAATTGCCAATTCTCGTCCATTGGAAGATGGAGCACCACCACATTACTCCAGACAAGTAATGAACTATTTGGATGCTATTTTCCCTGGTCGTTGGATCGTTGGATTGGTCGTCGAGGTCCTACGGAATGGATTTGACCAGAATTTGACCAGATTTGACACCTTTAGACTTTTTTTATGGGGCTATTTGAAGCAAAATGTGTACGAAACTAAACCTGCTTCAATATTGGATATACGAGAAATAATTACAGATATTTGTAAAAATATCGACGTTACTATGTTCGAAAATGTTCGGTTAGGCTGTTCTTACATTAAGAAGTTCAAGGCAACCATTTCGAGCTTTTTTTGAACAGAACTCAGCTTATTTCCTCAAATTATGACGTTAAACGTCGATTTATTCAGGTAATTATTAAATGTCCGCCATTTTGTAGCAGGTGCAGATATTGACTTTATATTCCAGGGTTGTAGAGTATTTGTCAGGAGCTTCAAAATGATGTATCACAAGACCCCCCTTTCTATTTAAATTTATTTTCCAAGATGGCGCCCAGTCGCCATCTTGAAATTTTCGTCTGTCAATTTTACTCCAAAATATAGTAATCATGCATTAGTTTCATTATCCCAAATTTCAATTTTCTAAGTTGATCCGTTCAAAAAATAAAAGGGGGGGGGGACATTAAAGAAATGCACTGTATGTAAATGTGTAAGTCCTTAAGATACTTGACACGTTTTGTTAACAATAATAAATTGAAACAGTCGATTAATTTATTTGAGAATCGCGTAATATACTAAACAACTCGCCTTCTTTTCATTTAGGTAAACAAAAAAAGTAAATGAATATTTTTGTGAGCACTTAAAAAACGTCCGTGACGAGATGTCACCTCGCAAAGCGAGCCAATTAGTCCGGTTTTAATGCGTTTTATTCACAAAAAACGAAATTTACGCGAAAAACGGACATCTCTTTTGCAGGATAAACCGATTACAAATTATTGAGCATTCGAATAAACACAACTGATTAATTCGCGTCCGGTGTACATTGTTCATTAGGACAATTCGATTGTGTTTCCGATGACAAAATGTGTAGAGATAACGCGCTGAGCATTAGGAAGATTTTTAAATAATTGTTTATACCGATTTCGTTGACGATCGAAAATTGAATTTGGTATAAGCGAATTTCGAAACATTGAATTTTATAGACTGTTTGTGTGTACATTTTCTAATTTATCCAATATTTATCTTAAGCTCCTAAGTTACACAGGGTTGAATTCGGCAGGAAAATGAGGAAATAAACGAGTTTAAATGCTACTTAATTAAGAAATGTAAACATTAATTAGTTTATTAAACATTTAAGTTGAAAGTTTGGACGTTTCTGGAACAATTCATTGTAAATATTGCTTATCTATCGACGTACAAACCTTTCCACAATATTTTTCTTTAATATGTTAAGTGGTTGGGTTAGCTATATGTATTTTAATCGTTCAACCTACTCCTTACGTAAATACAATATCCAAGGAACACTCGAAGAAGTTCCTGTGATCACGTTTTTTGCCAAATGAAATTGAAATTTCCCCAATATAATCTTCTTACTTATCGCAAAACCCACTTTATAGATACGACAGAACGGCGAATAATTCCCGCAGGTTTATCTAATTTATTTCTTCCTATCGCAAATCGCTCCTTTCGCTCGATTTACGGCGAAAGCTCGCGAGCAATTAAAATATTATAATAACGATTAATAATTTTTTGCAGGTAAGATCCATCGCTGAATAAAATGGATCCGCACCTGCTTCGTCTAAATAGCGAGGTACATTCGAATCGGTAAGTTCGATTAATCATTTCCATCGACTCCTGGAGTTCCTGGTGAAAGGATTTCCTTTCATTACATCGGTTGTTGGGCGGAACTTTCCTGTTAATGCGAGGCGAGATTTAATTCGACAGCGGAGTTTGTTCGCGTAAAAAGTAATAGTTCAAAAGCGCGAATACTGGGAACTGTATGTGACATTTTATTCCGTTACTGTCGCCTCTCATAAACCCAAGTAGGAATGATTTTCTTCGCGAGGCGTTAGACCGGAAAATTTCTCGATGTTTTGCCTACGAAATTGGCGACTAGGATATATTAAAAGTGGATTTCGTTGGGCTAGGTTTTTAATAATATCCTGGACGAGTTCATGAAACGGTTTCTTTGGACAAAGTGAAGCGCCTCTAGCGAAAACTGTTAATAATCTAGCAGATTCGCGTTTAATTATTCTTCGGTAAATATACACTCTTGAAGTCGGATTTATTTGCCTTGTTTACTGGCGAAGTTATTTCGGTTTTGAGCGCCGGATGAATTCGCCCACTTTTAAAAATTCAATTTACTTTTTTTAAGATTTACGATGCATTTTATATACCTGCCTCATTAAATCGAAAACATAAACCGTTTTTAAAAGTTCCTCGGCGAGAGATTCGCTCGAGAGAGCCCCTCTGTTAATATAATATTGAAGCGTTAGCGCTTTAGAGAAACATTAAATTACACCGAACGAATTTTTCCTCGCGTAAACCGCGAATTATTCGAAATCTTTAACAACTAACCCGATTTAATAGCCGGCTGTTTCCACGTAAGTGTAATTTTTTCTGCAAATAACGGTAAAAAGGATCCTCAAAGGTCGGCAACGCCGCTTTACGGGGCGCTTTTGTCGTTTAAAACAACAATTCGGTGGATATTAAAGTACCATTGTCTCGCTATATCGCGAACAATAGCCTTAATCTTACCCTTCGAAACCTAAATGGGAGCCTCAACACCGATATTACCAGATTTTCGCTCCTTCCACTAGTCAATTAGGACATTAAGAAATTAAGTTGAGAGTAACCCCCGTCTGGTATTCAACAGGAATATGACGATTTTCGTTCGAGAATTGTTTGAATATGCTAAATAAACGAGCATTCGGTTTGTGCATTAAGTACAGTCGAGTATTACAGTTTTCGAAGAGGATTTGAAATGACCAAAATGAATTGAGAAAGTTGACTAATATATTTTTTATTACACGCGAAGGTTTGATACGAAATTCGTTAGATATGCCGATAAATTTTCTAATCGGGTATATCCTTTAATTAGCAAGTTTTTTCTGCTAAAAGCAAGAAGGAATTTATGAAAGGAAAATTAGCAATTTTCGAAGGAGCTGATTAAATTTACGCCTTTGAGGATGTGCGAGAAAAAAAGCGAATATTAAGTACGTGCTGTCTGACGGGGGTTAAAAATCATTAAAAACTTTTTAACGTTACGAAATTTACCTAACTTCGTTTTATTTACATTCTCATCAACATCTTTTCTTCGCATTAATTAAGAGCTGCACGTGTAAACAGGATTCTAAAGGACCACACGGGATTCCTCGCAAAAGAAGCCGGATATATCCTTAAAAAATTAAACTTTCAAATAGGCGTAATTTGCTTTCTGATATGCACATACATCAACACTGATCTGCTTTAAATTCAAAATATAGACGATAGATTTCGATCTCTAACGCACTTTCGAACACAAAAATATCTACCACTACAGCATCGTAGAAGATTATGATTCGCTTCGTAATGAAAATCAAAAATCAAAAACCACATTCTAGTATTCCAGTTACGCAAACGGCGCGAAAATACAACAACGAACAAACGGAGGATTTTTTTTATTCGGAATCCCAACTTTCCATTCCCGTTCGCTGTTATTAAGGGGTAAATATATATACAAAGGGCTCCGAATCGCCGTAGTGCAGCTGAAATTCTCCAGACGGATGCTCGTCGGACATCAAACGAATGAAGCGGATACGGTTGTGTAAGGTAGAAACGGGCTGGAAAGTTGCCACAAAGCAGACAACATTCTAGAATTTTCGATGATTATTCGACGGCGTAAAACTCGAAAAAATGCTTCGAATAATTGGATGGAAGGTGGATTATTAAACAAGTAATTTAATCAGAGTTAGGCATGATATTTGCGCTAAATTCCACGAGTGTAGTTGCTGAGGAATTGTCTGGATAACTCTTTTTTTGTGAAGAATTGACCGAATTTTTCTATTGAATATTTCTAGCTAAAATCACTCCTCGAAGACTAACCACTAAATTCCCAATTTTATGCCCTACTAGTATTTCCTACTACAACTCTTTTACTAATATCCTCATCAACGAGCTCACCAATTCAATTTTTCAACTCTTTTTGTGAAGAATTTCTAGCTAAAATCACTCCTCGAAGACTCTTATTAACCACTAAATTCCCAATTTAATGCCCCACTAGCATTTCCTACTACAACTCTTTTACCAATATCCTCATCAACGAGCTCACCAATTCAATTTTTTAACTTTTTTGTTAAGAATTTCAAGCTAAAATCACTCCTCGAAGACTCTTATTAACCACTAAATTCCCAATTTAATGCCCCACCAGCATTTCCTACTACAACTCTTTTACCAATATCCTCATCAACGAGCTCACCGATTCAATTTTTCAACACTCTACCGCAGAAACTCATCAAAATTCCACCATTTTACCATCGCCATGGGAATCAACTCAAATTATCAAAATTCCTCGCCCATGCAAACAATCCCTTATCGCCCCGCATCGACGCGAAATCCCCTTTTAAGTTTAATCAGCACCGACAGTCCATTACAGGGCCCAATTGGCCGGAGATGCGATGCGCCGGGACGCCAATATGTGCAACAAGTTTACGGTTATGGCGTCGCGACGCGATCCGCACCAGCGTCTGGAGTTATCGGCGATAAGCGTCGCCCTTTGATCCGGGGACTCCCGGATATATTGCCTTGTAAATTCGAAGGGAATTCGCGAATGCGAAGGAACTGAAAGGGGCAGAAGTTGCGGAGGATGTAAATGGGATCGTTAGAGGAGAGTTTGAGGAAATTATTAGAGACTGGATAGAGCTAGGTGAAGAGAAGGATTCTTTTGTGAGAATACAATAAATGCGCCAGTACAGTGATGCTTCAATTACGGGAGAAATTGATTTTGGAGGACTACAAGAGTTGGGAAATTGGGAACGTGGGTGAAGTTACTTAAATATCTAATTTTGGAGTGATAAAGGAAGATATAATGAGGCATTATTTTTTTGATTGCCAGTAAAGCGCGGCGAAAAATCGAAATATTGGCGAGAACAGGAAAGTTTCGAAATTGAAAGTTAGAGTATAAAGTTTCCTCTACAACGTTAATTATAAACAAAGTTTCTCAAACGAGAAATCGGAGTTTTGTTCTGTTGGAAAAATCCTCCAAATCGCGAAGATAACGGGCTATAACGAAACCGTAAAACATCGGAGAAGGAGTTTAATAAATAATTCCAATTGAATCCAATTTCGGGCGGTGAATCCCGCGCGATTTTCGACAAAAAATTAATTACACCTTGGTTTATTGACAGCCTGGTTTACTCGAGCTTTAATTTACGAGCCGCCCGGGCGAGCTTTAAAGCTCCGCGCGTTTGCACAACTCGCCAGACAAACAAAAACCACCATCAAACGTTTTCGAGGCTTTTATTGCAAATTTATATAATACATTTCTCGATAAGCATCAATTTCTGTTGCGCGCTAAGCGCATTAAAAAATTATTTAAGTAGTGAATTAAACACTAATTATAGATCACAGGACGTTAGTTTATACATCCGACAACACTTATCGCAATATTCCCTGCAATTCTCTAGCATTAACTAAAACTTTATAGGAATCTACTCCGCACAATGGCTGCCTTCTATAGCTATATCGTGATGGGTCAACACGTGCAAACCATCTTCACCAACCACCTCGGTATGCCCGATTTCCGTCTCCATATTACCGTCCAGATTATCTTCTAAATGTCCCTCCATCACCCCCAAATTCGTCGCCAGCGTTGCCAGATTGTTCCCCTCCAGATTCGCCTCGATATTGCTGGTCAAAGTAGTCAGATTCTCCTCCATGTTGGTGTCCAATTGGCTGAATTTTATGTACTCCGCGGGCCCCACGTGCAATCTCATGTGCTTCCGCAAACTCGCGTTCAACGAGAACGTTCTACCGCACACTAAACAATTGTAAGGCCGCTCGCCCGAGTGCGTTCGCAAATGCACCTAGAATTGATAATAGATTGATTATATTTTAGTCAAATTGTGTCAAATTGTCATTCCGGGCCTGCATTCAGTGTTGAATACAGTCACTGTCAATGTCCTGTCAAAGTTTTAACATATTTGACAGTTGACTTTTTCTTTAGTTCTGTAAATAATAAGTTCTATGTTCGTTTTAATGTCGTTACCAGTAATGCACTTTTTGTACTTTCAATATAATAATAGTACCTTTAACTGTAAGGCCGCTCGCCCGAGTGCGTTCGCAAATGCACCTAGAATTGATAATAGATTGATTATATTTTAGTCAAATTGTGTCAAATTGTCATTCCGGGCCTGCATTCAGTGTTGAATACAGTCACTGTCAATGTCCTGTCAAACTTTCGACATATTTGACAGTTGACGTTTTCTTTAGTTCTGTAAATAATAAGTTCTATGTTCGTTTTAATGTCGTTAGCGGTAATGTACTTTATTATAATAATAGTACCTTTAAATGTGTCGTTTGACTGAACCGTTTGAGGCAAATGTTGCACTCGTGCCGTCGCTCGCCCAAATGCACCCTCATGTGTCTGGAGGCGCCGTTCGAATAGGGGAAACTCTTGCCGCATATCGTGCACAAAAACGGCGTTTTCTTCGATTTCTCGCCCGGCTTGGCGTTGTGGCTTCGTATGTGCTTGTGCTTCGACGACGATCTGAATACAATACGACATTGTGGCTGCGTAAGGACCGAGCAAAAGGCCTCTACAAATCGGTTTACCTTTGGAATGTTTTGCCGCAGATGTTACAGCTGTAGTTCCTCTCGCCCGTGTGGGACGCCATGTGCTCCCTCAGGTGATAGGCCTTCTTGAATTGCCTGTCGCACATGCTGCATACGAACGCTTTGATGCTGACGTTCGGACAGCTGAAATATTCGCGGAATTAGCTAAGTAATGGTCGTTGGGGAGGCGAGTTTACTTTTTTAGATGCTTCGTTAGTTTCCATTTCATAGGGAAATCTTTACCGCAGTGTTCGCAGTAGAACCGGTTATCGAAGAACTTCACCCTCTGCAATCGCTCGCAGGCGTGCTTCAACATGACAGAAGAGGACGGGAATACTTTGTGGCATTTCGAGCAGGTGAATTTCGCTAAACTTTCGCCGTCTTCCATGTCGGAGTAATCCGTATGGTTTGTATCTGAAATTGAGTACAAATTTAGATCTGTTTGGGCATCGTGGGAGTCTCACCGTCTTCGAACAGTCCGGCGGGTTCTTCGGGCTCGGTTTCCGGATCGATTTTGCTCCAGAATTCGAAGGCTTTCAGTATTTTGCTTTTGAATTCTAGGACTTTTTCTAAATCGTCGACGCAAGGCTGGCACACCACGTGGGATTCGTCGATATCCACGGGTTGGTTGAGGAGTTCTTGGATTTTGTTCATGTAGGATTTCTCCTCGGAGGCGCTGGTGTTGACTTGGATGAATTCCTTGCATTCGGGGCTCTCGTTTTTCAGGCAAATCAAGCACGTTCGAAATTGGATTTCTTGCGTGGCCTATCAATATATTTAACGTTTAGTGTACGAATTTTGAAAAATGTGGAGTTTTGTTACTTCTTCTAGTTCGTCTGCTTCGGATTTCACGAAGCCCACTTCGGGATGCCTTCGGTTTAAATGTTTCTTTAGATTCGAAGTAGAAGTTCGATAGCCTAGATCCTTTTTGCATATGTTACAAGAGGCTGTATAGACCGATTTCTTTTTAGTGAAATAATTCCAAATCTGCGACCGGGGCCTTTTGGTCGACTTTTTCTAATAATAAAACGTTATTAGGATATTTCTAAGCGACTTTTTCGATTGTAACTTACTTCTATGGATTTGTTATCGTTCGTTTCATCATCGGACGAGTTAGTTTTAATGTTCAATCCGATTAATACTTCGGAATGTTCCTGTTCCGGTTTGACTAATTCTATTTTTTCCGCCATCGATATTTGAGGGTGTTTCCTTTGAAAATGCTTCTTTAAGTTATTCGTGGTGCTTCTGTAGCAAAATTCCAGTTTGCACACGTTGCATAAAGCCACGTATTCGCTGCCGGGTTTCTCTAAAATCGAAAAAAAAAATTACCACAAACTATTTATTCGTACGAGTAGTGTAATTACCCGTAAAAACATTCCATATTTGCGACCTCCGTTTGTACCCGTTGGCGATTTTTAAATCAAAATTATCGTCGGGTTCCGGAGTGGGTCTAAATTCAGTCTCGTGTTCTTGGGTATTCCAAAAGTTATCATCTTCAGTATTAACCGCATTGTTTATCGGAGGATTCGGATTGTTTTCTATGTTTTCGATTTCTTCGTTTTTCAACGATTCGTAGCTGTTCGATAGCTGCTCCTGGTAATCATCTTCACATTCGAATTCCTGCAATAACCAATCAATATAATATATACAGAGTTTTTTAATATTAAATTCGTCGTACCTTTGAGGCCTTTCGACCGCTACCCAACACGATGAAATCGATCGTTTCCTCTTCGGACACCGGCTTCACCTCCACTTTGAACGATTCCACCCGGTTGTCGCTCTCCGACTGCCTTTCTATCACCACCTCCACCTCTTTGGGGCCGTCCTCGGCGCAATTCGGGCCCAAATTCACGCCGGGATGCTTCCGTTTGAGGTGCTTCAGCAAATTGGACGTGGTGGACCTGTAGGACAACTCCTGCGAGCAAATGGTGCACGTCGCTATGCAGTCCGCCTTGTGGGTTTCGGTGAATACAGTCCAAAGCGCCGATCTCTTCGGGTTGGACATTATTCATTCGAGAAATTCGATTGGTTTTATTGAAAACAACACAACACAACACTAGATTGACGTTTATGCGCTTGTGACGTTTGACAGTTCGTTAGCAGGGTTGTCAATACCAACTGTATGATGAGACTAGAACTGATCGAGTTTTCAGCCATTTGCACGAAACGGATTTTTGTGGCGTTGTTTGAGACAACGACGCGTCTCGACGAGTCCATCGATCGAAGGGAAATGGGGGAAGGGTGGTGTGAGCATGCGCATGGCTCTTCTTTTGTGCACTTTATGGTCGAAAAATATTTCATTAATCTTATATGAAGGATAAACAAGGAGAGTCATTGTATTGCAACTTTCTCACTCTAACCACTGTTTTTTTTAATAACCTTTCTTTGTTCAACTCATAGAATTAACCAATGAGATTTCTTGGAAGTACTTTTGAGATGTTAAAATAATATTTGAAGCTACCTTTAGAGGCAAAAAAAGGATTTTCCATGTCGAAAGGATTTAATAGATACAATTTGACATTGCTGGGGAGGCACTTCAACGGTGATTCCGACCCTTCGGGTTATTAATGCAGCTTATGCAGCCATTTTTAAGCTGATTTTGAACCAGATTTATCTCCATGGAATCGTCAATATTTGGAGATTACGAGCCGAATGTGGAAATCGTAAAACCCACGTTAAACCACTCGAACGATTCTAATGGAATCTTTTTTCTTTCTGCTGTACAATTCCATCAAAAAATAGCACTTTCCAATCAATTTATTACAACTATTAGGTACTATACATCTTGCTCCATTTCCGATTGCAACATGGTCATTTCTATGAGTGGAACAAAGAAAGATGATTAAAATGACAGCTGTCAAAGTGATAAGTTGCAATGACACAAATGTCACTCTTTCCTTTTCCTTTCTAAGTGTCTAATGGAAGTTGTCTTTATCGCACCCATGGCCTATATAACTTATGTTGCGATCAAACATGGAGCAACTTGTATATAGATGCAAAATTGCAACACTTCACTTCTCTAATCCTCCAACGATACAATGTGAATACCTTTCGTAATATATTCCCCAAACGCCATCCAGCACGAGCAGCAGATACTTTAAATCCCGAAACCGCAGTATTTCATTTCGCCCAACTCGCCGAAAGTTATAACAATAAGTCCTCCTCGTTCGTGTAGTTCGCATCTAAAGCAGTTATATTAACCCCTCGCTTGGCATTCATAGATGAGAAACTACAAGCGCAAAGTGGCTTATTACCACATAATCACACACGTACGCTTGATTACCTGCGATATATGGAAGCTCAAATTCATCCTATTGTCGCAGGAACTAATACAGTTTATTTGATTTAATGGGGTTTCTATTTAACGAGTTGGAGTATCTAGGAGTTGTTATGCAATGTATATTTATGTTGTATTATTTGAAACAAATTAATTCATGAATTTCAATTAGAAGTAGTTGGAAAGTTCCGTGGGTTATTTATAGTTTTATATTGCTCTTGGGCGCCGGGAGATATCGCTATCACGGTGGTATCACCGGCTAATTGCTTCTTATTGCGGAATTGTATGAGAAAAAAAACCCAAAAAAAAATCGAAACGAAAAATTGGATGTACTTACCCGGACCGAAAATAGATAGGCTGCGCTAAAATTAGCGAATTTTTATTTGTTGAATTCGGATGTGTAATAAAAATAAATATTGGTTATCGGTGCCGGTCGATTTGGATTTATCGAAATATTAAAATTGTGTAACAGTAAAAAACTGAATTGTATAGAGGCAAAATATTATAAAAAGGGATGAACATTAATGAATATTTTATTGCGCTGCTTAATAATTTAGTGTGTCTAATAGATTTTTTTTTGAATTTCGTGAATAATAAAACGTGAACAATTAAAGGTAAATTGTTTATTTCTCTTAATAACGGTAGAAAGATAAATGTTAATTAGCACAGATTAATGTAATAAAAAATATTTGTCATCAGTCGAATTACTATGTAAAATTGCCATCATAAAATGTATTAATTTCTACAGAGGAAATGTATTTTTTCAAGAAATTTATATTTTAGATCCTCAATTAATATTTTATTTTACATACAGTGAGATAGAAATAACTGGCCTCTTGCGCAACTTTTACAAGATAATTATTAAACTTTGACGTCTTCAATTATTCCTGCCACACTGTATACAAAGTTGCTAACTTTTCTAATAATACTTCGAACGCAAGTCCCCAAAACCTTTCATAATTACCCGATAACCTTCGACTTTTTTAAATTCCATTTCATTAGTTCATTATCAATCTTATCGTACGTTACAACAAAACCCTGTAAATCTCTATCAGTCGACACAATCATTGTCGCTATTGAAACAATAATAAACCCGTAGACTCGCATATATTTACATAAATTCCACTGTTATTTCACATATTATTATGAAAGACCGTTCCTCAAAATCGTCCGACTGAACTTTTGAAATTATTGCAATATGATAGTTAAGTGACTAAAGGTTCGTTGGTCGTGCAGGTTGAATCATTGAATATTTTCCAATATACACAATAAAGGTAAGTTTTCCACCTATAACTAAGTGTAGCGATATTTGCTAAAGCTACAAAGCTTTTGTTGTTGAACGAGAAAATGATAATCCGGGCGAATGTTGGGCAGTAAAGTTGAATTATCAACCGGAGCTTTGGGATTTATAGCGGACATTTGTTAGATGCGAAACGGCTAAAAATTGATGATACCCCGGGAAATTTTTCTCTCCCTTCGGCGAAAATGCGAATTTATTTTTGAAACGAATAGCAGGGCTTAATAAACAAATTGCGTAATTTCGAGCAAAGGTCAACGAGTTGTTTCGAATAAGAGGAGAAGAAAAAAACGCCAGAAGAATTAGCGAATGGAAATTGAAGCGGGTATTCGTTCGATTTAATTTATTTTTTACTTTCGTTCGGATGTGAAAAATCGTAGAATTGATGTGATTAGGTAATTGATTTTAAAACTTTGTGAAAAAATGTTTACTACAGGTGTCTTTTACAGCGAATATTCTTAATTTCCAAGTGTATCTCTCGAGAAATAATTAATTTTTCCTAACATCCGACTTCTTAATTATCCCTAACGAGATTTTCAAAAGGCGTTGATTTTATTCAAAAATGTCACGAACGAGACTCTTCTTCCTCAATTTTTTATTTCATAAATTCTTATCGAATTTGCACGAAAATTCGTATAATTTTCATCGCATTTAAAAGTTACATAAATATTTTATGTGTTTGTAGAAACTTAATAAACTCGAATTCACAGACTGGTTTTTATTACATGTTAATTCAATTTTAAGGAAGTTGGCTTTTACATCACAAATTGTGAAATTTTAAACTACTTAAGGAAAATCCCATCGCAATGATTCCCAGAAACGAATTTATTATATTAATTAATTTACAAGAAGATATTGATCATTCCAGAACCGTATGCACAATCGTTAATTATTTATTTCCCATTTGATAGCATTTATTAATTTAGTGTTTACTGACCATTGCGAATCTTTTTATTGTGAGTATACATTTATATTAATAATCCTAGTCTTCACTTTTAATTTCAATGCCAGATAAAACTTGTTACTGAAATAGTTCCCGATAAGTCAAGTAAATAATTTAATTATAACCTTTATGAAGAAACAACCGTAGGTATTACAACATTTCGCAGCTCTTTTCGAGCGATATGAAGGTAATTTTGCTAAATTTTACAATACATATCAATTATTTTGAGAAATCCCTGTGTTGTTTTTAACATAAAAAATATACAAGATTGCTTCACAAAATCCCTCATAAATTTAAAATACCTTCATACCTGAACCGTTAAATTTAGAGATCAACCGAAATAATACAGCGTAAAATATACAGAGCTTTGAGGAAATTGTTTTTTTTTATTCTCCATGTCGACTCACGTGAGGACTCGCAATCTATTTTCCTAACAAAAAGTGCTGTAAAAAAGGTTTCTTAAACATCTCTCAAATGAGACTTTGTCTCATCCCTTCCAGCACGTCCTGGAGAAACTTCTCCATGCATTAACCCATTTAATATAGTATCTAAATTGATAATCAATTTTCCTAACAAAAAAGTATTATAGAAAAGGTTTCTTAAACATCTCTCGAATGAGACTTTGTCTCATCCATTCCAGCACTTCCTGGAGAAGCTTCTCCATGTATTAACCTGAGGACTTCCAGCACTTCCTGGGGAAGCTTCTCCATGCATTAACCTGATGACTCGCAATCCATTTTCCTAACAAAAACTGCTGTAGAAAAGGTTTCTTAAACACCTCTCAAATGAGACTTGTCTCAACCCTTCCAGCACATCCTGGAGAAGCTTTAACCCATTCAATACAGTATCTAAATTAACATATTCGTTTGAATTTGCAGAACCAGCACGATGCGAGCCCCATTGTACCTAGTTTGCGCTACCCTCGTCGTGGGGATCCGCTGCGAGGAGACCTCCGCTGGAGGCGGATACTTCAACAATCGAGGCCAACTGGAGCCCATCAACATGGCGGCCGACCAAGAGACCATCTCCTACCTTCTGCCCAAACTGGCGGCCAAATACCGGCCGGACAGCGACTGGACCGGCGTCACGGATCCCAGATTCTATCTGCTCACCGAAATGGACTCCAACGAGTACGATAACCAGGTGAGAATCGCCCGGAAAATCCGCCGAAAAAATTCGTAAACAGATAGATTGGATTGATAGATCACGTAAACGCATATATAAAGTGCAATATTCTCTCCGATGTGATTACTGAAGTTCGCGAAACGATCCGAAAGATTGTTGACGCGAAAATTTGTAAATATTTACTCGTTTGGTTCTGTTTACTTTATTATCGTAAGCGATAAAGCGTAAAAAGCATAAAAAGATCAGAAATATTAGTTTGTGAATTCATACTATTAGTGATTGTTTTAAGGAAGCTGTAAGTACTATTCCTTTATCATAAAATTCCACATTATCAAACAAATACAGCATGTTAAATGCACACACACTAATATTTCTTATCACCACACTTCAAACACACAGTAAACAAATAATTAGCATTAGTAGAGTAATAAAACAACACTCCAAAATCTACATAAATCTACCATTCGGATCAATTTATTAGGCTCTAATCGTTTCATTACTCTACCCTCCTTGCTAACGACTGCATCGTGAATGAATTCATAGCAATTGATCCGGGATTGTCTGATTTATTTTTCTCGCAGGATAAGGAGAAGAAGGTCCGCGGGAAGCGCTACAATTTCGAGGTGAATCCCCCGCGACAGGCCAGATACTACAATTTCTACGACGACACCCCATCCCTGTCGATCAACGCCCCCATTCAGGCGCTCAGAAAGGCCTACGCCAGATCGAAGATCCAGGCGCAGCTCAGCAAGAACAGGCAATTTTTGCAGCACTTGACCGATTCCCAGTAGATCCGACGGGTCTGAGTAAACAGAAAAGAACAAAACCAAACTATAACTAAATATCCAATAGATCGTTTCGTTAGAAAAATTCGCAGATCGTCTCCTCTAAGCGTATTTAGGCGCGTTAATTTTTATTTCGATTTCTGTTTCTGCAAAGCATTCGTTTCTTCGCGAAGTTCCTACTTTATTCTGGATATTTTTGCGCTTTAGAAAACATCCAGATGCAATATTTATGATACTCGTAACGACAGAAAATTGTTTTAATTAACGCAATTATCGAACAATGACGCCGTTCTGATGAAATTGTTTTGATCTCGCTTGCATGTTTCTCCAGCAACAGTAAATAAGCCTGCTTACGATAATTCCTTACGAATTATGCTAATAACTCAATCGAGACAATTTGCTACGCGAAGAAGATGTTGCTGGTAAATGCGCTATGAACATTCTAGTCATATTTATTTTATTTATTCGTAATGATGGATCAATTCAATCAGTATTATTAACATAGTCGATTATTACCTCGTTCGATTTGTAGATTTTTTTTTGGTTGGAGTATTAATAGAGGAAAGCCTAGTTATTTTGTAATTACTAACTTATTGAATTCGTTGTGAATAATACTATTTTGTATGCCAGTTCTGTTTGAAATGTATACGTTGGTTGCTCTAATAAATGAATAAAGATAAAGCAATGTCGATATTTTTTTTATCATTACACCTTAACGAAGATTTGTTGTAGTTTTATGCACCATACCCAGTGCTTCTATAATCTCTACAAATATCTTATTGCTCTTCCTACTAAGATATTCTTGCTCTTGGTCCAATTTTGATGGCGAAGGGCCATCTTTAATTTAGTCTTTGGGGTGGTTTTTAAGCGACTGGATCTGGAATTTCCTTCATAGTGCTGCTAGACTCATCCTAGACACCAGTTAAAGTTCCTGTCCAGGTTCCAGTCCAGCTCCTATCCAGCTCTATCTTAGCTCTATGAGCAATACAATACAGAGATCTTCTTGCTGTTGGTGTAATTTTGATGCAATCTTTAACTTAATCTTTGGGGTGGTATTTAAGCGACTAGATCTGGAATTTTCTTCATAGTGCCGCTAGTATCATCCTAGACACCAGTTAAAGTTCCAGTCCAGCTCCTATCCAGCTCTATCTTTGCTCTATGAGCAGTACAATACATAGATCTTCTTGCTCTTGGTGTAATTTTGATGCAATCTTTAAGTTAATCTTTTGGGTGGTATTTAAGCGACTAGATCTGGAATTTTCTTCATAGTGCTGCTAGTATCATCCTAGACACCAGTTCCAGTCCAGCTCTTGTTAAAGTTCCTGTCCAGGTTCCAGTCCAGCTCCTATCCAGTACTTGGTCTTTGGGCAGTACAATTGATATTTTTTGTGTTTTTTTTTTTAGGAAAACCCGGAGATAAGAACCAAACGGGCGGGTGGGAGTCGCATCGGCGACGCCGGTGGATCCCTTTCGATCGTAAATTCGCTGGACGTTCTGCGCAACAGATTGTTGCTGGAGATAGCGAGGAAAAAGGCGAAAGAGGGCGCGACGCGCAACAGACAGATGCTGATGAATTTGGGCAAACGAGCATTTTACCCGGGTGTCCGAGGATATTACAACGAAGTATAAAGAGATATTATGAATTTATTATTATTGTAGGATTATATATATTTTTAAACGATCAGTAGGGAGCTACGTAGCTGTTGTTTTGTTGTGAATCTGTTTCTTAAAATAAAAATAAATGTATGTTTTCGTATCTACAATGCTATTTTTTATTTAATAATTAAATTGTAAAGATTTTTTGCATGACAAAATGTAGCAGATTAACCATTAAAAAATGTAATTGACGAGCATGATTATGGGTGTATTAATGACGCGCGAAAGAAAACTAGGTGATTTTTTTAAGGTAAAATATTTTATTAGGAATTATCTTGGTAATTATAACAATGACAAAATTCTTGGTTAAATTGTAAATTGAATATTGGGATTAGCTAGAGGATATAAACAGCTTTCCTTTCGAAAAATCCGCGGTCACATTTTAAAATTCTCATGATATGAATCTGGAAAAATTCGAATTTTCGCTAATACGGTTTTTCCAATTTTACATACAAATCGACAACGCTATCGAATTTAGTACTCTACAGGGTGAGGCGTTTTTTTTTTTCAATCCAACAAACTCTAATTTAACGGTCACAAAAATGATATATCGCGTTTTAAATTTGTTAATACAAAAAAGATTGCCAATATATATTTAATAATATAGCAACAAATATATTTTCAACACATCTTTAATATCGTTTGAACAATTTTCTATATTGTATCTATGTTTACGCAACGGAAACAAATCCAACCCTGTAAAAGAGGAGAAAACGCTGATGGTTTAATTTTTAATTTCGTTTTAGGTAAATATTCATTTAGCGAGTCTCGAAAAACTGGAGTTTGATTACACAGAATGAATAATAAAATTTATTAATAAATCAGCAGGTAAGTATTTAATTTTTGTTTCAATTAAAAATTAAAATATTTAGTAACTCCATCGTTCGAGAAAACAAATATACAGAGGGTGCTTTCGAAAAATTTATCCTGCGATAATAAATAATAAAAAAATCGAAAAACTCGTAATTACACCCTGTGTATAGGAAAACGAATATCCTTAAAGAGTATCAAACATTTCGAATTCGTAATTTTTATGCATTTTAAAACGGGAGTCTAATTCCATGGGACTAAATAATTCGCGTCCCATTTCTTAAAATCGCAAGCAATTTACAAGTAAAATATTTATAAAAGTCGGTATTGGTCTCACTGGTTTTGTTTTATGATTATATTAATTCATAACGTATCTAGGATTTAAGCTTGGCTGGATATTTTTGCCGAAAATTCAAAGGTCTCAGATCAAGTCGAATTTACTCAAAATAAAGAAAAATCCTTACCGGATTACTCCTTCAAAATTTGTTTACATTGTTGCCAGATGTTGTATTTTATATCGACAATTCGGATAATTTAAAGGATCTACTTTGTAATGAAATATAGTTTACTGTAAATACTCAATTTTGAAACCTACGAATTTGTAGATTAATTTGTATTTTAAATTCGCTTGACCTGAAATCTCCTCGAGAGTACGTTACTATAAGGCAGGATATTTTCTTATGAATCGGCAAAAACTTCCAAAAAATTTTACTCTAGCTCGAATTCGTTTAATAGATAACTGCCTACCGAATCTGTCGAAGCGAAATGAAAAATATGTATTAGGAATATACTCTGGTCTGTTTGTCTATAGCAAATCTCTAATTTTATAGCTAATTTATCTTTCTAAACGAAATACACCTGGGAATGGCAGTTTTTAACTTCAATCTCATCGTTTGGAACTCTCTTCTCGTGTGATTAAATTAAAAATCTATTACTCCAATTAAATACCTTCGAAAAGATTAATCCCAAAACGACGACATGAAATTGGATTCGTTAAAATAATAATTCGTACGCGCGCTCAATTATAAAACCAGAAATGATTGGAATATTAACAACATTTCGCTGGTTAATTGTTATGTAATTGTTACAATAAATTATTACGAAAACCAATTGCTCACGCATACGAAATTACTTTCATTAGAACAAGCGAAAGTCGCTCAATAAAAAAAATATTTTTTTATACTTATTTATCGAATTATTTAAATTATAGAAATCCTTCCTTTATATATCCAATCAGGAACAGACAATGTAACAACCAACAAGAACAAGCTATGCTATTTATTTATTTAAGTATAAAATTTAGAATTTTAATTGTCGCGATTACTTTGTCCGTTCTCGCTACATGTAAAAGTATACTTTTGTTTCGAATCGATTTACGCCAAAAATTAGTGAAATGATGTCTTTATTTTATAAATCTTGTACAGTAATCCATTCAAATAATGAGCGTGCAATATTTAACAAAAAAACTATGTAGTTTGTAGTTGTATTTTCGGCGTAATTTACAGTGAAATATAAGGGAAGGTTTCCCTCAAAATATTTACCCGATTTTTTTTAACTATATACAGATCGCACTTGGTTTACCCATGGGGAATGTTGAAGCACCATAACAAATATATTTATAAACAAACGTAGTACTTTTCACACATTGATCAGTGTGCATTTTTCGAATTTATAAATTTTTTATTATAAATTTGTCTACATCAACTATCTATACATCTTTTCCTTGGTGATGAAGCCTTCTTATTGTTCCTATTTCTTAAGTAAATAGTCGATAGAAATAGAGTACTGTTAACTTTTAATTTCCAATTTATTTTAAAGGATCTAATTTTTACTAATTGACAATGCGGGAATTTTGCTGTTATCTTATTTCCTAAGTCCTTCCCACAATTCAAAAAAGGATTATTTAAACTCGAAGAAAATGCACACTGTCTTTATAAAAACGAACGGCATCTAAGGATAAAAATTGTAGTATAATATTTTGTTAATTATGTACAAGTATATATATTTTATTACTACTTATTCATTTTTAGGCCAAACGGGTATCAAAGGCTTCTTAGGTGAGACAATTGTAATTATAATGACTGATAATAATTAAAAATCTCTTTTTTTTTAACGTGTCGCGGTTCAATTTGAGTTCTAATTGTAAGTTTAATTTACAAGTTTATTTACAGTACAAGCAGATATCGTAGAAAAATCAATATTTACAAACGTTTTATTCGTGTGCGAAACTCGGGAATAATCAACTTTTCTACGATTTATCTCCACATCGTTAGTTCGTCGAAAAAAATATAATTTTTATCCTTAGTCCCCTGTTATATCTAAAGGTATATACATAAAATTTGGCAGTCATTAAGGTGAACAATTCACTTAGATGTATTCATGTCCATTTTTTTTAGTTCGTTTGCTTTACAACATCGAATAAAACAGAAAAATATTACTCTCCAATATTACTCTCCAAGAATGAAAATACCTACTAAATCAAACTAAATATTAGTGCTGAATTTTACAATCGATTGGAAGAATTAACAAAACTATTCGCCTTTCCATGTAACTTAATATTATAGTTAAACAAAAAAAGTTTAAATTCCTATTGCATTTGTTTTCTAAATAATTAAAATCGAACAGTAATATTTCCTGTACAATTTGCACCGATCGGGGAAACACTCTAACGAGGTCCGTTCCAATTAAAAATTCACTAATATCGTTTCTAAAGGTCCGTAGAAAATGTTGCGCCGCCATTACACAAAGTATTGCACGAAGCTCTGCAAAATCTGGTAAGGCAGCGGATTTTGTCGTTAAATAATACTCTCTCGATTGCGCTCGTTCTCCTCCTCCGCCAGGCTGCTCGCCGACCTAAAAAATATCCAACACATCATTTCCCATCCCTTCACCAAGCAAATCAAACAGTAAATCTTCTACTAGCATCCTTCAGGACGCTAATAATACACCAGCTTTCCAGCCCTTCACCAAGCAAATCAAACAGTATCTTCCAGATATCTTCCAGTATCTTCCAGATCAAATCAAACAGCAGCACAAATCTTCTACTAGCATCCTTCAGGACGCTATATAATAATACACCAGCTTTCCAGCCCTTCACTAAGCAAATCAAACAGTAAATCTTCTACTAGCATCCTTCAGGAAGCTAATAATACACCAGCTTTGCAGCCCTTCACCAAGCAAATCAAACAGTAAATCTTCTACTAGCATCCTTCAGGAAGCTAACAATACACCAGCTTTCCAGCCCTTCACTATAAGCAAATCAAACAGTAAATCTTCTACTAGCATCCTTCAGGAAGCTAATAATACACCAGCTTTGCAGCCCTTCACCAAGCAAATCAAACAGTAAATCTTCTACTAGCATCCTTCAGGACGCTAACAATACACCAGCTTTCTAGCCCTTCACCAAGCAAATCAAACAGTAAATCTTCTACTACCTCGATCCGCATATTTGCATCTCGATTTCCGCCAATCGGTTCTCGATCTCCCACTGTTGCTGGCTCAATTTGACGCTCATCGCCGCGTTCTCGGACTCCACGGTCTGCAGCCGCTCCCGCAGCCGCTTTATCTCCGTCTCCAGGGCGTCGTGGGAGCCCAGGCCCGGGCTGGTGGCCCCCGAAGCGGACACCAAGTGGGTCATGCTGTCGCATTGCAGCGCCCCTGAAACCGATCGAACGACAGTCACGAATCTGCTGGAGGGATCCGAGGATTCGCCGAGCATTTACCGGATCGATGGTGGGAGCCCAGGACGTGGTGGCTGCGGCCGCTGCTGGTGGAGACGCCCCCGGGTGAGTCGGGGGTCTGGATTCTAGCGGGGGAGCTGATGAGGGATCGCTGGTAGGCCGGGGTGAAGCTGGGCAGGGACGGAGGCAGCCACATGTCTTCTAAGGCTACTTTGCCTCGGGACTCGACCAGGCCTGGGGTCGATTGGCTGCGACCCATCGCGGCTGGAAGAAGACCATTAAGAGGTGAGTTTGTGGTGGGTTAATGGTGGAATGGTATACCTTTTTCCAACGGGGCTCGTTTGTATTTCTCCAATCGCTTCACCGCTATGGCTTCCAGGCGAACTCTAGCGGCGGGGTACTCCTTCAGGACGTCCCACATGTCCTTTTTGCTCAGGACGAAGAGGTCGCTGTATCCGACAGATCGCACACTCGCTGTCCTTCTGTTACCTAAAAACCCACTCAACGAATTGTAATTAACTATATAATCACCTTGTAAAACATTGTACTGTTCAACACTATATTTTTTTATCATTACTATGAAAGTAAATAGTGGTAATATTAATAGGTTTCGGTTAGTAGCGCAGTGATGAAGAGTACATACATTAAAACGAAGAGCCGGCTATTAAGAAAGCCATTAGCGTATATCAATTCACTAAATGGACGGGGAATTTAAAGTCTCGTTCAACGCTACATTATTTTGCGGTCGAATCCAAACAAGAAAAATAGGGTGAAATTTGAATGCATGCCAATAGATTGGGTGGAAATAGGGCGAACGTGTAGGGATTTTTATAGGCGGATCTATTCGAATATTTAGTTGTTTAAACGAGTTTTTTGCATCGAAATATATTGTGGTTTTCGTAGCTGGTAATTTCGAGAATAAATAGACTTTGTATTATGATTTGCATTTTGATGGTATTCGGTAAATCCCAAACTGGAGATGCAGAAATCCTATTCTACATTTCTTTTGCATTTTTCATCACACTCGGTGAGTTTGTATAAAAAGTAATAAACCTCCAATCTCCAACAAACAACGAGAATTCGCAATTTAATAAATTCGCTGCTTCCTTCGTAATTAATTAACGAACACGTGCTAATTTCCTATAAATTCAAATTATACTGCATACGGTAAAGTGCCCGGTTCTGATGGAGGTTGGAAGAGCTTTTCCATTTTCTGCTTACGGTCGATTCGGTCAAGAGATATGCATTCGATCTTATGGGAATACCCGGCTCCTCGACGAGAAACGAGGACGTTAAATTTCTAGTTATAGCGTTTGAGCAAAGTCTATTGAATACTGATGGAAATTGCGCGTGAATGGAATCGAAAAGGTCGAAGAAATTATATTGTTAATAATTAAAAGTTCAACTATAACGCGCGGGATTGAATGAATTATTCGGATTCGCGTTGGAATTGAAATAAGCAAACGTTGTTTATACCACGCCTGGTAAATTTATCGATTTAAAATTTGGGGCTTAATTTTAATTATCGGATTTTCGGGGTGACGTAATGATGCATTTCATCATCGGCGTGAAAATTAATATCATACATCTCCGTGAAATTGAAATGTTTATACAAATGCGATGGTTCTATAAATATCCTGATATTAGAATTATAGAGCAGTAGGTAATTGTCTAATTTATTATTTAAAATGTGTTGTGTGTTAATAGTGGGTTATAAGTATAAAAGCATGCTTCAGAAAAACTATAAGCAAATATTATAAAGATAATATAAGGGTAAGTACGAAATATATAAAAAAAGCAAGGTAAAAATTTATAAAATTTGCTTTAATTTTATACATTTTATTAACGGCTCGTTTCTTGTTAGTTTAGAAAACTCGCAGAATAACATAAAATTTGCGATGAATATTTTGCGAGTTAATTTTTATTTACATACTTAATTAAAGTAGCAGAGGGTTGGACAAATAAAAGCCAGGCAGGGGTGTCTTCGTAACCAGAATAAAACCTACTGTACAGAACATGCAAATCGCACTTCGTATATAAAAAAAACAGAGGAGATAATTATTATATAAAAATGAAAACCCATCGTCGTCGGGCCTGCCTGCTGATATTTACCAAGGTGTTTACCTGCCGTGCCCATATTCAAAATCGAAATCTCCCCGAAATAGCTGCCCGCCTTCAAAGTGGCCAGTACGGTCCTGCCGTTATCGGCCACCACCTGCAACCTCCCTCTGTTCACTATGTACATCTCCTTGCCCACCTCGCCTGCAAACGAAATTCGAAATTTTAATACAAAAAAAAAACCGCGCGATACGGCCCTGCGCGCGCCTTAATCAAACCGTAAAACGTTCCATTCGATCCACTTCTGCCGCATTAAAAAGTAAATAATTCCTTTTGAAGCGCCCTTCATCAAGAAAACGCCCGATAAATTTCCATTGGAAAAACAAATCGACCGAACACATCGGCTCGAAAAGACGGGGCGCTTTTAATAAAACGTTTTTTTTTTCAATAACTGCAACAACAACTGCGAGAACTCATCGGCTATAAAATCTGGTATTTTATTCCTCCCGATTCAAAGCTATTTTCGATATTTTTCTTATCTTCAAACATCTCCGAAAGCGTCTTTACCTTTCCTGCAGATGTAATCGCCGGGCGAGAACAGGACCGGCCTCAGCCTGAGCACCAATTCGCAGAGGAATCCGGCCTCGGTGTTCTGGAATATCTCGACGCGCTTCAGCGTGTCCAAGTGGACGTTGATGGCGATTTCGGCCTTGAGCTTGTCGGGTAGACAGGAAACGGCCCTTTCCTCGTCGGAGCACTTCTGGGTCAACCACAGGTAGTCGAACCATTTGATCACTTTCACCTGGAGGTGGTTGGGCACCCGGCGCATGCGCATGTAGGTCTTCACGCCGTCCAGTTTCGCTGGAACAACGAAAATTATTATAGAAATCTAGTTAGTAGAAATGGAAGCCTGGGGGTTTTCGGTGTTGCCAACCGTTGGTTAGATTTGACATGTTAATTGAACTGTCTTGCGCAGTGCTCTGGAAACCGATTGAAGCGATTTTTTTTCATCTAATCAAATAGATTCACCTGTATAATTTTGACGCAAATCAATTGTTATTTACAAGGAAATTGCGGAATATTAAAATTTATCTCTCGATAGCGAGACCTGTACAGTTCAACGGTCCGATGGTTGTTCGTTATAGCGTGAATTTGTTCTCTAAATTAACAATTTTCAAATCTGCAGCTAGCCAAATCGGCTAGCGTTTTTGTATTTTAATAACGAATATAATAGATCGGGATTTTTACCAACGAAATAAACTTAATTAACCTTCATATATTGGGTGTTTTCAATTATATTCTATACAGAAAAGTGGTTGATAATATGATTGAATTTAAAGCTCTAAAATAATCGAACTTTAGCTAACGATTGCATAATTAAAGAGTATAGTAATGAATACAAAACTCTTCTTAATTAGTTCAAATGAGCTGAATTATATTCTATAGCAAACCAAGAGCCAACGAATCGTTTGATTCAAATTAATTGAATTTACAAACAAATTAGCAATTATGGCTAATTAACAACCGACGCAAATATATAAATATTCGTGAATTATATAGACCGGATGATTATCTGTTTAATTCCTTTCATCGATTTCGCCATTAAGCCCGTTTACTTTATTAATTAGGATGCTGCATATGTATAAATTTGATGGAAACTGGAATCGAATTGGAATTTATTTCGTTTAAAATATATCTCCGGAGAGATAGATAGTCTCGTTTCCCCGATCACAAACGGCCGAATGATTTATTCATCCATCGTTCCCCGAATGGAGATTTTCGAAATAATTGACAATATTTTGAAAAGTGATGTCGATATTTCGACGGGCGCCGAAAGGCATGTTAAAATGCCAATTATCATGTATCTATTTTCCATAAATTATTTATAACAGTATATGCAAAAATGCGAATATTCAAATATACCATATACAGGGTGTTACCATATAATTACACCTGTACACTACTACCAATAGTTTTTATTAAAAATTCTCCATTAAAAATACTTCATAATGCATCAGGGGATTCGCAAAAATTTGCGAAACCCTATGCAATATTAAATTAGCAATTAATTTTATTACATTGCGGAGAGGTTAATCCTGATACGTTTTCCTATATACACTCAACACAATTACCGCGACCGGTGATTCTTTTGTAATGAAACTGCGATGGTCCAATTACGGGGCCTTTTGAAGCTCCACAAATGAATAATCGAATCGGCAATAATTGAACGATTGCTCTCCAATTTTTTTTTCATCGAAATATGCACTAGCAAATTCTAAAAGGCCAAAAACAATTCTAATAAATGCACATACAAAAATATAGATAAATAATTGCAATAGAATTCAAGCCGTAATTGCTTGATATTCCAGTAATTTACGAATTCGCATTGAATTTGTCAAAGTTCACAACGCTTACTTACCGGAGCATTTACATCGGGGCCGAATATTCCGGCGGCATTTGGGCAATTAATGCGACTTATGATCGAATTTGTACCCGCCGAAGGCGTTTGATACTCCAACGCCAGTGGCGCAGTTACTTTAATAACCTTAACCGTTACGGTTAAGGTAACCGGGCCCGGTAAATGACGCACCATTAATTTGCTCCATTCAACCCTCCGATATGCGATTAATATTATTGCTTCGATTAATTTACGGCCGACTGGAATATTTTTCATATTGAAAATTTTAATCGTAGATCCGTATTGATAGTAATAATTAGTGCTTTGATACATCTTGCTGGTAAATAAACTGCTCCACAAAAGTTAAGTACAAATTTTGCAATTATTTTAAAATTAAATGTTTTCTTTCATATCTGAGTGGATTTTTTGTCCCTTCCTTCTACAACTCTTACTAAATTTGGCGATCAAAAAACCTGCAACTTTTAAATTAATCTCAATATTTGTGAACTTCCTTAACTTTTGTGGAGCAGTATAGACAGTTACTGAATTTATGCAGGTAAAATTCGATCGTTAAATGCAATCGAGTGCGAATTATGCACGCGAACATTACCTAAATATCAATTAACGATTGTCACTCAGGAGTTGTTAATTCGCGAACTCTCTCGTTTACATTTATTAAATTAACGAGCAAACCGAGCCGGAAAGTTTCCCGAGATGGTTTCCTTGTTATTGGAAAATAACTCTTCGCAGATTTCCTAATTTGCAAGTCGCCCATTTTTACGCCGAATAATTCCGTCGGAATGGATGTTTCGTGAGAATCTGATTATTGAGATAAATAATTCGGTATATTTCGAGCGGGGTTAATTAAAGGTCGCGTCCGGGAACTCGGCAGGAAATCAACGGGGGATGTTTTTATATGTTTTAGAAATATAATTTACTTTCTTTCGAGTGCTATCCCGGTTTTATTTGCCCTCTTTTGACGAGTCGCTGTTCTGCGGTCGGAATCGGAACATTATAAATGGGCAACCTCCCGTGCAATACATTAAGCTTAACGCCCCGAACATGATAGTTGGTCGTGATAAAGGGAAACGCAGCGATACGCTGGAAATCGATGTTTCACGTTTGTCGCTTAAAGGATCCCACAGACCGACGCGAAATTTTCGCTGCCGCTGCGGCGGCGATTCCGCAGCGGAACCGCAGCGGTAGTTTCGCAATAGTAGCGAAAACGCAGCGTTCTATTTTCGAAACGCTGTTTTTTCCGCTGAAGCTGCGGAATTTCGGTACCTATGAAAATGGCAGTTGTCGAAAAATTAATCGAGTTTGTGAAAAAGTATCCAATTATTTACGATTTAAGTCATGAAGACCTATTAAAAATTATTCAAATAAATATCCTACTATTATTATGCTTGCCTATATGTTGCTAATCAACATACTCGTAATATTGTAGTTATTTTTACCCAATTCCTTCCTCTCCAGCTAAACCAAGTAGCAGTAAAACATCTTCTTCAAACAAACTCATTGAATAAATAATTGTATGATTTGCAAATACCTATATAATTAATTACACACAAGCTCCAATTTGTCACTAAAAATCGCTAACTAACAATCGGAAAATTTCGCGAATAGTACCAATCCGCTGCCGCAACGCCGGCGGAATTTCCGCCGCGAAATTTCCGCCGCGAAATTTCCGCCGCGAAATTTCCGCGGCGAAAAAGTTTCGCCTTCGTCTGTGGGATCCTTAATGGTCGGAATGGGTCATCGAATCCATTTTACCGGCTAATAGCACGTGTGGCGGATTCCGATTTTCGTTTCGCCATTTTCTATTCCGACGATATTTTCATTAAAATTTCCGGTACATACACCGGGTGTATAGATATCGAATTTCGAAGCTTGGTTTTCAATTAGCTCGCTGGGGTAATGCAAATGGGCTAACGGAGTTCGATTGCATTATTTGCTTGCATCTACGAGGGTTATAACAATTTATTGCTAGGTGCAAATTGGGAACTTTCGAGCGGAAAAACCGGCGTAAACTATGTCGAAAATTGTGGTAAAATTAAAACTTTACCGGTATAGAAACGGCCTAAAAGGAGTTTTACCGAGTCTCAGGTGTCTCCGCGGTAGTCGAATAAATTGGAATGGGGATACCCATAGATTGTTAATTTACCTTAGAGAGCAACTTACCAACCGCCAAAAAGAAATGGCTTTTCGATAGAATGAGTAATTCGAGCAATTTATTATTCATCGCTGGGAAAGTGTGAGATCAAGAAGTGTTTGGGGAAGGTTTTTTCGCGTAAATATTACTATTGTATTATTCCTCCATACATTTAATTCAGCAAACAAAACATCCTCTATCGCACAAACCTCACTATTTCGAGCAATATTGCATAAACAATTCCCAACCAGTTCATTTCCTTAACACAGAGTCCTCTCCCCGTTATAACCGGGTTATACCGGCGCGAGTCCGAAGAAACTTTTCAATGCGATTAGAGTTGTAAATCGCCATTCAACTTCCACCCCCCGACGTGTTCGAGCGATGCTCCCGTTCCGAATGAGAAATTCAATTTGGAGGAGGCCCCGTTTCATAAACACAACAGTTATGTTTACTTTCAAACTCAAGTTCCGCCGAATTAGCGACGAAAAGCGGGAAATTGGATTGGGCAATTTAAGTATTAACGAACGGGCGGGAAACTGCCGGATGTTCTTGTTTGATTGTTAAATAATACAACTAAAATGATATTTTATGGCGAAGAAATTGTTTTATTTCTATAAACTACAATCGGGTGATTTCGTTTTATCGATTAAATGAATCAAACCATATAACAAATTCGTGTAAATAAAGGTATAATTTTAAAGTACACTATTGAAAGGTATTTCCACATTAATATAACGCTAAACATTTTTCAATAGCTTCAAAATTTAAAGAAGATTATTAGACAAATATTTATCATATCTTTTCACATTCGGTATTTATTCCAGTTTCTTCTCATTTATCCATATTTATGAGTGTAGCTTTAATAGCGTTCAAATAAAACCAAATAAACATTTTTATTATTTATCATATCTTTTCCCATTCGGTATTTATTCCAGTTTCCACTCATTTATCCATTTTTATGAGTGTAGCTTGGAAATATTAAATGAAAGATTAAAGTTCATGCACGTTTGTTAGGTAAATTATACAACATTGATTGAATATAAATACCTCCATACAATCTATTAATTAAAATATTTATTAATATATTAATCCGTTGTTTATCATCATTTGAACTCGTAATGAATGCATATTTAACCCGTTTTTTGGATCGTTTCGTTAAATCCACGCTAACAATGGATTGGGATTTGGCTCATGCACCCGACTAACGGCTTCTTAGACACAATGGGACGTTGGCGAAGAGCCAGAACTGCATTTACTCTTCGAATATTTATAGTTCTGGCTCGTTTTCGCTATCTAGTTATGAAATACGATCCGTAGGTGACGATGGTTTTTTTACCGAGCTCTTAACGTTCGCTTAGAATGAATATTTCCCCGGAATATTTTTAGGAAATGCATTAGAGAGTTCGTTAAACGCGCTATCGTCTATCATTTTTATTTAGCGAGACTATTCTTATTATTTTCCACTTCAATTTCGCGAACGAACAATGGCGTTTCTTTGTGTTTTTTCAATTTCTTTTTGTTTATGCTGATGGAAAATAAAACTAGCGATTAATTAAGTAGAGTGCCCATTTGTCAACATGCATATATACTCTTTTATTTACTTAACCGAAGGCTCTTGTCGGGGAAATCTTCCGAACGGCTAAGTATTGTCGATGCTTTGATTTATTAGACTTCCCGTACAATAGATTTTCATTATTTATCCCAAAGGTACCGGCTACAAAACAGATTAACGCCGAGATTGATTGATATGCTATAAATGTAGATTATGCCGGAAATCTCTCTCCGTTATTTATTGCTGTTCGGTTTTTTCCCCTTTGTTCTCTCGCGCCGGCTTGTTAAATATTTGTCAGCCCGATTTCGAAAATTGCCTATTTTCCCGAATTATTTAACATTAAAAACCTCAAATTTCTATGCACTGTTTTGCAGATTTCGGGCGTTATAGGGTTCGTAAAAAACCCACCCCCGGTCGCTCATGCGCTGAAATAAACCCTCGTTAGACCAGCAAACTGGAAATTCTTCACCCTTTTCCCTAATTTTATTCCTTTTCGCAGCCCGATATACCTTCTGTTGCAGCCCTTTTTCCTCTCGAATGTTCCCCGCGAAACGCCGCTCGCATTCATCCGAACACTTGTTGAAATTTATTTTCAATTCCGCCACTTTGAGCATGTTTCGTGGCGCGCCTCAAGGAGACTTTCCGCTGTATTTGCGTTGTCGGATTCGAGAAGAATGAAGATTTTTTTTGTACCGAAAAAATAACACTCCCTTCGATTCAATTGAACCCTTCGATTCAATCGAATATTTCAATCGATTAAGATCCTCTCCCGACAAAATGGGACACTCGAAGAAATCCTGACTCCATCTCGCGCGAGATAGGGAGGAAAACTCGCGAAATCCGGCCTAATTGGGGCGATTGGAGGATCGAAAATCGCTTTTATTAGGTCCGATGACAACTCCAATCGATGGCCCTCCGTCGCGAAAAGAAAACGAGCTCGTCGAGTTCCCTTTCGGAGTTTCGAAGAAAATGTCGATACACTTTTGAGTTCGATAGCGATTTAGAGTGCCAATTGGCATTTTAAGCGCCGGTTAAAAATTCATCTCGAGCGAAAGCGGGCGAGGAAGAAGTGCAAATATTTGCGCTGTATAAACGATATGGAGCTTACTTTTCGATGGGTTAGGTATTGATTGTCTGTTTGGGATTAAATGTGGAAGTTTACCGGGGATGATAGTTCAATTAAAAATGTCACATCTACCTTAAACAACAGTACTTTTCAACGCGTTTTTTGAGTAGGAATGTTTAGTTTTAAACCCTTCTAAGTCCCCCAGGCCGAGCTCCTTAATATTCCGAGCGTCTAGAACTTCGATGAAGCATTTGAATCGGGCAATTAAGGCGATAAAAAAATCGCTTAAACAGCCGATGAATTAAACACTTGCTGAATTCTGTTGCGTAAAGGGCCACTTCGACCGCGCTGTATACATATCCTCGTCCGGCCCTTTGATCTTCCCTTGCGACCCTTACACCAGATGGGGTTCATTTCCCATTAATATTTCATGAAAAATTCCGGTAAAAAATGCAGCGAGATAAACCTCACGTTTCCCCAAATTTTCGATTCGCTGTAATCGGATTTATTCAATTAATTAGTCGATTAATTGGGAGTTAGTTTTAACGTCATTATTGCGTAATAAAATTGGCAAAATGAAGCTTATAAATAAGCCTCGTTTGAATCGAAAATGCATGGCGGAAATGAATGCATAACAGCGACTTTTGCTGCAATAAAGGGGGCGATAAAATCGGAAATATAGCAATTAATTGGTTAAACTAGTGCGATCGTTAACGAAGCCGTTAAATTTGTTTTGAAAAACGCGGGTTTTTAAATGTTTCGTAGGTATATAATCAGAAATTAGCATATAGTAATTGAATTTGTTCCCGGTTTTGGGCATAATAAAATAGGGAAAATTGCAGCTTATTTTGCTGGAATAAATAAAGGTCAAAACGACTCTAAATGGTATAGCAAATCGTCCATTACAAGAGCGCCGATTTCGATTAGAATTCCGCCGAATAATCCCCTTTTTCCGGTAAATACCTGCGGGACGGATAAACGATCCAGGAAAAAATAAAAAAAAAAATATAAAATCCGCAGCCGCGTCGGCGTTACATCGTCGCCTTTCTCCACGTGCCCGGAGCGTCGCGACGCCCGCGTGCCGGAAGGGCAGGGGCAGGGACGGGGGCCGTTACTGAAATAGCTGCAGCGCCCCCTCCGCCCCCGATCGATGGCTAAAAATAGCCCGTCGTGCCCCACATACGGTCCGCATACGCCCGGAAAGTGGGTTACCCGATGACATTGACTCTAGGACGCGAGCGGGGCCAGCGGCGGCGCCCCGAAGGGGGGAGGGCGCCCCGACGCCCGGGGGTTGATTTACTCTTAGAATGAATTCCTTTAAAATACACCGAGTTGTCTTGGAATTATTTTCGCGGTTTTAGTGGGTTGCTTCAGTTCAAAGTACATGTTTTTTTACAACAAAATAATCAATTAAACAACCCTTTAAAAAATTCCTAGTTGAAAATTATGCTTTACTTTGTAATGCTATAACAATTCCGGTAGAGCTTCAGTTCAAAGAAGTTATACCTACTTGGTTTTTTGTAATTAAAGGATGCCAAATACAACAAAATAATCAATTAAACAACCCTTTAAAAAATTCCTAGTTGAAGATTATGCTGTACTTTGTAATGCTATAACAATTCCGGGAGGGCTTTAGTTGAAAGAAGTACCTACTTAATTTTTTGTAATTAAAGGATGCCAAATACAACAAAATAATCAATTAAACGACCCTTTAAAAAATTCCTAGTTGAAGATTGGTGCTGTACTTTGTAATGCTATAACAATTCCGGGGGGGTTGTTTACCCCCCGTTACCCATCTTTTATCTACGTGCTTGCGTTTCTTTTGGGGGGTTTTTATTACACATTGCGCGAAAGTTTCGTTCATTCTGGATCCTTTTAAGTAATAAATGCACAGAGACGGGGAAAATGTATTACTGTCTTTATAGTTAGATTTTGATACTAAAAAAGGGTGTAATTTTTTTGCTCGAAGAAACATAAAAAATAAGCATAAAACAAAATGAGAATTTTCTACTAAGTTGAGTGAAGACGTTTCGGACGTTTTATTGCGAATTTTCGTGATTTTTTGATGGGGTTTTTTCGTTATTTTTGGATGACTTCTGAAGGTTATTATAGGGAGATTTCAAAATTTAAAACGATCTTATTTGTGATACTTTCATTTGATTTTTTCTTTAAAGGTCTTTACAGCTCATAAACAACTAAAACTTTCTAATTTTAAACAAGAAATTTCGTCCACCCAAGTAAAAATTAATCAAGCTGATAATGCCATTATTAACTAACAAAGCAATTTGATATTTATATGGGAATTTGGAAAAAACTGAAAATACGCGATTACCGATTACAAACGAACCAAATTCCATCAGAAAATATCCGAAAACAGAGTAATTCGGATATGAAATAAATGGTTTTGTTGCCGTGATATTTAATTCAATCGAGTTCGAAATGATACATTTCGAAAAGCGTAAATTATAATTTCCCGTCCCACATACTACAGCTGTGTTTAATTAAATTGAAAATATATTATTCCGATAAATGCATCTCGTGGATGGAAAAATAGCAAAAAGCGTCGGATTCCTGGAGGAAAATCCGAACCGAAATCGATTCCTGTGTTCTTTTGATACCCCGAAACAATATCAAATAATGCTACATCTGCTTTCAAATGTGATGGATTGAATACTTCAATTTTACGTGCAAAACTTTATAACACTTATTTTATTTTTGATGGATCGAGAAATGTTTGATTTAGAACATCAAATCTACACGTATATATACATTCAAGATGTCTGGTTTTGAATTGCTTTTTATCCACCTGTTTATCCTCGTACTCGAAATTGCATCCAAACAAACCGAACGTTTATTGAATTTTCTCGAATTCTAATTTGTTTTACATAGGTTTTATCTGTACATTTTGACTACATCCAAACAATGAATAAATTTCATACAATAGCGGACTTACCTAGAGGTGTAAGGGAAAATAGAAATTCAAATTAGATTCGCGCAATCATGTTGTTGTTATTAGCATTTTTATCGAAAAGCTTGTATGGGAATATGTTTACAATGATTGAGGTAGAAATTTCAATTTAATGCAACACGGCTTCGAAAATTTGGTAAAAATGCACCACAAAATACATCCTTCGATTACATTATAATAATGAAGTATCTGAATGGATTATAATAATAATTTTTCGACAGCTTATAGTAAGAAAAATATCGCCAAATTTCCATAATGTTTATTTCAAATGGGTTAAAAAAACTTACATACAAATGGGACGTACGAATTTTATTTCGTATAAAGTTCCAGAGGAAAGTTATAATGGCTCTTTCTACGATTACGGCCGATATTATTTCTGTCCGAAAGAAAACAAAGTTTTCCAACGACATTACGCTTTTCATCGGACCCTTGAATTCCGTTATTTATTAAATCCTGAATGTACCTTCTAAAAAACCTCCCATTTACTTCATTAATTGCACGATTATGTGGAAGAGAATTCGACAAGGAATTTCCCCCAATCACAATTGTAGCGACTATTACATAATTAATTAGATATCATCAGGTTTATTATAAAAAAATTTATTTCAAGAACTGAATAAATCAGGAGATACTGTTAACTAGAATCCCCATCGTACTAAACAAGCGATATATAGACTTGACTTGTAACTCAACACTACTAAATTAACAATAGGTGTATTCGATGTATCAGATTGAGCTTAATTTCTCCTTGTTATATATAATTCGGCTCAGTTCTGATAGGATTACGATGAGCGATATACATCGGTTTAATTAGGCTAATGAAGTCGGTCTCGGGAGGGTTTTTAAAATTTACTGCTAATTACTCGAAAATGTATTTGCATAAATTGCCTATAATTTTTATAATATCGATCTACTGTATCTAAAGTAATAATCGAGTCGATGGGACGATTTCGAATCGGGGAAAACGTTTCATTTCGAAATACCGGCCGGGCATTTATTTAATCATACATCACCTATCAGGTTTATATAAGTTTATATAAGCGCCCGAGCCGGGGGCCATGTACCGAAAACCCATAAAACAAATATTCCCAGCCGAATATAAACATTTCGCCGTGTACTTCCCGGCATTTTCGAACAAATTGTTCCGAAAGTAAGCCCGACATTGTACCGAAACTCCCGCATTGTCCTCGGGCCAGCCGAATGGAAATACTCCCTTTTCGAGGAATTAAAATATCAACCGAAACTTCTCCCAATTAAATCTGAAGTGAAAGTTTGTCTAAATAGTCCTCGGAGCTTTCGATTGATCGGTGAATTTGCCTTCGATATCGAATGGTTTATAAACAAAAAAAATCAGTATCTACAATTCCTGTGCTATAATCCAGCTCAATTAAGTCTTCTGCTCGAAGCGGAAGATAATCGCCGGTTGCCAATCTTGCTGCAAAACAACAAAAACAACTTGTAGTTTGCACACTTAGATCGCCCGCTCGTAAAATCTCCTTTTTTTTGCGGCTTTTATTGTGGTTTTTTTCCGGCGGTTTTATTGCGAAATCCCGCCGATACCCCGGATGAGATAATTGATTTTCTGGGTCCGGAATCTTATTGTCTTTTTTATTGCTGCGTTATTTTATGTGCCGAACCGGAGCAAACTGTACATTAGTCGCTTTTAGTCGAGTCGAAAGAACGTTATACATCGTACAAATCCACTATAATTGTTTTAGTTTATGTACCAGTGGTGTATAAGAAACCTGTAGGAGTCTATTAGATGATTAATTTTGTTTGGCTCGTTTTATAGGCGGTAATAATTGATCAAACGTTAAGTAAATTAGTGTTGTATTTGATGGAGTTATTCCAGAATGCTCCGGGAAAAGTGGTGGTTATTTAGTGAAAGAATAGAAAGTGAAAAGAACCATCGCAAATAATGTTTACAATTCGAAATAAATATATCGAACGACTTTTGAACTTTTCGACCGCTCCGGGCTAAAGCTCGCCCGAACTTTTTACCGAAAACTTTCCACCTATGCAGATAGCGAAAAGGCCGTTGGAAAAGGAAATTTGCACTTTTACGACTTCCCGCGAAATTTCCTCGACCGAAAGTTCAGGACCGAACTTTCCCATCGATTCTGTTTGTTTCTCGCTTTTCTCGCCGAACGTCTGACAATGGAAGGATGGAAGTTCTAAAGGCGCTTTGCGAATTGCATCCGACTGTAAAAGGAGAAACGTGTTTCAAGCCAATTTGCTACCCCGAGAATCCTAAATCTCCTCTAACAATGGCGGAAATTTCGGAGAGGTGTCCCGTTCGATTTTTGCATCATAAATTAAACTCTATAAATATTTCTCTTCGGAAGCTTTCCGTCGATCGATTCGATCGATTGTCGACGCTCGCTTACACCCGAACAAACAATTAATCAGCCTAATTTCAGACCGATAAGTTGACGGTTTAGAGACGAATCGCCATGACGACGCCCGGCGTCGTGACGCTTGTATTTGACGCGGTTTAATTAGAAACGCCTAATAATACACCTGATCTACGGGCAACGTTTCACTTGCAAACGATCGCTGTGAATAAATTCCAATTAAAATCCCCGCCGGGATGATTCGCGAACGAGTGGCCCTTGTCGGAGTCGCTCTACAGCCACTGAAAATAGATCATATCCTTCCCACCTTGGGCTGTTTCGCCGGTGGAAAAGCGATTATTCAAACCTCAAAACCGGCTCCATTTGTCTTGAAAGCGGCGCAAAAATCAGCGAAACCGGTGGGGTAATTACGATTGGAAAAAGGGAAACCGAATCGTTGGATTTAGGCGGGAAGATCGTTCATCCTGCTGGGTGGATTTATGACGGGGTCGTGAATAATCGAGAGTATTTATATTATTCGATCTTTCCGCGAGTAATTCTCTTTGTGATCCCCCGGAGAACTGTCTCTGATTCTCGGTACGCGAATAGCAATTCCGCTTCTTTTGGTCTACGAAGCTTCTTGAATTATTCCCGAAAATGGTCCGTGTTGTGCTTTAAAAATAAAAGCGCCGAGCTTTATGCGAACTTTCGACGAACGATCGTCGGACTTTGAGTTAATGGAAACGATTGAAAGAAACTTGCTCGGTGGAAAGCTGGATTGTTATCGTAGTAATATAGCGAAAGATTCATCTTTGTTTACAATAAACTACTAAATGTAATTAGATGATTAATTTTATATGAATTCTCCAGTTTTGTTTAGTTGCAAAAAGACATTAAAACATGCTATCGAATAAATGGAATATACAACTAGCTATTTAAAAGGGACAATTAAAGGCATAATTAGTGGAGTATTATTTCCAATTTTATGAAACCACTTAAATTTATAATACGCATTCTACTAAATATGCCTGAATATAAAATAATATGGCTAGTGTTTCAACAAATATAGAAACATTTCGAGCGATATTTGATAAAACACCGGCTTAATTAGCCAAGCAATGGATAAGGGATACATAATAAATATCTTAGTGCAAAAATTATTAGATAGAATATAAAACATGCATCTCGTCTGTCTAACAATAAGTAGGACTGGCAAAAAAAGACTTTAATCGCGCTAAATTTACGACGACTATAAAGCTCCCGTTTCGTCCGTCCACATATAAATAAAAACCGCTAATTACTCAACTAATTTTCCCCTTTTTCCAGCTCCTCCCGCCGACGTATTGTATCCATTTAACGCTACACAACGTCGTTCCCTCGAAAGCGAAAATGGTAAGTAAAACAAATAACGAAAAAGCGGCATCCATTAGCTTCGGGGGTCTAATCAGGGAAAAAATAAAAATCTTAAAGGCATAGGCGTGTTCAGAATTTTGTTTTTACCGCAATGCGAACATGTACATTTTTTATTCGACAATATGACAAAATTGGCAATTTATCGAGTGCGGTTTTTGATGACGAAAATGAATCGATAACCGATTAAAAATGTTCGTTAAAAAAAGCGATGTGTTCGGAAATAATTTAATAATTTTGAAATTCTGCAAACGCCCATGGGGATGTATTACAAGCAGCGGGCAATCGGGTGTAGAATAAGAGAGAAAACGGCTATTGTATGGAAATTGAGGGTACTTTATCGGGGGAAAAACAAAAGCCTACTCACATATTGCCGGATTGTCTGCTGCGAACATTAGAGAAAAAATGATTGGTGAATTTATTTAGCATCATTTACAACAAATACAGTGTGTGACATAAAAATTACCATCGGTTTTAATCGCTGATTTTATATGGGTTACTTACAAGGCGTTTCATTAGTAAATATCCTCATATTTATCTCATTTTATCATATATGAACGTCTCATTAGAATATAATTTTATCTAGTTAATAACGACTTAATAAACAGTTAAAGTTTTTTTTACATTAACCAATCAAACACCCTGTATAGGTAATTATAATTTCAGTATGCAGATGAGCAACACAAAGCATTTTAGTGCACGAGTAATGCATTTTTAAATTTAGTTGTTTCGTGTTACAGTTGTAATGGATACAATTAACAGGAAAATGCATCGACAGGTGCATGTAAATATTGAGTACAATTCGACAGGAATAACAAAAACCGCGAATTAACAGAGCTTTGATTAACGATTATAATAATGGAAATAACAGAGTAATTCCACGATGCGATATTATTTGCGGTTTATTATTAAATTCTTGTCAAACAGTACTTAATATTTAGCAATATTTAATAACTGTTTCGCGACAAAAAAAAATCATTTTATTCGCAAACGATCCACATTATAATATTCCAGCGACTGGTGAATAGTCGCATAGCGCAAAAATTTTTATAAACACATCCGCATGATACCCGTTGGAACGTGACGTGGGAGTGTTATTCCGCAACAACCGGAGATATACGGAAAAATGGGGAAATTCCATCGGCAGGCGATGTACTCGGTGATTTTCCCCTTTCCTTATTCATATTATTCTTTATAGAGCCAGACTCTGGATGGCCTGGAAAGCGGGCGAAAATTCCCCGTTTCGATTACAACGCGCCGGTTTTTTTTTTTCGACTTCAACCGGATTGCACGGATAATTGCTCGTACGATACTCTAATGCTTTTATAACATGGTAAACAAAGTTGTTCCGAAGGCGATACAGCGCTTTGTTCTTCGTTAAACTGGAACAGGACGCTGTTTTTATTGTTCCTCTATCCACTATTATGCATGTTAACAAACGAGAGGTTTTTGAGCTGCCAGAATACCAAACATTAACAATGCTACAGATGAAATTTTCTAATGACTAGAAGATTTGGTATATTTCTTTTAAGTTTTTGAGTGGTTTTGATATTGCTAGCATTGATTTATCGGGAATAAACCTTCCATGTAAATAAAGGGTTAAGTATATTGCGGTCCAAAGGGTTCATTGTGTCTCCTCTATACGCCCGAACCAGATGAGACAATCCCTCTGGTTAGATTAATCCTCTTAAAACCGTTTCCCTTAGGTATCTTAGATTTTGCACTACCAAGCGTTAAATGGAATAAATCTCCTCGATCTAAATACCTACGTTTAGTCAAAGCAAATAGAATAATTAACAGCATCAACGTGGATGATATCTCTTGCAAAGCTCTAAAGTTAATCTCTCTAAAGAATCTTTAGTTTCACAGAAAAATTACTATTATCAATCCATCGTATTAGACTTCCTCTATACCGAGTAATATAGCGAGAAATTCCAGCCCGAATTGTAATCGTTCAATTATTCCAATAACATTTTAGAAACGTCGACGGGCTAATTGGAGATCGCTTAATCAATTTGGCTGGAGGTGCTCGTGAATGACTCCGATGGCGTCGCGACGCTTAAGTTGTAATTTCGGTATTGGTTCTACACCGGGGTCATTCCGGAGCGATCCAGTGCAATATGATAATGATAGCGGAGCTCTAACCCCGATTAACTGTTCCCAAAGTGCACTGGAACATGTTAAAGATGGTGAGCGTAATGCACTTGGATAAATTGTCAAAATAGTTTAATGTTAGAATTCTGTGTTTTTCACAATTTCCTCATTGTTTAGAGGTTTTTTATTAGCCGTAAAGGTGGCAGGAATTGGTATTCCTGGCTGTTTCGCTTGCAAATGAAACCGTTTTTATCCTGTCGCTCCGTGAGTGAGAGAGGCGGCGGTGAAGGAGCAGGAAAGTGGCGCTTTATCAGTGAAACATGTTTCCCCAATGAGCCGAATGAGGTTAGGATGTTTTTAAACTAACGCGGATTCGGAGAAATTGATACAAAGTAGGAGGAATTTGCCTCGGTGAACGAGGATTAGGACGTTATTGCGGCATTTTTTCCATGTCTGTTCTTTGAAACGAGGTTATTTTGTGTTGGATTTTCCGTAATGGAAAAGGAAATTTATGGCGGGTATAAATCTGAAAAATGCGAAGGGTGTCTTTTTGATTTTTTTTACTAATCTCACCGAATGACGAATCATTGTTGCCAATGGGATGTTTTGCATAGCTTTGGATAAACCCGCGATCGAAAGCTTTCATTCAACAAAGCTTCTACTTAACCATATTTTAGCTACAGCCCACTTTCTAATAATTTTTATACACATTGCTTTATTTACTAGATAATCTGTTTGTTTGCCATTAAATGCTTGTACTTAACACTACTTCAAGTTGCAAAAAGAAAAGCGTTTTTTTTTTGTAGTATTGGCTCTTCGCCAGAAATTCGCCAGAAATTTAATTTTGTGCGGCGTAAATGCGCCTCCTAGAGATTGGATTAGTTTCCTCTCCCAACCGTTCATATATTTTTCAATATTTAGATTGAAAAGGCATGGAAACATGATACACCAAGCGAGCCTGGCATGGGCGTGTTGATGAAACAATCTGCAAACAACAATTTAAAATGCAAAAGAAGATTTATTTTCGCAGATATTTCTAACGATCGAAATCAGTTTTTTGTCAAGCGCTTTCCTCGCGCAGCGGAATAAATTATTCGCACAAAAAAAAAATCCTGAAATTTATCATCCCATCGATCCCTCCGGTCTCCAGGACGTATTTCATTTTAATACTCTTAATCAATTTCGAAATTCCAGCAAACCGTTCATCATTCTTTTCGAATTTCCTTCTGCGAAAGTGGGTTTTAGGTACTCGCTAAGCTTCCTCTCAAACGATATTAATGATGGTTTTTATTTAATTTTTTCGTGTTTCGTACTTACTCAACTTGTTCGCGGAATGAATGGAGGTTTTGTCGTTTAGGTGGGTATTCATTTTATACTGTAGAGAGAGATTAGATTTATTTTATATGTAGATAGATGAGCTTGTTTGAAGATGTGGAAATATTGTATGTAAATTTATAAAAAAAAGAAGGTAGAATTACCAATGAAACAACAAAAAAATCACCCTTTTCTTGATGGTAAAGCGCGCCACTGATTTTTTTTCATTTGAATAAACTCCCAGCCGGTGTATCGCTCTCCATCTGATATATATTTTTGCTATTATTGCTCCTTTTCGCAGTCCTGCCGTTTTTGCAGCAGAAATAAAGTGTTGTGTAAGCCACTTTTTACTCGGTTTGTCATCTGTCAGTTGGCGAAGGAAAATTCAATTTCATTCCGAAACTTCCCATTGATTTTCGATCCAATTTAAAAATGAAGGCGACCCGTCACGGACAGAATGAATAAGATAAGATCATTAAATCGCAAGAAACAATATCGCGGTGATGTAATCGATAATAATACTGTAATAATCGATGAATTTTTTTGGTCTGATTAAGGTCTATACAGGGTGTTCCTAAAGCTCCTCTAATTACTTTTAAAGCTACACATAACTCGATAATGAATTGCTTTTTAATGACCGACAGTTTTTTTAAGGATTACTGGGTCTGTTTTTCCGTTGCTCCGGGCCATATTTCCTTCCTGAGTTGCTCCAGCTAATTTACCGCAGCAGGAAAACTTACTTTTAGAGTATTTTAGAGCGAAAAATCGTATTAAATAAATCGTTTTTAGGCTTGAATTAATTTATGTCACAAATCGAATACTATTTACACTCGAATGCTCAACAAGTAGACTAATAAAAACATAAAAAAAACTTACCCTGAAATTCCTTTCTAGCCGCCGATACTGATGTAACGATATTAGCCACATGGCCCAGGACCGTAGCGAACAACAACAACCCGAACAGCAGCTGAAATATAACGAACAGATACTCCCCCTTATTCCTCGGCCTCGGCAAATCGCCGATGGTGGTCAGGGCGAGCGTGCACCAATAGTAACTCTGCAAATAAGCTTTCACATAGTCTGTACTTTCCGAATCACTATACACCCAGTTTTTAGAACCAAACCCGTCGTTTTTTAAGATTATGTGGAACAGACACCCGTTCCAATGGAATATCACCAGCAGGTAGTGGATCAGGCTGCTCGATCTGAACAGGTTCGGGTAGTTCGTGTGCCGCTCCGTCCTGTCCATGAACGCCCAGAATCTGTAGATCTTCACCTGCACCCAACACGAAAAAAAAACATCCATTTAGTTAACCCGTCAATCAAAACAACACTAGGATCAGAAGTGGGATCGGAAGCGGGATCAGAAGTGGGATCAGAAGTGGGATCAGAAGTGGGATCAGAAGTGGGATCAGAAGTGGGATGAAGGGAGCGAATTGAAGAGTGCGTGGTTTACCAATCGAAAGGAGCGCAGTATGGAGTTGAATCCCACGGAGAGGTACAGAAAATCGAGCGGCAGGAGGCACAGGCAATCAATGTAGAACGTGGTCGAGTTCATGTAGTGCTGGCGCAGCTTGGTGGAGTCGGTCTGCAGGACGCCGTCTTCGAGGTAGCCGGTGCGAAAGTGGAACAGAATGTCCACCAGGTAGAGGAAGTCGGCGAAGTAGTCCAGACAGAACCACACCAGTATCGTGTTGCCTGTAAAATAGATGAATTCCACGTTGAATTGGTGTTGTTGGTGACGAAGCTGTATCGCTTACCGTCTATTTCTCTAAAGGCAAATCGGTAAATAATGACCCAAAAATTGTATAGGAATGCTAATGACACAACCATCGACCAGTAGTAGCACAGCCTTCCAGCCGGATCGAAGACGAACGACCAATTCTGCGGACCTGCTCTCAATCGCGAGCTGTACGAATCCACCCTGCGAAATCCGTAGCGACTGCAACAAAAAATCGTCTAGTAGAACCAAAAGCGATCATTACACAACACCACAAACGAACCAACTTTATGAAAATAGCCCTAAATTTTCTAGTGAAAATTTTAGCTTCAGGTGTTCGTTTAATCCGTTCCACGATTCGCCAGATGTAAGTGGAACTAAAGTTCAACGAGGAGAAGATCAAAGAGATTTGTATCGAAACTAATGGAACCTGAAGAGAACCATTGTGTGGAAGATATTGAAGATATGGGTAAATTACGGCGGGAGTCTTTTGAATATGCTAACGAAGAGTATTTCGGATTATTTTCGTATGAATTTTAATGGCTATTTAACGACTCGGTTACAAGGTCGTGGTGATGTTGGAAACTGTAAGTTTCGGTATAAGTGCTGCGTTAAGAGGATTTTAAATGATTTCCATCGGGAGCAAACATTTAAATTTAAAGTTTGTTGTACAGAGCGTACTATCGAATTGGGTAACTTTCTGTATATATACAGCGAAATTGGTATAATCGAATTGAAGAAGTTAAATGCCGGGATTAAAGGTCTGTCTAATAGAAAAAGAGAGAGGTCGGGTCCGTAGATTGGCTTAAGAGATTTAAAGTTAGCGTCGAGCCGGTCGAAGATAATTCTCGCCTCAGTTGTTTCCAAAATCTAACTCGCTAAGATTAATTTGTTTTGTATTAGGCGAAAGTTCGGAGGAAAGTCGATGGGAAATAAAGGAGGCTGCAGCTCATTTGGTTATCTCCATTCACCCCGATTTAACCCTTTTAAACCAAATTGAAAAACTCGAATTTCGAAACGCGAGAAACTTTTCATCCAGCATTTCCCTAGTAGATATATTAATTATTGTGGTATTTATTGTATCGAAGGAAATTTCTGATGAACTTCTACAGAGCAATTTTCTTGTTTCTTTTTTTTTTCATTAACGTTCAAACTTTAAACGCTAGTTTGAAAATTATCCGCATTTTAATAACGGCGAGTAACTTGTTAAAGTTTCCATTCTTTAATCAAGCAAAACTGGAGTTATTACTTTGTTGATTGCAGAGATAAAACGAAAGAACTCGCACCCTCTCGGCTCTACGCCTTACTTAAAATTCAGCACGGGAAAATTCTACGACTGTTTTATCTATTCACCGCATATAGTATAGACTAAATTATCCTTTGTGGCGCCCTAAAAACTTCGACGCCATTATTACGAACAGTCGCTGGATCTCCATTTCGGGCCCAGGAACGCTCCTTCTACTTACTAATCGTCGGTATCCCGTCCATAAATAACCCGCAGAACAATGAAATAATATGCGTAAGTTGTCCCACAGTCGTGGGTAAAGTGACTTATGAACTGTCCCTTGTAGTGAGGGTTTCCTCTTACTTCTTGGATTCCAGCCAATTTGCGCTCTGTCTACAGGGTAGTTAACATTACCAAATCCTCTTCCAGAATGGAAATTACAAGTGAAAGAATTACAAGAAATCTGTACACCGTTTCGGCGCATCAATTCGATTAAATTGGGCGAAACCTTCGGAAATGCAAAAGTGCACTCTATTTAAATTTCCTCCGTTGTAATATCGAGGAGCAACGAAAGCGAAGAGGCGGAACATTCCGCGCTAAAGACGATTCCCGTCTGCACGGAAATTTCATCTTATTCGCCGTTCTGCGCTTCTAACCTGTGGATTATATCTAACGATGTTACACGTCGAGTAATTTCGCGTTGTTTAATATGCACGGGGAGACTGGGCGAAATGGTAAAATGGCGAAATGGCGAATCGTTCTTTGCGCCGAGCCGGATTATTTAGACATATTCGGCGGAATTAAACGGCGGGGGAGCGCTTCAAATGAAATTACATGGAGATTTTTTTATTTAAATGCAAATACCTCCGAAGGTTTTAAATACCTACTTACTCTACCGGAGTTGTTTCAAATTAATTTCGGTTTTGTTGTCGTCGCTGGCGAAGTGATTAACGATGCGGGGAAATCTGAGAATTCCCTTCGGGAAGACAGTTTTACAACTAGTTTTCGCGAAATTGATTCCGAAATTCCATGCAAAAATTGCAACAAAAACACCACTGTTTTCGATTAATTAATGCTTGCTTCTCGTTGTTTTCTTTCCGTCGATTCTAGCGAGATTTTCCGCCGGATATGTACAGCAATAATTCCGGTTTAATTGAAATGGAAATCCAGCAAAGCATCGGAAAAGCAAAACGGCCTATCTGCCTTCGGATCCCGATAAACAGCAGTCGGTCCATCGAAAACTTTAATTAGGGTGAAAAAATAATTCCCAACGCTCCGCTGAGATCCACGTGGAAATCGAGCGGAGTCTCTTCAAAGAGTATATGCAAACGAAATCACCAATGAAATATCTAATATAATGTATAATTGTATAAAATAAGATATAGGAAAACTCTGTAAACGGTTATTTCTTCTTTTCGTCGTCTTCATCGTCGTTTTTTTCGGGATATTCCCAAATTCTGTTTATAAGACAACTGACCGGCACGTAATTGTGGTTCATGTTCAACAAACCACCGGCCACGGCGATGGTGACGAGGTACAACAGCAGGGTGGCTATTTTCGGCAGGATTTTTCCCAGAATTATCGGTCGCGCGTAATCGGCCAGAATCGCTTCGGATCCCCTGAAACCAACAGATCATCGGGATGGATTCGCACCAGCTGTAGAGCTCGTTTATTAGCAGTTACCAAAACATGTGGGCGAGTACCAATAAACAGACGATGTCGTCGAGAATTTTATGCCCCGGTTGGAGGATCATGCCCGGTATCAAACCGAGCAAACTCAAAGTTACAACTTTCTCGACGCCCCACATTTTAGAGTGGTCCTCGCTCATTTTTCTCCTCCAAATAGCGTCGATGCTCGCCTTGGGGAGCAACATTGCCTGGTTATTCGCTCGACAAATCGGGGTTAACCATTTTTTGGACTGAAAACCGGCGGCGGGTCTGCACGACTGGCTGAGAGCTACAATAAATTTCGTATACGAAAATCACCAAGTGCATCCGATATTTAGTATTTACCCAACGGTCTGATTGTTTTCCTCAAAATTAACGCCAGCGCCATCGGTAGTTTGGAATTTTCGTGTAATTTAAATGAAAGTCGTAAAACTATTTTGAAAAAATTGTCAATGTCATTAGTAACATTAAGTACATAGGTGAAATGTCTGGAGAAGTTTGTATGACTAAAGTAGTCATTATAAATAATAAAATTGGCAATATCGATCAAACTAGGGAACAATAGCAAGATTTGAGCAAATGCAATAACAGCTTTTCTCCATCTGAAAGAAGACTTTGCTGTCTTTGAAGAGCAATGGAAAGATTTATTTGAGTTATGCTCAGCTACACCAAGAACCTTGTTTGATTGAAGTAGTTCATTATAAATAACTGGCAAAATGAACTCTCTCGATCAAACTACTACAAACTTCTTTCACCAAATAATTGGGTGATACCAGCAGGTCCCAACATGCAAAACATAGCTTCAATAAGGTGCCAATTAACTAACTGACACAATATTAATGGTACTAGATGTAGAATGTAGAAGACAATGTAGATGAAAAAGTAGATGAAAAAGTAGATGAAAAAGTAGATGAAAAAGTAGATGAAAAAGTAGATGAAAAAGTAGATGAAAAAGTAGATGAAAAAGTAGATGAAAAAGTAGATGAAAAAGTAGATGAAAAAGTAGATGAAAAAGTAGATGAAAAAGTAGATGAAAACGTAGAAGAATCCTGACCTTTCAGTTCCGTTGCAACTGCTGTTGCTGTTGAGGTGGTTCGACGACGGCGGATTGGTACCGGCCGTTGAACCGGGCGCCGTCCGCCAGGCGCCCAACAGCGGCCCCTCGCCCGAACTGGCCAGGGCGACGCTCGACGGCAACTTCAGCCGGTTGCGCAGGTCCTTTCGACGAGCCTTGCGCGACAAATCCAGCTCGCTGGCCGCCGAGCTCACGTTCGCCGCCCGAATGTAGGCGATGCTGTCGCGCGACGACGAATAGTACCCCACCTCCTGCTGGTTACGCTGCTGCTGCTGCTGCTGCTGCTGATGATGATGGTAGTGGTGCTGCTGGTGCGGCCGCGGTTGCCTAGACATGCCCAGCTTGCATCCCACCAGATCTGCAAATACAACAAACCCGACTGTCTTGAGTTAATCCTTCGGTACTCTGGGAAGGTGTGATTAAAACGAATAGAGATTTGGTTTTTGGTACGATTACTCTATAATTTACAACTTAATAATTCGTAATGGTTTTGATAGACTAGGTGCGAGTCGATAATCTAGATACGAAGGCGGCGATTTTGGACCTTGATTTGGCGACGTTGGCGCTCGGTTTGCTCTCCGCCTCGATTTCGGCGTCGGTTTCGTAGAAATTCTTGTTCTTCAGCAGGAACACCGCCAACGTTTTGATGGGGCACGGTGGTCTCTCCTGCGCCACGTGGGTGATGCCGTTAATCAATATGGGCACGAGCGTGCATTCCAAATAATGTCTGGAACAAATGCGATGGTTGCTCGATTGGCCTTTCGGAGCCTACCGACTCACTTTTTGGGCAGCGATAGCAGATCCGCGTAGGTTTTCTTCTCGATGTTGATGAGATTGTCCATTTTGAGGGCCGTTTTGACGGCCCTGCGACAGGACCGGGCCCCCACCAGCTGGCATATCTCGTAAGCGATTTCGGCTTCTGTGAGATGCTCGGTGATAATTTCGTCGGTTAGATTCACGTCGCTTTCTCCGAGCGACGCGTTCTCCATCATAAAACGGTAAAGTTGCCGATAGAACGAAGAATAAAATTGAATGAAAAATTCGCGTTCGTTTTTTGACGCTCGAAAAAAAACATGGATGATGACTTTGATAGCTTTCATCTGCTGTCTTAGCGAGGATATAAACATTTCTCGTCGGATAAATTCCTAATAAACAACGATCGATGAAGGGACCTGGCGAGATCGTTGGTGGTATTTCCAAGCGTTCGATTCTCTATCTATTGATATCCTCGTTTTCGCATTTGTCACTTTGCTGTGATCAATCGGAGGCACCTGCGGTCGTTTTCGACGGCTTAAAGACTCACGTTTTATTTTACTCGCAGCGTAAAATGAAAAACCGAGATGTAAATGATGAGAAAAGCGCGCGAGTGGGTGTCATTTTGTAGAAAAATTTCGCCGGATGCAAAGCTAGAGAATTCACAAAGGGATTGCAGATGTTTACCTGTATTGCTGTGATTTAACTGGAAATATAGACACTATATTGGGATCGTTTAATGAAATGTAGAAGTTGATAGTATGGTGGAATATTTCGAGATGACTTGGCGAATCGATGAGGATTTATGGATTATCGAGAGGTCGGGTTAATCTAGAAGAACGAATGGAAATTTGTCTTGAATAGATATTAATCCATTCGGAAAAATGCCGGATACAAAGGATTTTCTTTCGGCGACGGTTTCCATTATAATAACTTTTGATTTTTATAAGGAATATAGATCAAAGCGACGTGATTTATTGAGATTTTATGCTCTACATTTCTGGCTTATTGAGGACGAGTAACAAATGATTTGAGTTACTTTGAGTTCGCCGGAGTTCCTGGTACATTGGAGTTAGGGAAATGATCGAGTGACTCACCTAAGAGGCTCTGCCTGGAGGCGCTTTTGAGTACCCTGTGTACACTTTCGGAGCTAGTTTTGCGCGACGGGGCGCATTGCACCGGCGAAGTTATATTGAGATGAGAACCGCTGTTGCTCAACCGTTCTCCCACCATACACCCTCCTGATGTAATGATACCTGGAATAATAGAGAAATTTAAATTTGCGAAAATGAATTGTCATTGTACCTGCAGCAAATACAGAAAGTTTCAAATTTGCGAAAATGAATTGTCATTGTTTAAAATCCAATTACCACATTAACGAAATTGTATTTGTACAACAACAGGCATAAACAACCACTTGAAAAACAAAGTAATTATTCATGAGCTTTCGTTTGGTAAAACAAACCGCCGTTCCGGTCCATTGAATAATTAAATGCGATTCAAGTGCGTGTTCAGACAGGAAAAATTGGCGAATCGGCGGACGAAATTAATTACGTTATTATTACCTCTTGTTTACAATGCACTAAAATGGAATAACACCTTTGATTAAAAGTTTCGGGGCACTTCGCGATATCGCTTTGATCGTTTGGAATATTTCCAACGACATTAAATCGCCGTTAAACGAAATTAAACGAAATAAAACGGAATTTAGAGCAAAATAACGTTACATTTAGAGCCGCGGGAGTCACCTGTTTAATTACATCGCATTACCGCAAAATTTAAGAAAAAGTAGATGAAAAAGTAGATGAAAAAGTAGATGAAAAAGTAGATGAAAAAGAATGTAAACGTAGAAGAATCCTGACCTTTCAGTTCCGTTGCAACTGCTGTTGCTGTTTTGCTCTAAATAAAACGGAATTTAGAGCAAAATAACGTTACATTTAGAGCCGCTGGTGTCACCTGTTTAATTACATCGCATTACCGCAAAATTTAACGAATACAAAATGTTTTTTTTATGTTATATCGTCGTCGTCATCGAAGGCTAAATTGCCGGTTTATTATTTCGACGAATCAACGAAAATCGAGTTATTCTTTTAGGTACCTTTGTTTTCGTTCGATCCGGACTTTTATTGCTTTCGAAATAAATTGCCGCTCGAAGCTTTGATAAAAACCGGCAAAGGGTAAAGAGGCGAAAAGAAAGGAGTGTAATTGAATAAAAAAAAAGTGGCGCTCATCGCGCGATTCGATAATCACAAAGCAAATATCATACGAAGTTTCGAAACGTTCGAATCGCTCCGATAACGACGAAACGAACAATGATGTTCTATCGTTTAAAAATTTTCGATTTTTTTTCCATCCAATTGACCAAACTCATTTGCAGCACAAATGCATAGATGAAGCTTTTACCACAAATTGATTTGGCTCATTTTGGTCTAACCAGGTTGAACTTTGAGGCTAAGAAATCTCATCCAGATTTCCACTAGAAAATCTACAAATTTGCAGCATCCCATCTAACATTAAGGCATCCAGAAAAGCTCGAATTTTGATCTAACCAGGTTGAACTTTGAGGCTAAGAAAATTGCATTTTAAACTTGCTTTGAAGCGAATTAATCTCATCCAGATTTCCACTAGAAAATCTACAAATTTGCAGCATCCCATCTATCATTAAGGCATCCAGAAAAGCTCGAATTTCTTTTACCATCATTTGGTTTGGCTCGTTTTGGTCTAACCAGGTTGAACTTTGAGGCTAAGAAAATTGCACTTTAAACTTGCTTTGAAGCGAATTAATCTCATCCAGATTTCCACTAGAAAATCTACAAATTTGCAGCATCCCATCTAGCATTAAGGCATCCAGAAAAGCTCGAATTTCTTTTACCATCATTTGGTTTGGCTCGTTTTGGTCTAACCAGGTTGAACTTTGAGGCTAAGAAAATTGCACTTTAAACTTGCTTTGAAGCGAATTAACCCCTCCAGATTTCCACTAGAAAATCTACAACTTTGCAGCATCCCACCTAGCATTAACTCATCCAAAAAAAAAGCTCGAATTTCGCATTTTTGATCAATTAGAGCTTTCCTGCATGGCCATCGAACCATCAGGAACCTGTTGTGTTGTCGCGCCGGCACATTTTATTTCCATCGGTTCTCGTTACAATCGAAATAGATCGGGTAAAAACATCCGATTCTGCGACATTCGCCCATTCGGAGCCATCGGGCTGGTTTTTCCTGCTCGCATCGCGCCCTTTGTTTCGCGAATTCGGTTCATTAGGGTTTTATGTGTCGCCGGAGCGGAACAACAGATGTCACCGGCGCGCCCAGTTTTGCTTTTATTCCTCTTCTTTTTTTATTTGTTCGTTTCATTTTCGATCGTATTTCAGACTGTAGCGAATCATCTAGTGATTTCTAGTTTCCCGAGTCGACTGGAATCTTTCCCAATTTACTAATTGCTTTAGTTATTGTACCAGCTATGTAGCCATATTTTAATTATTTTTCTTAGTTCATATCTAGTCGCGAATTTTATTTAGGAAGCTTTAAGAAGGCAGGGGAAACTTTCCCGGCGAAAAACAACCGCATTAAAACAGGTAAATTCGGAAATATTCCCCGAGAAAGGCGGGTAATCAAGTGTACTCACCTAAATAAGTAAAACGAACGGATCCGAGAAGCAAATAAGTCGGATGCGTTGAGCGAAATAACGAAAAACTTTTCTAATTTTCGCTGCGAACTTTCCCCGGGTTTAATTAAATATTACCTATTCAGTTAAGTATTTATTTTCGTGCGATACACAACTGTTTTTTAATTGGATATAATCCGGTGTGAAATTTAACTTTTCTTGTTATTTAATTAGAGAAAAATTACCTTATTGCGTTTCGAACTCGCGTTTGTTCGTTTAGTAATTGGACGAAGTTCGAGGGGGTTATCTGGAAAATTCGCGGAGATTTGATTTAGAGCGGCGAAGGTAGAATTAAATTTTCTTTATCGGCCTTTCTCCAGCACGCTTCATAGCATTTGAATATCCCGTGTTTTTATTAAAAAAATTCACACTCGGCTTAGCAGCTCGAGCAGACAATAGTGATAACACTTCAATAAACACAAGGACACAAAAGGGTCTTTGGGATTGTATTTTTATTTATAGGAAACACCTACGCTGGTATTTTTTTTTTATAAAGGACATACGATTGCTTCATTAACACCCACTCTTTGTTTGCTGAGGTCACTAGCTATAACGGTGATTTTAAAATAAAGCGTCCATTAAAAATATCCATTTTCATTTTCGAAACAGTTCCTGTCGCCTATCGAAAGACAATCAATTAACAAAAATCGTTATTTCCACCACATCAAAGCGAAAACTCTGAATATAGAGCAACAGCAAAGAAATATTATACAAACCTTGTTGCGCCGTAATAAAGGCGACTTTCCTCGACGAGCCGTAATTTACAACCGAAGAATTGAAACATAAAAAGTCAAAATAAATAGATATAAATCGCGCTACTCCGTTCGAAGCGACATCTATAGCTTTTAATATTATAGCGTTCCTTATCATTATTGCAACAACGCAATTTCCTCGGACAATAAAATTTTTATTTCCGAGTTTATCCCCCGCACGGGAGCGACGTAAACAGCGCAAATTTCAGCCCAAGCAAACGATAAAAACGATTTGTTTAACTAAATAAAAAAACTGGGAAAGTTGTGGTAAATTCATTAACAGGAAATTTATGGTATTCTAATTGCAACTGATGGTGTATTAAAATCAATAGCAAACTTTGCATTAATTTGATGTTACAAACTAGCAGAATTAGTTTGCTTAATTTGGTTCATCGGACCACCCCGTAAACCCATCACATATATAATAAATATATCCAGTCATTTGAACGAACTGCCATACAATAAATAGATTTTGTTTGAGCAACGCCAATTCAACAGTCACGCTTTCGCCTATCGTTGTGTAAACAGCATTCGAATGTAAACTAAAATCCCTTCCCGCCCTTTCGGACACCACCAGGAGTTTAAACAAAACTCTGTAGATCGCTTCGGTTGGATAACTGGATTTATCGTACCCGATTGTGCGTTTCCGAAATGCCGGTTTTCAATTAAAAACCCCTTCCGATTATCAGTTGAAGTTCATGGTGCAACTCCATGGTGCCCAGAACGGGATAAAAACCACTGGGAACTTCGTTTGCACAGTTCATTAGAGATTCACACACTTAATGCGTTTTGTATAATTGTTAACCTCATGAGAATTATTGCTAGTGAGAAGGTTGAAGTGCAAGGTAAAGTTAACCGCCCAAATGTCTAATGCGATTTTAAGTTTAACACAAGTAATTAATTAGGCGTATAAGCGGAGCTCGGTATCGTTTGAATAGTAGAATATAGATGTAAGTAATTGATTAATTTTGCATCAACATTTGCCGCTACTTAGCTGAAGATATTCGTATTATTAATTTAAGATGTGTTTCACAGGGAGTTTCGTGCTTCGAGTTTCGAAGGTGATATTTTCTCGTTTTCTTTCAACGCTCTATTTGAACTCACTATATCGTGTTCGTAAAGGGAAGCGAGCTTTCCTGATATATGCTTTTTTTAATGAAAATAAACCGCTTTAAAGCGAAGAAATTCCAACATAATTTCGCAATTTCGAACCTACATTATTATCATCCTTCCCACATCGATAGGGGGCGCTTCTATTCCATCAAAACGCCCGCTCTCCATTCGGAAATCACTCACTTTTCGCATAAACAATGGCCCCTCTGACGTTCTCCAGCATTTTCTCATTTCGAAATCGAAACTCGACCCAGATATACAGGCCGGATTCCGATCCGGCGTATCCGCCTATCCAGAGAACCGGAGATCGGGAAAGTCGCCGTCTATTCAAATTTCCAGCCCGCTCGTCCAGCTGGAAAAACTGGATATGTATCGCCATTGACGCCCCGCCGATGGATAAAACCTTCGAAACGTTCAACCTCAATTAACCGGGGGATAATCGAAATGGTTAAAAAGTCGAACTCTATATAGAAGGATTATCTACGCGTTAAAAATGATAAAAATCCAGGTCCGGATTAGAACGAAACGCTCTTCATTCGATGTGAATTGTCAGAGAGATTGAAGTTGCCCTGTTTTCCCCATCTTTAGTCGACCTTAGCACTTTCCCCATGTATTTTGCAGGTCGCGGAGACAAGGAAAATTCAATGATACATCCTCTTTTAAGCCGATCGAGCAGCTATCTCTCGGATATTGGCCGCATCCCCTGCGACATATTCTGTTTTTTATTCGCGAGTTTTATCGGAAACACACAGCATGCGGTTTCGAAATGACACTCGGCGAAGTAGGTAGAGTCGGGGATCAACATACGCCTGAATTTAATGATGTCCTTGCGCTAGGATGCAGGATATGCGTGGGGGAAAAAGCCGCAGAAGAGGAAAAAAGGTTTTTTTTTCACATTCTCACAGCGCCCGCGGCGCTCGAGCTGACTGAGAAGGGGAGAGAATCAAATGTTAAGTATATGGCAAAAAAAAATCTGCGGGGATTTACACGAGAAGATCTTCGAAAGTAGCCGGATGATCCGTACAGTAACAGGCCAGTAGTTAGTGTGTATTCGGGGGATTAGAGTGTTGCAATGGAACTAAACTCGGTTTAGATCTAATGTTATATAGATTTAGGTAATTCGCCGGAAATTGCTTTCATAAAAAAACCTGCAATAAATCTCCAGTCAACGCGAGAAAAGCGCATATATTTTAGCGCGTTAAAATTTATATCTTAACAAAAACCGAAATGGGAATTTTCGCGGGAAAGGGCAGTTTTTTTTTTGGTAAAAATCTCATTAACACGCTGTATTTTCGACCAGTTTGCCAAATTGTTTCACATCGTTTACAACGGCCGAAAACATGTCGCATTGACTGCAAAAAAATTATATTAGAGTTCGAAATTGCCACGAGCTGGTTTGCAATCATTTCGAAATCACACACAGCGAACGCCCCGCGTTATTTACGGATTAGCGATTTTGAAAATACCAGGCGAATTATTTTTATTTGTCGGGAAAATCGAAGGAATTTCCTGTAATAAATAACTATCGATCAGGAGTAGCTGTAGAGGGTGGTTTTTATTTCGCGCAACTTCGATACCGGTAGCCCCGGAATATGTCGGTAATATATAGAAAAAGTTTCCGGGCACTTCTGTTCAGTTATTTAAGCGAAAAATTCGCGGAATATATGGGGAATTTGGAAAAAAATTGCGAAATTTATAGGGAAAAGGAGCTCTAATATTTCGAGAAAAAAAAATGATACGGAAACTCTCGATTTTTATTCGCGTTAATTCAAATTAACGAGCTTTTCCGCTCGACTCTCGAAGTTTATCGCAACCTCGAAATAAATATTCCAATTTCCGGTTGGAAAGCGAACTTGGTTTTGATAATTTCATGGTAAAAGTCTGGGATACATTACGCGGGGAGGTCTCGGTGAAGGCCCGACATCAATCATAATTTCCGTTGGAAAGATGGAAAGTTTTCTCGTCCGTGATTTATATTCTTAATAAAATTTGTTGAGCCCAATAAAAGGCGCTTATCTGCAATGATTAAATATCGAGCAGGAGACATTTATTGCGCCAGGGGACGCTTTGACTTTGATTTAATTAGAAATTTTAATATTCGAGGATTTTGTGATGGAGTTCGAAAAGATTCTCTATTAGGAGAAAACGGTTTTTTTCTACAAGAGAATAATTTTGGGCAATACATTTTTATTAAATTTTTAATTGCAGTTATTGCGCGGAATATTTACAGCAATAACCATTTTATTATAGACTAGGTCGGTCGAATAGATCAATGAAAATACTGAATTTTACGGTAACCTCAGCCGGATTCCATTATAGCGAATTTCGGCCGAACACTAAATGCATTTGTTAATTAAATTATCAATTTCTCTTCATGTATTATTTAATAACTCCCGTGAACAAACGTATTTGGGGTTTTCGGTTGTATTTGTATTGTTTATAAACAGCGTTTTAATTTACCCATACATGCCATTCTTGTGCATCGATGAGAAGCAAAAATAATACTCGCAAAATTGCGTTTTGATGATGTGATTTTTTATCGAGCATACAGACAATTTTTTTTGCTTAAAAACAAATCTAAACGAATATGTTAGGTATTTACAATTACCCAACTCTTTCGCTCGAAACGAATATTACCTCCAATTATTACAGGGATGCAATGAAATTCCTAAAAAGACCGCTAAAAAGGAATGGAATTTTTGATAACCTGCTCGTTCCGGGAACAGTTTCCTACAAATGTGAAAAATGTTCTACTGTTTGCCATAATGAGATTAGAAATTGTAATGGTATTTTTTTTCAAACACCTCTAGGTAAGTAATGAATTTATTTCAATTATTGTTCGTTATTAAAGTTTTCCGAATTATTCTATCTCGGTCCGGATATTTGCGGAGTTCCAATATACATACAAAACGGATTTCCCGAAAAATGAAAAACTTCTAAATACTTATCGAATCGAGTTATTGCCGAGTTGATATTCGACGTTCCGACTTCGCTCGTATTTGTTCTGGCTTTCGCGGGATTTTCCCGCGGCGTTTCGGGAAAAATGTGCCCCGAATTTTCCCGTAAATAATTAAAAGAAACGGAAAGCCGACCGAAAACTTTCCGGTTTACTTTTGCAAATTGAATCGTTTGTAATTTAATAATTCCGCCGAAAAGTTGGAATATTTTGGAAATATATTCGAGAAACTTGGGACGTACCGAGCAAAAATAATGGGGTTTTAAATGTTGCTAACGTTAATTAATTTCCCAAGTACAATAAATTTGCCATTTAAAAGCCCCTGAATAAAAAAATATAACGATTTGGTTCCATCTTGCGCAATTTATGGCGGATAAAATCCAGCTAAATTAATATTAATCAGTACAACTGCGAGACAACCTTGACCGTTTCAACGAAGATATATTTCATGCCCATATCGGACCCTTGTCAAAAAGATTTCCAGCCTCTCGAAATCCCTCCACTTAAATCCCACCCGCTCGAAACGATTTCCCTATTTTTCCTCCGAACTTTAAACAAAAATTAGCGCAGCAAAAGTGTAAAAGTTGCTCGGGAGAAACGCTCCAAACGGCTTCTAATTAGGCATAAAAAATAATATCAAAAGAAAAACCATTCAATTCGCCGGTCCGTCGCGCCGAATGACGCGCGGGGAAGTTTCTTCGAAACTCTAATGTACCGAAGTTCGCTTGTATGTACAGGATTTATAACTTAACACGGTCTTTATTACCTGAAAAGTTGAACGATGAAAGCGAATGATGATGACTGGCCTTAAAAACTTGGCGAGACCGAGTTTCAACTAAATTGCCGAAGAACCTGCAGCCTAAAACTGTTTAGGAAGTAGAGGAGAATTTACGTTCCTCTATTACAAATTCGGTTTGTGTAATGGGTTGGGATTTACAGCGAAACTTTAAACAGTGCAAATTCTCTTTTCGTTTTATTACTAATTAATTTTAGAGCTCTTTTAGACAGTCATCTAAGATTACTCTTACTATTTTAAGCAGTTAGTTGACTGTATTAGTTACTTAATAGTGGAAATAAATGGCGAAAAAATCTGTAATATTAATCACTCGGTATATATAGGTGTATTTCGCTTCGAAGGAACGCAGGTAATTCTTATTCGAAGTTAAATTGCAGCTGGGATAGAGCGCGGGAAATGGAAAGCACGTTGCGATCGGTTTTTCCAATTGGATTTAAACAAAATTCAATCGCTGGAGAAAATTGCCGTAATGCTGTTTGATGTGTTGCGATAACCAGAAATGGATTCGGGTTATACACGATCGGTAAAAAAAATTATTTCCCCGATGATTTTCCGTTTGATTGTAAATCTAAATAAAATAAATAAAACGATGCTGAGTAAATATTAAAAAAAACACACGAATTATCCCCTGTTTTAAATCTGTTAATGTGGTGGTTCTTGTTGAGCAGCTTTCTGTCGTTTTTATTTATAGAGTTTTCTAAAGCTCGACGCTTTTTTGCCAAAGCGAGAGAAGCTTGAGAAATGTACCCCATTAATAACGACGGCTGAAATTATGATTGCCATACGCTTAAAAACATCGCAATGAAATAGATGGATATTCTCCTCTAAATTATCTTAAAAAAAATCTGTTTTTCGCTTTGAGAATTGAGATAATCGCGATTCGAGGGTGGATTAAAACGTGCTTAATATTCATAAAGATTCAGAGCAGTGTAGAAAAATTAATAACATCCATCAAATAAATACAACAGAATCGGCAAGAGCGGTTCTATTTAGTGATAAATGGACGAGAAATTCTCGTAAAAGGCGGAACTGGAGTACACACAAGAATGTACTGGAAGGTAGTTAAAAATGACGAAGACGAATGGCCTTATCAAATCCGTCCACTCGAGGTAAAATTGATAAGGAGAGCGAAACAAACCGGTAGAAAAACGCTCATGTTTATCAACGGAATCTCGATGAGTTATTAAAAACTTCGCTCATATTCCTTCGTAGAATTAATTCTCCTCGTTCGAGCTAAGCAGGGAATCCATCAGACGAAACAAACCGAACTTATCCATTACCGGTGAATTATTTACGAAATACCGGCATTCAAATCCGCGCCTATCCATCAATACCCGGCTTTCGGTGTTCTTATTGCGCCTCCTAAGTTAAATAAAACTCAGAAGTGATGGATCGCCGGATGGCGTGAAACTAAGGTCATAAATGCCCTGTATAGTTCCTTCGTTCATTCATCATTTCCGGGCTACTATACTTTTCCTTCTTAAGCCGCCGATCCGGAGCAAGAAAACTCGTTTTATAGGATGCTTTAAAATTTATCTCTATAAAGTATGAACACAATTTGTTGCATACACATCTATAAAGCGTAATAAAAACATTATTTGTCAAACAATTTATAGTACCTTCGATGCTTGATTCAATCTTAGAGCAGGTTTCCCGGTTTTTCTTCCTTCTTTTAGTTGTTTTGTTAGGATCGTCGTGTTTGCCGAATTTGTTAAAGATATTACCAATTCGAGTTTTTGTTGATTTTGTCCGCAATGAATCTCGAGCGAACCGTCGATTAGGGCTAACCCAATTATGCGCTATATAAACAATCCGATGCTTTTTATTTGCTAATCATTTCCAGAGAAAATATCGGCTTTTAAAGTCACCTCTCGGACGATCCATCATTGCTCCAACTGCTGTTTTAATTATCGGCGATTAATAGGAATCGCTAGCAATTTCCCCGATATGAGGCAGCGAGTAAATATAACAATTAGTTGGGCGATACCTATGCATACATTGAGCAGGAAGGTAATTATCGCGGCTTACATTGCACTATCATGCGGTTAACGAAGGCCGGCGGAATTTAATGGAAAGAGCATTTGCTCGAAATTTCAATTGTAATGGAACAACAAGCGCTGTTGATTCCGGTAAAATTCCGCAATTGCGCCGATTAATTAGCCAAAAATCGCGTACTCCACCTCGCGGGGAATATTAATAAAGGGCTACGCGAAGTTTCCCGGTTTATTAGCGACCCCGAAAAAGCCCCGGCATAATCGAATTCCGCGTTATTGTAGCGAAGTTCGCGAGGAAGTCTATTTGTCGATGTATTTGAGAAGTTGAAC